>SJYT01071334.1:632633-643929 GCA_006410635.1 Cephalophus harveyi | reverse complement strand
TGATGCTGGGAGGGATTGGGGGCAGGAGAAGAAGGGGACGACCGAGGATGAGATGGCTGGATGGCATCACAGACTTGATGGACGTGAGTCTGAGTGAACTCCGGGAGATGGTGATGAACAGGGAGGCCTGGTGTGCTGCGATTCATGGGGTCGCAAAGAGTCGGACACGACTGAGCGACTGAACTGACCTGAAGTGACTGGGGGTCTTTAGTGCTGCTCGGGCTTTCTCTAGTTGCGAGTTGAGGCTACTCTGGCTGCGGTGGCTTCTCTTGTAGAGCACAGGCTGTAGGTGCACAGGCTTCGGCAGTTGCAGCTCCCGGGCCCTAGAGCACAGGCCCAATAGTTGTGGTGCACTGGCTTAGTTGCTCCGTGGCATGTGGGATCTTCCTGGGTCAGGGATCAAACCGTGTCTCCTGCTTGGCAGGTAGATTCTTTACCACTGAGCCACCAGGGAAGCCCCTCATTGTCTCTTCTTGCTGCTGCTAAGTCGCTTCAGTCGTGTCCGACTCTGTGCGACCCCACACACGGCAGCCCGTTGGGCTCCGCCATCCCTGGGATTCTCCAGGCAAGAACACTGGAGTGGGTTGCCATTTCCTTCTCCAATGCATGAAAGTGAAAAGAGAAAGTGAAGTCGCTCAGTCGTGTCTGACTCAGCGACCCCATGGACTGCAGCCTACCAGGCTCCTCTGTCCATGGGAGTTTCCAGGCAAGAGTACTGGAGTGGGATACCATTGCCTTCTCCGTGTCTATTCTTAACCTTGGCCATTTTGCTATCCATTCTTTTTAACCTTGGCTGTCTTGATAGGCAAATGATAATATCTCCTTTTTCTCTTAATTTTTGTCTCTTTGACTCTAGCAAGATCAGACATATTTTTATGTGTTTACTGTCCATCTGGGGCTTCCCTGGTGGCTCACATGGTAAAGAATCTGTCTGCAATGCAGGAAACCCGGGTTTGATCCCTGGGTCAGGAAGAACCCCTGGAGAAGGGAATGGTAATGCACTCCAGTATTCTTGTCTGGAGAATCCCATGGACAGAGGAGACTGGTGGGCTACAGTCGATGGGGTCACAAAGAGTCAGATACTACTGAGTGACTAATACTTTCCCTCTCCACTTGAGTTTTCTTTTTGATTTTCCAACTTATCATCTTCATTTGTTTTTCACAGCTATTCTTATAGTTCTGTCATTCACCCAAGAGCACATGTGTTGCTTGCCTACTCTATGTTAAGCAGATATTATGGGCAATTTTGTCTTCTAAAAATCCATATATGGAATCCCCCAGTATCTCAGAAATGGACTGGAGACAGGCCCTTGGAAGAAATAATTAAGGTGAAACAAAGTCATGTGGGTGGACCCTACTCCAGTGTGTCTGGTGTCCCTGTAAGAAGAAAGGATTAGGACAGACGCACAGAGGGAAGACCACGTGAGGACCTTGGGAGAAGGTGGCGTATACGAGCCAAGAAGAGAGCTCAGAACAAACTAAACCTGCCAACACCTTGATCTTGGACTTGCCGCCTCCAGAACTGTGAGGAAAATAAATGTCTACTGTTTAAGCCCCTCAGTCTGTGGTATTTTGTTACAGTCATCCTAAGAAGCACAGCAGTGTTCTGGGCACTGGTGTTTAAACATTTGAATAAGATAGGTAAAGTCCTTGCTCTTACAAATTAAGTCATGGAGATATAAATAAGGTGCAGAAATTCATTCACATTTTATTACATTTGTGCCTTGTTCGTGCGTGCCCATGCTGCGTGCTCAGTCATGTCTGACTCTTTGTGACCCCATGGCCTGTAGCCCACCAGGCTCCTCTGTCCGTGGGATTCTCCTGGCAGGAATACTGGAGTGAGTTGCCATTTCCTCCTCCAGGGGATCTTCCCAACTCAGGGATCAAACCCACATCTCCTGTGTCTCCTGAATGGTCAGGTGGATTCTTTACCACTGAGCCACTTGGTGAGTGGCTTGTTATAACTGCCTTATTTACAATAAGTTACAAACAATAATAACATCAGTGACAAGTGCTATGGAGACAAAAAAACAGGATAATGTAATAGAGAATGCTGAGGGCCCACCAGCAGAGGTTGTGGGGTTGAAGAGGGTCTCTCTGAGAAGGTGAGACCTAAACTTGTGCTGAGATCTGAAGACAGGAAAGAGCTGGCCGCTTGAAGTTCAGCCAGACCAGATGGAATGCACATGCAGCGTGACAACCCGGAGGCACCCATGAGTTTGGGTTGTGTATTAGTTTCCTGTGACTGATGTAACAATCAAAATGTAAAGGCTTAAAACCACAGAGACTTACTCTCTCCCAGTTCTAGAGTCTGAAATCAAGTTGTTGGCAGGGGAAGGAGCTCTCCTCACCTCTTCCAATTTCTGGAGGCTCCGGGCGTTCTGTGGTTGCTTCCCTCCAGCCTCTGACTCCATTTTCACAGACCTTCACCCCTGTGTGTTCACCTAATCTCCTCTGATTCTCTCTTATAAGGACACTCATGATAACCACTAGGGCCTACTGGATAATCCAAGACAAGAGCTTCATCTCAAATTTTTTCTTTTTTTTTTTCTGTCCACACCAAGCGGCACATGGGATCCTAGTGCCCCAACCAGGGATTGACCATGCACCCCCTGCATGGGAAGCCCAGAATCTTTTTTTAAATTTAATTTAATTTTTAATTGGAGGATAATTACAATATCGTGATGGTTTCTGCCATGCATTAACATGAATCAGCCATAGCCAGTATAGAATCTGCCTGCAATGCAGGAGACCCAAGACATGCGTGTTCGATCCCTGGGTCAGGAAGATCCCTTGGAGAAGAGAATGGCTATCCACTCTGGTGTTCTTGCCTGGAGAATTCCATGGACAGAGGAGCATGGAGGGCTATAGTCCATGGGGTCACAAAGAGTCAGACACAACTGAGTGACTAAGCACAGTATAGCACAGTTGTTATAAAATATTGACTCTATTCCCCATGGCGTACAGTGTTTCCTTTTATACATACTGGTTTGTTCCTCTTCATCCCCTACCTCTATCTTGCCCCTCTTCCCTTCCCTCTCCCCAGTGGTAATCAGTAGTTTGTTCTCTAGATCGTGAGTCTGCTTCTTTGGGGGTTATATTCACTAGTTTGTGGTATTTATAAGATTCCACATAATATGTGCCTGGCAGGTTTTCTGGGAAGCCTAGATGGGTTCATGCGTGTAAAGAGTGTGGAGCCAGGCCCAGTGAATGGCAGTTACTGTTATTTTGTGAGCAGATTCTTCTTAAAAAGATGCTCATTTTTATGGACAGCTGTTCTCAAGAGTCTGCTGTCTGGACACATCTCCTACATGACCCCCATGTGGCACTCCAATTGCTACTGTAAATACTGCTGAAGTGTCTCATTCTTGGGAGAACGGGAAGAACTGGTCAACATGAGCTCAGCAATTGTAACCGTAGTTATAAATCCATCAGTTTTGTTGACAGAACTTGAGTCAGGACGCAGCTGACCATACTTGGAAGTGCCCTGGTTGCTTGTTTATTTTTATGATCTAAGGAAGCTGGATCATCTAGGTCTCCCTGGATGTCAGTTGGCCTTGAGAGGGTGGAGCCTGGGAGACAAGGCCTGCTGGGCCTTCAAGGTCCCCCTCTTCCTGGTTCTCACATCCTCTTGTAAGGACCCCAGTAGTGCTGTTCATCAGACCATCGCAGACACACCCAGCATCAGGTTTAACCAAATAGCCAGGCCCAGTCAAGCTGACACACAAAGTCATCCATCACAAATCTCATATGGGAACATGACTAGGACTCCGCACCCCCAATGCAGGGGGCCTGGGTTCCATCCCTGGTCAGGGAACTGGATCCCACATGACGCAACTAAGAGTTAGCATGCCACAACTAAAGATCCTGAAACAAAGGTTGAAGATTCCATGTGCTATAACTAAGACATGGTACAGCAAAATAAGTAATAAAATGAACATTAAAAAAAAAAGTCTCATATGAATCAATGAGAAATATGTCCTGGTTATAATTGTAGCTCAGGACCTGGAATAGGAACCAGGCTGAGCTCTATTTTAGGTCTGGAAAGGACTTCAGAAGGCATAGGGCTGAACCTAGTGTTTAAGAGCTTGAAACACTTTAAGTGTTTTGCTCAGATATGTAGAGCTACTTAGTGGGGGACCCACATGCCCTTAAATGAATGAGCAATTGCTTATTATGATAATAACAAGTTAACTTACTAAACTGCATCATGGAATGTACATGGGTTTCTGCTCAACTCTTATATTAATGCATTTAATAATACAGGAGCCGCTAATTTAACTGACAGGGATGCTGAGGTTGGGCCATTCAGCCACCAAGGGACAGAGCCAGGAATCAAACACACACAGGCTAGTTCCAGAGCTTGTGTCAATAACCACCAGGCTGGAAGATATAATAGATTTGCCTGAGAGCAGGGCATGGGCTCAGGAGAACTTTTTATTATATATTGTATTTATATATATTTATATTATATTTTGCTTTTGTTTAGTCCGTTGGTCATGTCTGACTCTTTGCAACCCCATGGACTGCAGCATGCCAGGCTTCACTGTCCCTCACTGTCTCCCAGAGTTTGCCAAGTTCATGCCCATTGCATCAGTGATGCTATCCAACCATTTCATCCTCTGTTGCCCACTTCTCCTCCTGCTTTCAATCTTTCCCAGCCTTGGGGTCTTTTCCAATGAGTTGGGGCTTTGCATCAGGTGGCCAAAGTATTGGAGCTTCAGCTTCAGCATCAGTTCTTCCAGTGAATAGTCCTTCCAGTGAATGACCATTTTATTAGGCATGATCTTCTCAGTTGGAACCTGAGTGGCTACCGTAGGCTTGTGACTTTGGCCAGTTTGGGCCTTTGTGGCCTTTTTGAATTGGACTCAACAGATCAGTCTGTTCAATAAAAGGAAAAGGACCACATTCACACTAGAGTTTCATTCAAAGTGGTTTCTGGTCCCTTTAGTATATCTTCAAAGAGGATGGACTTTCTTGCATGATCAACACTGCTTTTCAAGAACCTTATTTTGGAAGCTGTCAACTTCCCTGTGATGTAGGAAATGAATCAGGAGAAAATAGGGCTTTGATACCAGGGAAATGCTCAGTTTATTGCACTCCAAGGACAAACAGGAAGCTGTGCTTCCTTCCCCTACAAATGGACACACACAGCCTTTTCCTTTCCAGAATGAATCTGGAGTTTCATCCCCATGCTCCCATATATGTTTTACCCATTCATGGTATTTTACTTTTATTTATTTATTTATTAAAAGGGCCTGTTTTAGATCAAGTCCCCAGAAGCAGACCCTGAGAGGGATATTCTTGTGAAAGTCACTGATTTTTTAAATTTTTTTTCAATTTTGGTTGAGCAGAGTCTTCACTGCAACACGTAGACTTCCCTAGTTGAGGCATTCAGGCTTAGACGTCCTGTGACATGTGGGCTCTTAGTTCCCTGATCAGGGATCAAACCTGAGTCTCCTGCATTGTAAGGAGGATTCTTTTTTTTTTTTTTAAAGCAGGGTAGCTTCTAGTTTATTCTTATTTTTATTTTTTATTTGGCTGTACCGGGACTATAAAGAAAGCTGAGTGCAGAAGAATTGATGCTTTTGAACTGTGGCATTGGAGAAGACTCTTGAGAGTCCCTTAAACTGCAAGGATATCCAACCAGTCCATCCTTAAGGAGATCAGTCCTGGGTGTTCATTGAAAGGACTGATGTTGAAACTGAAACTCCAATACTTTGGCCACCTGATGCGAAGAGCTGACTCATTTGAAAAGACCCTGATGCTGGGAAAGATTGAGGGCAGGAGGAGAAGGGGATGACAGAGGATGAGATAGTTGGATGGCATCACCGACTCGATGGACATGAGTTTGGGTGAACTCTGGGAGTTGGTGATGGACAGGGAGGCCTGGTGTGCGGCTGTTCATGGGGTCATAAAGAGTCGCACACAACTGAGCAACTGAACTGAACTGAACCGGGTCTTAGATGTGGCATATGGGATCAAGTTCCCAGACCAGAGATTGAACCCAGGCCCCCTGCACTAGGAGCACAGAATCTTAAGCACTGAACCACCAGGGAAGTCCTGGATTCTTTTTTTTTTTTTAACTTTTTATTTTGAATTGAAATACAGTTAATTAACAATGTTGTTTGACTTCCCTGGGGATCCAGTGGTTAAGGCTTCACTGGTACAGGTTCTGATTGGGAAGCTAAGAACCTGATCGGCAAGCTAAGAACCCACATACCTTGAGGGTCAAAAACCAAAACATAGAACAATATTGTAAAAAATTCAAAAAAACAATGTTGTGACAGTTTCAGGTGAACAGCAAAGGGACTCAGCCATACATATTCATGTGTCCATTCTCCCCCAAACTCCCCTCCCATTCAGGCCGCCATATAACATCCAGCAGAGTTCCACATGCTCTGCAGTAGGTTGCAAGGTGGATTCTTAACCACTGGACCTCCAGGGAAGTTCTGAATGTAATTTATTAGGACAATGCTCTGGTCACAAACAGTCAGACACGACTGAGTGACTTTCACTTTCACTTCACTTTCTCAGAAAAAACCTAAGAGAGAGAGAGGGAAGCAGGATCAAGAAGGGCCAGGGTCCAGCCAGGATGCAGTCTCAAATTACGCGTAGCTTTGGGTTAACCATTTGGGGAAGGTTCTGGGACATAAACCACACTGCAGAGCTGATCCACCTTGAGGCAAGGGGTAAGCTGTGTACACCGTACCCATCAGTTTATGGCTGAGGGATCTCTCGTCAGTATAAGCGAAGGGTTGTCCTCCAGACCTGGGGGGCTGTGGCCAGAGGTGGTTCTGGGAGCTGCATCACAGCTTCTGTTTCACAATGTGGTTTGATCGCCCAGCATCTGACCCCATTTCTCCATAACTTCCCTCCTCCTCCTCCCCCTCCTCTTCCTCCTCCCCCTCCTACTGTGTGTTACACAGCACAGTCACCAAACCAGCACGGGCAGAAGCAGCAACATGGAGAGGTGGGCGAGACAGCGGAGGTGGTGCCCGTTAACGAACAAACTCCCAGTGGCCATTTGCCCTTTCCTAACTCATCATGCATCTGGCCCGGTGTTCAGTCCGCTCATGTGAAAAATCAGAGTAGGGAACGGGATGGGAACTTGCCACAGATTTGGTTTGCAGGTGGGTGAGATGACAGCCCTGTGTCTGGAATCCTCATGGTGTGCATTGAATCGGAGACAAAAATCAGGACTGCAGCTTGGGTCTTCTGACTTGAGGATGGCGCCATCGAGGATGAAGGCCTTCTCAGACTGTCTGCTGATGCTGTCTGCCCCTGGAGCTACTGTTTTCTATATGAAAACTCCAGAGACAGTAATACATTTTGTATCATCAAGGTATAGGGCACATGGCTAGGGAAGGAGGGCAGACAGGATAGAGATGAGCTGTGATAAAATTACTCAGATTCTCCAATCACACGCTAAAGACCTTGGAATTTTTCTGTCAGGCCTGGGTAACCAATGGAGATTTTTACTTTTTTTTTTTTGGTTACACTGGGTCTTCAATGCAGGGTGCAGCCTGAGTTCCTTGCGGCATTTGGGATCTTAGTTCTCTGACCAGGGATCAGACCTGAGTCCCCAGAACTGGAAGGAGGATTCTTAACCACTGAATCTACAGGGAAGCCTCTCAATGGAGATTTTTCACAAGAGCAATGATGAAGCCCATTAGTTTGAGGGGACCTGGCAAGCTAGGCAAGATATGGTGAGGGCTTCCACTAAGATGTCTGATAGCATAGGCACTGGGGGAGGAGCTGAGCAGGATAGCCAAAAGGCTGGGATCTGATGAAAACAACTGCCAAAACTTCATCTCTAGGTAAGATACGGTGTACCGCTGATTGTTGCCATTGTTTAGTTGCTAAGTTGTGTCCTACTGTTTGTGACTCCATGGACTGTAGCCCTGCCAGGCTTCTCTGTCGATGGGATTCTCCAGGCCAGAACATTGGAGTGGGTTGCCATGTCCTTCTCCAGGGGATTTTCCCAACCTAAGCATCACTATGAACAAAGCTAGTAGAGGTAATGGAATTCCAGTTGAGCTATTTCAATTCTGAAAGATGATGCTGTGAAAGTGCTGCACTCAATATATCAGCAAATTTGGAAAACTCAGCAGTGGCCACAGGACTGGAAAATGTCAATTTTCATTCCAATCCCAAAGAAAGGCAATGCTAAAGAATGCTCAAACTACCACACAATTGCACTCATCTCACATGCTAGTAAAGTAATGCTCAAAATTCTCTAAGCCAGACTTCAGTAATACGTGAACCGTGAACTTCCATATGTTCAGCTGGTTTTAGAAAAGGCAGAGGAACCAGAGATCAAATTGCCAACATCTGCTGGATCATGGAAAAAGCAAGAGAGTTCCAGAAAAAAATCCATTTCTGCTTTATTGACTATGCCAAAGCCTTTGACCGTGTGGATCACAATAAACTGTGGAAAATTCTGAAAGAGATGGGAATACCAGACCACCTGACCTGCCTCTTGAGAAACCTATATGCCGGTCAGAAAGCAACAGTTAGAACTGGACATGGAACAACAGACTGATTCCAAAGAGGAAAAGGAGTACGTCAAGGCTGTATATTGTCACTCTGCTTATTTAACTTCTATGCAGAGTACATCATGAGAAACGCTGGGCTGGAAGAAGCACAAGCTGGAATCAAGATTGCAGGAGAAATATCAATAACCTCAGATATGCAGATGACACCACCCTTATGGCAGAAAGTGAAGAGGAGCTAAAAAGCCTCCTGATGAAAGTGAAAGAGGAGAGTGAAAAAATTGGCTTAAATTTCAACATTCAGAAAACTAAGATCATGGCATCTGGTCCCATCACTTCATGGCAGATAGATAGGGAAAAAGTGGCTGACTTTATTTTCTGGGCTCCAAAGTCATTGCAGATGGTGATTGTAGCCATGAAATTAAAAGATGCTTACTCTTTGAAAGGAAAGTTATGACCAGCCTACACAGCATATTAAAAAGCAGAAACATTACTTTGCCAACAAAAGTTCGTCTAGTCAAGGCTATGGTTTTTCCTGTGGTCATGTATGGATGTGAGAGTTGGACTATAAAAAGCTGAGTGCCAAAGAATTGATGCTTTTGAACTGTGGTGTTGGAGAAGACTCTTGAGAGTCCCTTGGACTGCAAGGAGATCCAACCAGTCCATTCTGAAGGAGATCAGTCCTGGGATTTCTTTGGAAGGAATGATGCTAAAGCTGAAACTCCAATACTTTGGCTACCTGATGGGAAGAACTGACTCATTGGAAAAGACTTTGATGCTAGGAAAGATTGAGGGCAGGAGGAGAAGGGGATGACAGAGGATGAGATGGTTGGATGGCATCACTGACTCAATGGACACGGGTTTGGGCAGACTCTGGGAGTTGGTGATGGACAGGGAGGCCTGGTGTGCTGTGGTTCATGGGGTCACAAAGAGTAGGACACGACTGAGCGACTGACCTGAACTGAAGGATAGAACCTGTGTCTCCTGCATTGGCAGGTGGATACTTTACCACTGAGCCACCTAGAAAGCCCTGTACCACTGATAACACTTCCTAAAAGTCTCTTGCATGTGTTTCTTAGAGGGAAGGGGTAGAACATGATACCGTACCCTGCACCATCTGTGAAGGGGTTGTATTAGGTTCTTGGGCTGCCGTAGCAAAGCACTGCTAACTAGATGATTCCAAACAACAGAAATTTATTCTCTTGGGATTCTGGAAGCTACAAGGTAAAAATTCAGGTGTCAGGACTTCCCTGGTGGTTCAGTGGCTAAGACTCCACACTCCCAGTGCAGGGGGCCTGGGTTCGATCCCTGATCAGGGAACTAGATCCCGCATGCCACAATTGAGAGTTTACATGCTGCAACTAAAGATCTTGCATGGCCCAACTAAAAAAGATTCTGCCTGCCTCAATGAAGACTGAAGATCCCACGTGCTGCAACTAAGACCTGGTGCAGACAAATAAATATTAAAAAAAACAAACTTAGATATCAACAGGATTGGCGCCTTCTGCAAGTTCTGAGAGAAAATCTGAGGGAATTTTCACACCTCTCTCCTAGCGGCTCCTGGCATCCCTTGGCTTGATGATACATCACTCCAGTCTCTGCTCCCATTACACGGTGCTCCCTTCTGTGGGTGTTTGTGTCTTGCCCTAGTCTAATATGGCCTCATCTTAGCCCAATTACATCTGCAAAGAACCTGATTCCAAAAGCTCATACTCCCAAATACCAGGACTTCCCTGATAGTTTCAGATGGTAAAGAATCTGCCTGTAATGTAGGAGACATGGATTTGATTCCTGGGTCAGAAAGATCCCCTGGAGAAGGGAATGGCTACCCACTCCAGTATTCTTGCCTATAGAATTCCATGGACAGAGGAGCCTGGCAGTGTACAGTCCATGGGGTTGCAAAGAGTTGGACATGACTGAACGACTAACACACACACACACACACATGCATGCACATGCAGGTACCAGCAATTAAGAGTTGAACACATCTTTTCAGGGTACGAGATTCAACCCATACAGGTATATTAAGCCAACTCCAGTTGAAAGTTTCAGACAAACTCTAGTTTAAGGGGAAGAAAGAAGACACTTTACCTACTTGCATAATTGAAGCATGCAGGCATGGCTCTGCTGTCCACAAGGTGACTTCATTGTCAGGAAGGAGCTCTCCATGGGTGGCTAAAATTGCCCTCCACTCACCTTGATCATATCCACATTTGCAAAGGTAATCTCAGAAAAAAAGATCCCCCCTACATCCATGGCCACCGGATATAAAGAGCCAACTCTTTGGAAAAGACCCTGATGCTGGGAAATATTGAAAGGAGGAGGAGAAATAGACAACAGTGGATGAGATAGTTGGATGGAATCATTGACTCAATGGACATGAGTTTGAGCAATCTCCAGAGATGGTGAAGGACAGGGAAGCCTGGCGTGCTGCAGTCCACGGGGTTGCAAAGAGCCAGACATGACCGAGCGACTGAACGACAGTGATATCCATGGCCATCTCTCCACAGGAGTCATGGGTCACATGCCCATCCTTGGAGGCAACTGGCTCAGATCATAACAAGAGAGGCAGATTATCATACAGTGTGGGTGGGGGGAATTCCCTAAAGTGCTGCCAGGCAATGTTCTTTTGCTGCCTCCGCCCAAGTGAGGGCCGGGGGAGAGTCCCGGCTGTAAATACCAGCTGCTTCCTGGTCATCTTGATTTTGTGGGCCGCTTATATGATGGACAGGCACTGTATCCACTGACTTCTGTTCGTGTGGTTTTGATGGGTGTATCTTTGTCCAGCTTTTTTTTTTTTT
>SJYT01071334.1:610865-632314 GCA_006410635.1 Cephalophus harveyi | reverse complement strand
TCCAGTACTTTGGCCACCTCATGCGAAGAGTTGACTCATTGGAAAAGACTCTGATGCTGGGAGGGATTGGGGGCAGGAGGAGAAGGGGACAACCGAGGATGAGATGGCTGGATGGCATCACTGACTCGATGGATGTGAGTCTGAGTGAACTCCGAGAGATGGTGATGAACAGGGAGGCCTGGCGTGCTGCGATTCATGGGGTCACAGAGTCGGACACGACTGAGTGACTGACTGAGCGACTGAACTGAACTGAACTGAATGTGAGTCAGCTGATGTATACATACATCCCCTCCCTCTTGAGCCTCTTTCCCACCCTCTCATCCTGCCCCCACCCCTCTAGGTCATCACAGAGCACCTAGCTGAGCTTCTGTGCTATATGGCAGGTTCCCACTAGCTGTTTTCTGTCACTAGCCTTTACTTTATTCTGCTCAAGAATCTGGCATTCCGCCCCCCCTCCTCCGTTTCCCCACCAGCCCAGAGGGGATAAGACCCAGTGGGAGGGGTTACCCAATGAATGAGCTGTGCTTAGAGCATAGAGGCTCTCTGCTGTCTGTGCCCCTGGGGCCATGACACTGGGTGTGGCTGGCAGCTGGGTGCTGTTCCTTCCATCATGCCCTTTGGGACTGCCCGCCACCCATCAGGTTCTCCCTTCACAGGGCTCCTCAGAGTGCAGGGAACCTAGTCTGCCGAGTGCTTCATACTGGCCTGCTCCTATCTTTTCTAGCTTAGACGAGTGAGAAGCTAAAGACATTTTGAAGTCCATACCTGGGTCATGGTTCTGTAAGCATGCTGCTACCACCAACATCACAATCAGCGTGTGAGCTGGAAACCTGCCCTATTTTCCTCTGTCCAGCTTCTCGTCTGTGTTGCTTAGCCTGAGTTCCCTGAACAGAGGCCAGCAGAGCTAGGAAAAGCCTCAGGGACCACTAGGCCTCTCCCAGTATAGATGGTGACATGTTCATTTTCACCCTTGTTTGCCTGTGGGGCAATGGAGGAAGAGAGGGCATGTCATGCCTTGACCAGCATGAGCCTCCTCGACCGTGCTGACCTGCTGTGCCCCTTGGATGCCTGTCTTGTTTTTGACCCAGGTGAACAGCCCCCACTCACACCCTCTACTGGGCACTTGCTTTTTTTTTTTTTCTGTACAATGTCACGAACCTCATTCCATAGTTCATCAGGCACTCTATCTATCAGATCTAGGCCTTTAAATCTATTTCTCACTTCTACTGTATAATCATAAGGGATTTGATTTAGGTCATACCTGAATGGTCTAGCGATTTTCCCTACTTTCTTCAATTTGAGTCTGAATTTGGTAATAAGGAGTTCATGATCTGAGCTATAGTCAGCTCCTGGTCTTGTTTTTGTTGACTGTATAGAGCTTCTCCATCTTTGGCTGCATAGAATATAATCAGTCTGATTTTGGTGTTGACCATCTGGTGATGTCAACGCAGTGAGCATTAGGATACATGTATCTTTTGGGATTATGGTTTTCTCCGGGTATATGCCCAATGCGGGGATTGCTGGCATGAAAATAAACAAAGGAAACCTCATTTAAAATGGAATTGGGCAGTCCTGAGGGGGAGCTCTCACACACTCAGCCCAGAACACCAGCAGGGAGAAAAATGATGAGAATTATTCTGAAAGGGAAGACATTTTCCACTGGGGGATTTTATCTCCTGTTTTTAAGAATAAGAAGGAAGATCTCTCCTTGTCCTAGAGACAACAGTCTAACCACCTCTGGTAGCTGATAAGAAACTGCCTCTTGTTCTCCTCCAATCAACTTTTGTTTAAAATGACCCTCCTCAATTTCCTCCTAAAACCTAACGAAAGCTGACCTTCCTTTTGTCTTTTCCGATTTGCCTGTTAGGTCACCATAGCCTGCTTTTCCTGACTCGCTATTCCTCAGCTCCATTTTGCTTTTTCTAATTTGTCAATGATATTTTTTTAAGGTTTACACTACTCACATTCTCCTCTTGATGACCTCTCCTAGGGGGAAACAAAATATAAATATTCTCATGAACAATATCATCAACAAAATTAATAGTAATAAGTCTCCCTGTGTGCCAAGCCCTGTATTTAGTCCTTTCTGGCCAGTAGCTCACTTACTTCTCCCTCCTAAAAAGTGGGTGACAGTCACTCAGTCATGTCCAACTCTGCAACCCCATGGACTACAGTCCTGCCAGGCTCCTTTGTCCATGGGATTCTCCAGGCAAGAATACTGGAGTGGGTTGCCATTCCCTTCTCCAGGGGATCTTCCCAAACCTGGGATCGAACCTGGGTCTCCCACATTGCAGGCAGATGCTTTAACATATAAGCCACCAGGGAAGCCTCTACAAGTAGATAGGTGTATGTCTACTATTCAGATAAACGCACTGAAGTTCAGACAGTATTCAATACAATAGCATTCAGACCTATTGAATAATATGTCCACATTCACAAACCTAGTATGTGAAAGGACTGTCAGACTTGAGCTCTGAATAGGTCAGCCTCAGGCCGTGGAGCAGGAAGCAAATATGCCTACGGTTCCTTTTCTCTCTTCTTAGCACCACCTGTGTTTATCTCCTATTTCTGGCCATCTCCTATAGCATTTTCTTTATGAAAACATTTTATTTTTTATTTATTTTTTGGCCATGCCCTGTGGCATGCGAGATCTTAGTTCTCCAGCAAGGGATTGAACTTGAACCCTCTGCATTGCAAGCAGGGAGTCCCAACCACTGCACCATCATGGAAGTCTTAGCCATTTTTCGTAATTAGAAAAAAAAGCTTTATTTTTTAATTTGTTCACTGCTTTTTAAATTTTTTTAATAATTAATATTTGCCTTAATCTCTTTGTTTTGATTTCCTTAAATTTATTTTTCAAATAATAAGTGTTCTCAGTGTTATTTTCTAAAGACTCTTTCATTTCTTCTTGAGTTTCTCTTTGATCCAAGAGTTAAAGAGCAGCATTATCACAGTAAACAAGAGGTGGGAACAACCTAAGTGTCCATCAACAGGTGAATGAATAAACAAAATGTCATATATACGTAAAATGGAATATTATTCAATTTTAACTAAGAAGGAAATTCTGACACGTGTCACAACATGGATGCCTTGAAAACGAAGTGAATAAGCCTGACACAGAAGGACAAATATTGTAGATTCCACTTATGTGAGGCACCTAGAGCAGTCAGATACACAGATAGAAACTGGGATGTGGGTTGTCTAGGGCTGGGGAGGACGGGGGAATGATGGGGATAGAGTGTAGTGGGTACAGAGATGCAGTTTGAGAAAATGAAAAATTTCTGTGGGCGGTGATATTGCACAACAGTGTGAACGTACTTAATGTCATCGAATCATACATACAAAAATTCAAAATTTTATGTTACATTTTACCACAATAAAATGGTAACTACAGAACTCTTAAATCAAGTTAATTTTGCTTTTAGGTCTTCTGTGTCACCATTTTCCTATGAGACGTGACCAAGACAGAGGAGTTAAGGTTTCTAAAGTCAATGTGATATTTGTGATTCTCCTTGTTATTTGGGTGACTTTTACTTTAAATAAGTTGATATCATACTACTCATGATCTAAGGATCTGTGATTGTTATTTCCTCCCATATAAAACGTAAATACCAAAAATGTATTTTTTTTCATCTCCTTTGTTCCATTTACAGTTTTCACCTTGAATTCTACCTTGTAGGACATTGGATTTATCACTTCTGCTTTCTTCCTTCCTTTCACCCTTCCGTGAATAACCACAAGTCCACACTGTGTGCCAAGTACCCTTCTAGGTGCTGAAGACAGACTAGACAAGAAATTAAACCAAATCTTTACTTCCTGGAACTTATATTCTAGTGTGGGAGAAAGTAAAAGAAGATAAATATGAAAAAATATGATCTATTTTTAATATTTTATTTTATTAATTTTTTTTTATGATTTAACATCTTGTTCATTGAGAAAATGGTTATTTTGTTAAAGAAAATTTTCTTGTTTTTCCTTTAATTTTGCTAAGTTTACATATAATGCTGCCATAAGCAGCCTTAAATATCTATGCTTACATACTGTTATTTTATTCTTAGGAATATATTGACAGAATAAGGTTATTGGGTAAATGGGTGTATGGGTATATGCCTATATAATTATTATTAAAATATATACAATATGGTCTAATGCTTTCAGTCCTTTCTATTTAAAGGGTTGCTCACAGATCCAAAGACACAAGATGGGAACAGGTTAGAAACATGAGGATCCACCTTGGACCAACGGAGTGTGTATCTTTGTTGTTGGCACCGAATCCAAGCTTGCTCTGCTTGCCCCATGCCAAGCCAGTAAGACAGGAGACAGGCGTTGAGGCAAAGAATAGTGACTTCATTCGGAAAGCTGGCAGAGAAGATGGTAGACTAGGGTCTCAAAATCACCTTGGGGTCTGGATGCCAGTTTATATAGAAGTGGCGGGTGGGTAGGAAATGAAAGACCATTAATCTTGCAGATATCTCCGGAATGATCAGCTTCAGCGAGGGGATGTGTTAATTTCTTCTGCCCTGCGGCCATTCACAGCTGGACTGGGTCAGAATGTCTCCCAAACCCAAGGCACTGAGATTTAAATTCAGGTAGAGGGGCAGGGCTCCCCAAGGCAGGGGATTATGTATACAGACCTATCCTTCTAAAGAACAAAAGCAAGGGGAAGCAAAGTAAAGCAGATAGATTCTTCCCTGTAACAGTGTAACAAGTTTTCCAGGTGGATCCACAGGCACATTCGTGTTTGAGGAGTATTGCTTAGACCCTGCTAAATGCTAGGGACAAAAGTAGACAAAGGGGAAGGGGGCCCTCGCTGGGAAGTGGGCCTTGGAGTACCGGCCGTGAGCTCCGGTAAACACCCGGAGGAAGAAGCTGCCGCAAACGGTAAGGCAGAGTGAGCGGGTGAAGGAGGCTGCGCCAGACGGCCGACTTATCCTCACTGGGCCCCGATCCCAGGCCTTTTGTTTTAGCCGCGCCCGGGCTGCGCGGTTTCCGAGCGCGGCGCTGTAAGATCTCCGCGCGCTGGGATGTTAAGGGGCGTCGTGCGCTGCGCTAACTCGGGGGCACTGGCGAGTGAAGCTCTCCTGCCTAGGGTTTCTGCCGCTCCATCACAGCTCCCAAGACTTTTTAAAATACAGATCCCTGTCCCCGCCTTACACCAGCCAGGCCCCAAGGCAAACCTTAGAGTCTACCCTTTTCTCTCCACTTCTACCCAGACGTCCCGCCCTCAGCTCCTCCTCGCATCCCTGCTCTCATCCCCCTGTTTTTCCACGCCTGCACCCTCGAAACTCTTAAGAGAGGAATCCAGGCAAGTGGCTCTCAAACAGGGCCGGCCTAGCACATCACCCGTGCTTCCAGCGGTCTTTGGCTTCCTGGCAAGAGGACGTGGAGTCCTGCTTGGGTCCGCGTCTGACCCAGCCGGGCTCCGCCACCCAGCCTGGGACCTTGTGGGCAGTGACTCGATTTCCCCACGCGGTACTTTCCTCGGCTTTGAGAAGGAGATAACACCCGCCTCCCCGGGTTGTTCTGAGGTTCGAGAGAGCATTTGAAGGAAAGCATTTTTGTTAAGTGACAGAGTGCTAAATACACGGGGCTAACTTCAGCTCGCTGATCTTGGCTGAAGGATGGATGTCTACTCCTTCCGCCCCCGCCAACCACCCCAGCCGTCTTCCTGTTTCTTCTGCACTTGGCAGTGCCCTCTCGCCCGGTTATTGCACTCGCCGCGCTCGGCTGGTCTGCGGCCTCTGGTCTCCTCGGGGAGGGCAGGCCGGGTAAGGAGAAGAGGACTGATTGGCTGGGCGGGAGGTGGGCCGAGCAGTGACGCTCCTAGCCCGGGAGACTGCGCCGCGGCGTGCGCGGGGCGCCGGGGGCGGCGCGGATGAACTGCCAGACTCAATTACTAGATGTGTATAAGAGACAGGGGGGCGCCAGGTCGGGGTCGGGTTTGCAGCCATCCCCGCAGCCTTGGCTCCGTGCACGGCTGCGCCGCCGGGAGGTTTCCGGTCACAGCACGTCTCGGGGCTTTTGGGTTCTTCCCTGGCCGGCCGTTCTCACAGCCGCCGCCCTTTCCTCTCTTGGCTGCTGCCCCAAGCGGGAGGGGAGGGAGGTCGCGTCCCCGGCCCTGGCTGGCGGGCCGAGGGGTGGGCGCTCTTAGTGACCCGCAGCGGGACCTCCGGGTGTATTGAGTGCGGTTTGTGGGCTGTAGAACTGGAGCATAAGGTAACCAGGAGGACCCCGGAAAAGGGTAGCTGTAGGTTTTTGTCTTTTTGTTCTGTTTCGTTTTGACCTTGCCTGGGGCTTCTGGGATCTTAGTTTCCTGACCAGGGATTGAACCTGAGTCCCTTGCTTTGGAAGTTCCAAGTCTTAACCCCTTGGACCACCAGGGAAGTCTCCTGTAGAGGGTTTTGAAGGGGACGTGACCTCACGGTTTGTGAGCCTCAGGGGGAGAAGGTTGGGGCCCTGAAAAATGCAGGATATCTGGCCAGTGCAGATGTGGGTTCCCCAGGCCGAGGAAGCAAGGTGATGGGGGCAAGCGCCTGCTGGGGTCCAGGGCCAGAGGAGTGGGAGGCGAGCTGGAAAGGCCCCACCCATCCAGAGCCTGCTGCGTGACCCGCTGGGAGCCTTGCTGAGCCTCCATGTCCTCATCTGTAGGTGGCACAGCAGCTCGCTGTTCTGAAGATTTATGATGTACCTAAAGCTAGAGCTGTTCCCAGCCTGGCGCTACTTGATAACTTAGTCCTTTTCCCTCCTGGAAGGAGAAGAAAGTGAACTTATGAGGCTTTGCGGGACACTTGACAAACACAACTAAGAGCCAAATAGACTTCAACAGAATAGGTATCTAAGAGTCAAAAGTGGGCTTCCCTGGTGGCTCAGAGGTTAAAGTGTCTGCCTGCAATGTGGGAGACCTGGGTTCGATCCTTGGGTCGGGAAGATCCCCTGGAGAAGGAAATGGCAACCCATTCCAGTATTCTTGCCTGGAGAATCCCATGGACGGAGGAGCCTGGTAGGCTACAGTCCACAGGGTTGCAAAGAGTCGGACACGACTGAGCGACTTCGCCTTACCTTAAGAGTCAGACAGAAGAGACACCTGACCTGAACTACCATCTTTGCTTCTCCAACTGGCTTTTTGTTTTAAGCGAAAAGACTTGTCCCCTGCTCCCCCACCATCTTAGTTCCCCAACCAGGGACTGAACCTGTGTCCCCTGCAGTGGAAGCACAGTCTTACCCCCTGGACCACCAGGGAAGTCCATCATCTGCTTCTCAGATCCACGTCCCTTAGAATTGTGGTCTTGTTGCAGAAAAAGAAAAAAAAAAAAAAAAAAAAAGAGGATTGAATTTTTCTCTTTTCCCTCTCCTGAGAACAAAGAAGATAAAGAGAGCAGTGAGCAGACCTGAACATTCTTAGTTTTTTTACTTTAACTCCTCCTAACTCTGCACGTCTACAACCAAGTTTGCTTTTGTGCTCACTAACTCTGCATGAGCTACACTTGGCATCTATTTTCCTTTGCTGCTGCTGCTGCTAAGTCACTTCAGTCGTGTCCGACTCTGTGCGACTCCTTAGACGGCAGCCCACCAGGCTCCGCCGTCCCTGGGATTCTCCAGGCAAGAACACTGGAGTGGGTTGCCATTTCCTTCTCCAGTGCATAAAAGTGAAGTTGCTCAGTCGTGTCCGACTCTTAGTGACCCCATGGACAGCAGCCTACCAGGCTCCTCCGTCCATGGGATTTTCCAGGCAAGAGTACTGGAGTGGGTTGCCATTGCCTTCTCCCCTATTTTCCTTTGACTCTGTGCTAAATACATCCTGTACTTGGTGTTTAGCCTTACAACACCCTTCCCCTTGTAGTTAAATATCTGAAAGAAGGCCACAGAACTGCCAGACTCAATTACTGGGTTACTGACACCAGCCTATGATTGTCTTTGAAACTGCAAGAAGAAGAAAATCGAGATCCTAGTACCTTTGCTCCTCATCATGGATTCCTGACTGTGAGCCCTCATCTTACAGAAGCCCCTAGTCTCCTCATGGAGGGGGCGGGCACAGTTCTTGAGGCATAAGCCTACTGTGTTCCCCTCTCTGCCAGCTGAGAATTAAAGCCACCTTTCCTCCAAACTCTGTCTTTGTATTTTTTTATTTGACTTCGGTAGGCAGAGAAGGCCAAGATTTTGGCCAGTAACAGTCTCAACTTGTTTAGTCTTCGTTAGGGATTGTCATGTAGCACAGCAGAGGGAGTTTGCTGGTACTGATTGCGTTTGAATGGACAGACACACAGACACACACATCTGGTGGCTTTATCTCTCTCACAGGTATATAGAACCACCTGGATTATCTTCAGCCAGAATGCCTTGATTTGCCATCTGTGCCGGGGTCAGGATTCAACATAACAGGGCCTGAGAGGTGGGATTCCAGAACTATCACTGATGAGCCCTGGGCAAAACTTGTGGCACCAGCAGGTCCCGTGTCTATGATAAAGCACAGGGCTGAGTACCCGCCTGAAGTCCCACAGCTTGTGGGTGGAGCTCTGTGGAATTGTGACCTCACTGAGTCATGGAGGGGTTGGGAATGGCCTGGCAAGATGCTTCCATGACTCAGTTTCTCCACCTGTATCCCAGGAGGGAGGATCCTTGCTGTTTAGTTTCCCTGAGGGTAGGTGCAGCCTTTAAATAGCTCCTCCCACGTCCAGACAGTGGTGGGTGGGACGGTCATTTTTGTGGCATGGGAGTGGGTGCAGCCTCCCAATGAGATCAGGGCCCTGGCACAGCTGGAGCAACACAGAGAAGCCTGGCAGGCAGGGTGGCACCCCCAAAGGGAGGGGAAGGGGAAGGTGCAGAGGTGTGGTGGACTTGGCAGAGAGAGATGTCATGACACTGGGGCTCCCCAAAGGCGGGGCAGGCTGCGTGAATGCCTGGACACTGGTCAGGGCAGGTGAAGTTTGCCTTTGTGGGACCAGGATTTAGGAAGCAGCTTGAGTGATGGAACAGTCAGGCTAAGCCACAGAATGTGGCCATAAATGCAAATAAGTGTACACCCTCTCTCCTAAGAGTGAACCTGAACTTTCCTGAACCTGGCTTCCACCTTTGTTTCCTTCTCCAGAAGGGCCCTGGGCTTCCCTGGTGGTTCATACAGTAAAGAATCTGCCTGCAGTGCAGAAGACCCAGGTTCAGTCCCTGGGTTGGGAAGATACTCTGGAGAAGGGAATGGCAACCCACTCCAGTATTTTTGCCTGGGGAATCCCATGGACAGAGGAGCCTGGCAGGCTACAGTCCATGGGGTCGCAAGGACACAACTGAGTGACTGACACACACACGGTGGGCCCTACTTTGATGACAGGCTCATTCATGGAGGTCCGTCTTCCTGCAGAGATTTACGTAATGGGAGGCTGAGCAGGCTTTGCTTGAGTCAGCTCTTAATGTTACCGAAACACCCGGTGAACTCTAGAGGCAACTCAGTGAGTAGAGTGGCTTGTGAGGTCCCTCTTTACACAGCACAACAGAGGGACTTTTATTCTGCCTGGTAGGTTCTGGAGTCAAGAGAGCCTGCATGCAAACCCTTTGTCAGTCATTTGCTAGCTGAGTGACCAGGGCAAGTTAATGAACTTCTGTGTGCTTTTTTTTTGTTTTGTTTTGTGGAGCGAGGAGTCTCATGGTACCTAATTAAGGGTTATTTAACAATTAAATGAGATAATGCTTATAAAGCACCTGGCCCAGGGTAAGCACAGAAAAGGTTAGCTATTAATGTTGTTATTATTTCATGGGAAGGGAGGTATGAGTGGTTCCTCAGATGTCTCAGAGGAAAGAATTTCTCAGAGCAGCCTTGGCTGTACCTCCCACTGAGTATCTTGTGACTGACCCAGAGACCTCAGGCAGCTGAGCCTCCCATGGGACAGCAAGCAGAGTCAAGGGTGACAAATTAAAGCAGGAGAAGGGTTTTCCTCATTCTTGGATGAGATCCAAAGAGATCAGTTCCTTAACTGACTCGGCATCCTGGCGTTAGAATGCCGTGAGTGGCACCCACAGGACAAGTGATACAAGTCTACCTGAGTTGACGTGCAGTTTGGGATTCACTCACTCCATTCATTTGGCTGTCAGTGTCACATGTATTTATTACATGCTTGTTATGTGTCAGACACTGTTGCAGGCAATGGTATGTAACCATTAAAATGCAATTGATTAAAAATATATTTAAAAATTTTAAATGCAATTAATGAGTGACTCAGATATCTGTATACATCCCTGTTCATAGCAGCATTATTCACAATAGCCAAAAGATGGAAGCAGCCCAAGTGTACACGGATGGATGAATGGAGAAGCAAAATGTGGTATATACATACAAAATAATACTATTCAGCCTTAAAAAGAGGGAAACGTTGTCACATCTTCAACACGGATGAACTTGAAGACATTCAGTTTAGTTCAGTCGTTCAGTCGTGTCCGACTCTTTGCGACCCTATGAATCGCAGCACGCCAGGACTCCCTGTTCATTACCATCTCTCGGAGTTCACTCAGACTCACATCCATCGAGTCAGTGATGCCATCCAGCCATCTCATCCTTGGTCATCCCCTTCTCCTCCTGCCCCCAATCCCTCCCAGCATCAGAGTCTTTTCCAATGAGTCAACTCTTCGCATGAGGTGGCCAAAGCACTGGAGTTTCAGCTTTAGCATCATTCCTTCCAAAGAAATCCCAGGGTTGATCTCCTTCAGAATGGACTGGTTGGATCTCCTTGCAATCCAAGGGACTCTCAAGAGTCTTCTCCAACACCACAGTTCAAAAGCATCAATTCTTCGGCGCTCAGCCTTCTTCACAGTCCAACTCTCACATCCATACATGACCACAGGAAAAACCATAGCCTTGACTAGACGGACCTTAGTCGGCAAAGTAATGTCTCTGCTTTTGAAAATGCTATCTAGGTTGGACATAACTTTTCTTCCAAGGAGTAAGCGTCTTCTAATTTCATGGCTGCAGTCACCATCAGCAGTGATTTTGGAGCCCAAAGAGTGAAATGAGCCAGTGACAAAAGGAAATGTCTGATTCATTTGAGGTACCTAGGGTAGTCAAGTTCATAGAGACAGAAAGCAGAATATCGGTTTCCATGGGGCTGGAAAGAGTGGGGAGAAATGAGAAATTAGTTTTTAATGGTACAGAGTGTCAGTATGGGATGATGACAAACGTTCTGGAGGTGGATGGTCGTGATGACTGTAAAACAAAATGAATGTATTTAATGCCTACTGAACTATTTACTTAAAAACAGTTAAAATGGTCAATCTTCGCTCACTCAGTTGCTTCAGTTGTGTCCGACTCTTTGTGACCTTATGGATGGTAACCCACCAGACTCCTCTGTCCATGGAATTCTTCAGGCAAGAATACTGGAGTGGGTTGCCATTCCTTTCCCCAGGGGACCTTGCTGACCCAGGGAGTGAACCTGGTCTCCTGCATTGCAGGCAGATTCTCTACTGTCTGAGCCAACAGGGAAGCCCCAATCAGTCAGTTGCTGCAGCTGCTGCTGCTAAGTCGCTTCAGTCGTGTCCGACTCTGTGCAACCCCATAGACGGCAGCCCACCAGGCTCCCCCGTCCCTGGGATTCTCCAGGCAAGAACACTGGAGTGGGTTGCCATTTCCTTCTCCAGTGCATGAAAGTGAAAAGTGAAAGTGAAGTCGCTCAGTCCTGTCCGACTCTTAGTGACCCTATGGACTGCAGCCTTCCAGGCTCCTCCGTCCATGGGATTTTCCAGGCAAGAGTACTGGAGTGGAGTGCCATTGCCTTCTCCGAATCAGTCAGTGGTTGCCTGCAAATGAGAGAAGGGTTGGAGAGGGCAGGAGGAAGGACAATAGAGGACGACAAAGAAATCTGAAAGGCTGATAGATAAATTTGTTATCTTGATTGTGGTGATTCTTTCATGGGTGTGTACATGTCAGTTCAGTTCAGTTCAGTTCAGTCGCTCTTGTTTTCCTCTATTTCTTTGCATTGATCACTGAAGAAGGCTTTCTTATCTCTTCTTGCTATTCTTTGGAACTCTGCATTCAGATGCTTATATCTTTCCTTTTCTCCTTTGCTTTTCGCCTCTCTTCTTTTCACAGCTATTTGTAAATTACGTACTTAAATATGTGCAGTCTATTGATGCCAACTATACGTTAATAAAACTGGTAAAGCCAGTTTTAAAAAAATTGTAATGCAAACAAGAATGCAATAAAGGGCAGGAAGATGAAAATCACAGGGTTCTATGGGGCACAGGGTAGCGCCAAAGGACAAATACCTGTTGTCAGGCAAAGCGTGGGGTTGTGAATGATGTTTCACACTCATGGGAGCAAAGAAATGGGTGCAAAGACTACAGGCAGGAAGGAGCCTGGGCTGAGATTCTGTGTGGCTGGAGCTCAGGCCACAGAGGGCAGTAGAGAGATCATGAGGCAAGAGAGCATAGCAGAGAACCAACTATAAATGTAGATTTTATCCCAGAGTCAAGGGGGAATGAATGACCAGAGGCAAGCAGGCGATTATCATAGGTGCCATTTAGAACGATGCTCTGGCTGCAACTTGGGAAATGAGCTGGGGAGGAAGCAGAGTGCAGGCAGGAATCCAGGTATTAGGTAAGTAGGGGTGAGGACATTTGACTGCTGGAGAGTTACCCAAGTCAAGAGCTATTTGGGTGTATTGCTTCTCATCAACTTTTCAACACCATAGAGAGTTAGGAAACTTTATCTCAGCTTTACGCAAGAGGAAACAGAGACTGGAAGCAGTTAAGTAATTTGGTTACGGTCACACAGCACCTGAGAATGAGATCTGGGATTTCCAGTCTGTTGGGTTCTGATTCCAAAGTCCATACTACTCACAAGCTTCTCTCTAAGTTAGATAAAAGACCTCTGGAATGACTCTCCCCTCTCCTGCTTCCTGATTTTCTCACCCTCACTGTGGTCTGTTCCATGAATGTCTTCCCTTGGGAGGAGTCAGGGAGCCATGGGAACATGTAGCAAAGGATGTGACTGTCCTCTGGCCAGTCAGAAAAGGAAAACTTCCTGGAGGAAGCAACATTGTAGTTAGCCCCGAAGAATCTGAAGGGGAAGGAAGGGCTAGTAAGTGAACAAGCTGGGGGAGTGGGGCATGAGGAGGAGAAGATGTCCTAAAATGGAGGGAAGAACAAGTGGGAATTAACCACAGCATCGCTGAAGCTGGAATAACTGTGCAGAATGCCTGAGTGGTGGTGTGAGATGCAGAGAGAGGCACATTGATAGATTTTTTGCTCTGTGTGTAGCAACTTAGAGAATGGAGTGGATGGGAGGGAGATCAGTAGGGTGGGCCCTGTTGATTTGATGGTGAGAGCCTGCTCACCAGGCATCTGCTTCTTCTGGTTACTATGGAAACACTAGACCGCAGACCCAGAAGCCTCTAGTCAGCCTGCTTATTAAAGATGATGAGACTGAGTTCAAGGTGGGGAAGAGATTTGTTTGGTAGCTTTCCTACTGGCAGTGTGGAAACTTTTTTAAAAAATGTATGTTTAGTGATAAAATATACATAACATAAATGTATCAATTTAGTCATTTTAAGTATATGGTTCAGTGGTAGTACATACATCCACAATATGTTGCAACCATCACCATTTATCTTCAGAAATTTTTCATCATCCCTAACTGAAGCTCTGTACCCATTCTTTTTTAATTAAAAAATTTTTTTTTATTTGGCCACACTGGGTCTTAGTTGCTGCATGCAGGATCTAGCTCCCTGACCAGGGATTGAACCTGGAACCCTTGCATTGGGAGGGTGGAGTCTTAGCCGCTGGACCACCAGTTAAGTTCCCAACCCCCAGCTTCTCTTAAGCATATTCGTCTAATGCCTCTTATATTATTCGTCTAATACCCATTCTTATAACTCTCATTTTCCCTTCCCCCAGCTCCTGGTAACTAGTATTCTACTTTCTGTCTTTCTGAATTCTAGGTACCTTATGTAAGTGGAATCGTGCAATATTTGTCTTTTTGTGACTGGCTTATTTCACTTAGCGTAATGTCTTTAAGGTTTATCCTTATTGCAGCATGTATCAGCTTTTCCTTCCTTTGTAAGGGTGAATAGTATTTCATCCTGTGTCTACATCACACTTTGTTTATCCATCCATCTATTGATGAATATTTGCATTGCTCCATCTTCTGCTTGTTCTTTGGAAGGAATGATGCTAAAGCTGAAACTCCAGTACTTTGGCCTCCTAATGCGAAGAGTTGACTCATTGGAAAAGACTTCTGATGCTGGGAGGGATTAGGGGGCAGGAGGAGAAGGGGACGACAGAGGATGAGATGGCTGGATGGCATCACTGACTTGATGGACGTTGAGTCTGAGTGAACTCTGGGAGTTGGTGATGGACAGCGAGGCCTGGCATGCTGCAGTTCATGGGGTCACAAAGATTTGGACACGACTGAGCAACTGAACTGAACTGAATCTTTTGACTATTGTAATTAAGACTGCTATGAATGCAGGTATTCTGGAAACCTCCTTTGTAGACATAGATTATTGGTATTGAGTGAAGAAGACAGACTTTTGCTGATGGGTTCTGAGTAAAAGAAGAGGAGATTAGGGGCTTCCCTGATGGTTCAGTGGCTAAGATGCCATGCTGCCAGTGCAGGCAGCCTGGGTTCTATCCCTGGTCTGGGAACTAGGAGGAGAAGGGGACGACAGAGGATGAGATGGCTGGATGGCATCACTGACTTGATGGACGTTGAGTCTGAGTGAACTCTGGGAGTTGGTGATGGACAGCGAGGCCTGGCATGCTGCAGTTCATGGGGTCACAAAGATTTGGACACGACTGAGCAACTGAACTGAACTGAATCTTTTGACTATTGTAATTAAGACTGCTATGAATGCAGGTATTCTGGAAACCTCCTTTGTAGACATAGATTATTGGTATTGAGTGAAGAAGACAGACTTTTGCTGATGGGTTCTGAGTAAAAGAAGAGGAGATTAGGGGCTTCCCTGATGGTTCAGTGGCTAAGATGCCATGCTGCCAGTGCAGGCAGCCTGGGTTCTATCCCTGGTCTGGGAACTGGATCCCACATGCCGCAACTAAGAGTTAGCATGCCACAACTGAAGATCCCACGTGCCACACTAAACAAATGTGGTGTATAAACACAATGGAATAATTTTCAGCCTTAAGAAGAAAATCTTGTCAAGTGTTATAACATGGATGAAACTTGAGGATACAGTCAAGTGAAATAAGCCTGTCAACAAGGCTTTTGCTATATGATTCCACTTAAATGAGGTACCTAGAGTGGTTAGATATAGGTAGACAGTAGAATGGGAGTTACCTGGAGTGGGGAGAGGGGAGAAAAGGGGAGTTGTTTAATGGCTACAGAGTTTCAGATTCACAGGCTGAAAAAATTCTGGAGACCCTTGCATCACAACAATGTGAATATACTTCCCACTACCAAACTGTGTCCTTAAAAGTGGTTAAGATGATACATTTTATGTGCTTTTCACCACAATTAAAAAAAAAAAACAAAACACAAACCTGCTGGATCAATTGACTAAATCTGTCCTCTCCACCCTGGCTTTCAAGGCTCTCTCACCCGCTCTCTCTGTTGACCTCATCTGGGCATTCCCTGAGAATTCTTATCTTCCGGCCTCGGCATCCTCTGCTCCCTCTGGCCAGAAGACGGACGCTCTCTTCTGCTTGCTCTGTTGATATCCTTCCTCTGCTTTAAAAACCCTCATCAAGTGCTCCATTATGCTATTTCTGTGCACAGCACATGCTGCTGGTACTCTGCCTACAGCCCCAGCAGGGAGGTGTTTGCATGCATTCCTGCCTTACCTCCCTCCCCTTGTGGCTGGTGTTCAGTCACTCCGTGTCCGACTCTTTGCAACCCCATGGACTGAAGCATGCCAGCCTCCCCTGTCCTTCACCATCTCTCAGAATTTGCTCAAACTCATGTTCACTGAGTCGGTGATGCCAACCAACCATCTCATTCTCTGACTAGGCTCAATTCCTAAGGGTGGAGAGGACAGTGTTTATTCCTGCTCCCAGCACAGTGTGGTTCCACCAGCAGTGGATGGCTGCTGGTTTGGGGTGGAGTTCTCCTTGTTTCCCCATGAGGCTGTTTGTTTGTTTCTTCTTCTTCTTTTTTTTTAACAGTTCTTTTCTTTTTTTAAAAAAATTATTTTATTTCTGTGACAGGTCTTCATCGTTGCTTGGGCTTTTCTGTAGGAGCCACAAGCAGGGGCTACTCTCCGGTTGTGTGTGGTGGCTTCTCTTGTTGTGGAGCATAGACTCTATAGGGCTTGCAGGCTTCAGCAGCTGCAGCTCCCAGGCTCTAGAGTGCAGGCTCAATAGTTGTGGCTCACACGGTTTGGTTGCTCTGCAGCATGTGGGATCTTCCGGTACCAGGAATTGAATCTGTGTCTCCTGCCTTGGAAGGTGGATTCTTTACCACTGAGCCACCAGGGAAGCCTCGTGAGGCCGTTTCTGACTCTATTTCTCTGTCTGGTCCAGCCTTGGGTGCTGATCTAATCCNTTAATTTTTATTAGATGTGTATAAGAGACAGCTGTGTCTCCTGCCTTGGAAGGTGGATTCTTTACCACTGAGCCACCAGGGAAGCCTCGTGAGGCCGTTTCTGACTCTATTTCTCTGTCTGGTCTAGCCTTGGGTGCTGATCTAATCCCTTTTCTGGTCCATGAGTTTTCGAAGAACAGAGCTTGGAGTTTATTCTTTGCAAGGCCCACAGTGCCTTGCCCAGTGCCTGGCTTGGGGGGGCTGTGTGAATGTTTGATGGTTATAAACATAGGCGAGGATTCCTAGCTGCAGGCTTTGTTGCCTCTGTCCCTGATGGGAAGCAGAGAAGGACCTGACTGAGCTCTTCTTTCTCCTGCCCTGTATGAATCGTGAACTCTGGGTCTTCGCTGTCCTGCTGCTCCAGCATTTCTTTATTCTGGAACAAGTACAGCTGCCAAGACTGCAGAGAGAAGGGATTAGGGACTTTCTCAGCCATTGCAGATGATTGTCCTTGTTGCCTCTAGCACCACCAGCCAAAGTCCTTTTCATTAGACCAGACAGGTTGGCTTTAGGCTGGCAGGGCTTCCTGTCACCCGTGGTCTCTCTGTGTAAAGTCTCAGCTGGATTTGGCAGAGTTGGGAATCCCAGGGGATGTGGCCGTCCCACTCTGGTTGATTTGTATGTTGGCATCCTGTCTGTGTGCCCGTCTGGAAGCCTGGCAGCTTCCTGTCCTGTCTGCCTTGTCCTCGGTTCATTCAGTGGAGGTGGCTCCGTCCACGACCTCACGGAAACCAGACTGCCTTGTACACCAAGCAGCAGTCTGAGTTAGGTCTGGGTTTATCTGGAATAGTTAAGATGATCATTGTTTTATTCATTGGAATGGAGATGAAGTGCTAAATGTAACAGTTAAAGGTCACATAAAGGTTGTATCCATGTAAAAATCTTTCTTGCAAATTTACTTATTACTTCTTACTAATTTACAAAATCCTTTGGACAGCCACTTGCTCCCATTTTTGTGTTGTGTGAGCCATGGGGAAAATGAGACGTAAGATGTTCCAGCTGGGACACAATTTTCTGTCTCTAGGTGACGTCAGGAATTTCCTTTAAAAGGTTAGAGGTTGGACAGAATGCTGTGCATGCGTGCTCAGTTGCTTCAGTGGTATCTGACTCTTTGCATCCCCGGGGACTGTAGCCCACCTGCCTCCTGTTTCCATGGGATTGTCCAGGCAAGGATAGTGGAATGGGTTTCCATGCCCTCCTCCAGGAGATCTTCCCAACCCAGGAATAGAACCCGAGTCTCCCGCATTTCGGGTGGGTTCTTTAACCACTGAGCCACCAGGGAAGCCCTCATACAGGCTAGAGTTACCCTACTAATAAGCAGCCTTTTGAAAGCACCCCTAAGCTCCTCCTCTTTATTTTATTTTATTTTTTTCTGTTTCCTCTGGTTCATTTACCATCATTTCTTGTTTTTTTTTTTTTTTAACTTTTTCTTTTATATTGGAGTATGGCCAGTTAACAATGTTGTGATAGTTTCAGATGGACAGCAAAGGGACTCAGCCACACATACTACATGTATCCATTCTCCCCCAAACTCCCCTCCCATCCAGGCTGCCTCATAACATTGAGCAGATTTCCCTGTGCTGTACAGTAAGACCTAAGGTCCTCTTTAGAGAGGACACACAACCATTTCTTATTGTCCAATTTGTCAGCACCTTGATCTTGTTACTGAATCCTCATTCTCAGTTCCCACTTTGAACTGAGACTTTTGTATTCATCACGTATGGCTTTGCTGATCTTGGAGAGACTGTCCCTTCCAAGTCTAGGCAATTTCTGCTGCTCCTGCTAAGTCGCTTCAATCATGTCCAGCTCTCTTCAACCCCATGGACTGTAGCCTGCTAGGCTCCTCTGTCCATGGGATTCTCCAGGCAAGAATACAGGAGTGGGTTGCCATTCCCTTCTCCAGGGGATCTTCTCCACCCAGGGATCAAACCTGCATCTCATAAAGTCTTGCCTGCAAATGCACCTTTCATAAGCAATCCAACCAACCCAGAGTCCATACCCCAACCACCTCCTTTATCTGTTTGCACATTGTGGGTCACTGTCTGCCTGCCCTAATCACCCCAGGACCAGGTACTTGATAATGATAATTAATTGTAGTAGGAGATTTAAAAATTCACCTCTTTCAGATATTGAAAGTATCTGAAATTAACAAAAATCAAGTGGTGAGGACACAGAGGCTTTGAATAAATGAAGACATTTCACAAATAACTATATGTAGAATTTTATACTCAATAAAGAAAAACTATTCTTTTTAAATATTATTTTTATACACTTAGAGTGAAAGTGAAAGTCGCCCAGTCATGTATCTTTGCGACCCTATGGACTATACACTCCATGGAATTCTCCAGGCCAGAATACTGGAGTGGGTAGCTGTTCCCTTCTTCAGGGCATCTTCCCAACCCCGGGATAGAACTCTGGTCTCCCACATTGCAGTAAGATTCTTTACCAGCTGCGCCACCAGGGAAGCCCAAGGATACTGGAGTAGGTAGCCTATCTCTTCTCCAGGGGATCTTCCTGACCTAGGAATCAAATTGGGATCTACTGCACTATAGGCGGATTCTTTGCCAGCTGAGCTACTAGGGAAGTGCTTACACACATAAGGTACATGAATAAAAATTAGCTACCAAGTCTCTCTCTCTCTCACACAAACACACACACAAAATCTCTATTTCAAAAATGCGGGGTGGCCACAATAACAAAAATGACTGCAAAAGAAAATATAAACAATAAAATTCATAAGGTTTAGGAAAAAATCAAAAGCTTCTGTTTGTGATTACCTCTGGGGGAGAGTTAGAACTGGGTCTAGGAATTTTTACATATAGCCTCATGTAGGAAATGTTTGCTTGAATTTTTTACTATTCTGTGTAATTTTGAAGTGTCTAAAGTAACAATATGGAAAATAACAAATGAATAAGATATACAAGGAGCAAGATCTTCCTTCTTTCAATTTAAAAAACACTGAAAAAAATAAACTATTTAGAAATGCAGTCACCAAGTTCATCACATACTAAAATCCATGGATGACTGCAAAGCTGTAGCCAGAGTAAATGTATAGACTCAAATGCACATATTAGAAAACAGTAAATGGAACATAAGTGAACTAAATGTTTAACTGAAAAGGACTTTTGAAAAGGCCCCTAAAACCAAAAGAAAGGCTAATCTAAATGTTTCAAATGTTAAAGAGACAATTATTTGCAGTTACTAAAAATATCTCCTATAAATATCTTAGAGAATCAGTTGAAACCTCATAATCCAATAGATAAGAATAAAAACAGTGTCATATTTTTGTTCTTTATTTGGATAATATTTAGAATTTCCAGTGTTTGTAGGATGTGGGAAATAGACACTGATATCCAGGGCTGGTAGGGATACAAGCTGTCCCATTTGGAGGGCAATTCAGCAGAATCTGCCAGTTTCAAAAGGACCTACTCTTGGACTTTCTTGGTGGCTCTGTGGTAAAGAATCCACCCGCCAATGCAGGAGACCTGGGTTTGATCCCTGATCCATGAAGAGCCCAGATGCTGCCGAGCAGCTAAGCTCATGTACCACAACTAGTCAGCCTGTGCTCTAGAGGCTGGGAGCCACAGCTTCTGAGCCCATGTGCCACAACTACTCAAGCCCAAGTGCTTAAAGCCTGAGCTCCACAACAGAAGAAACCACTGCAATGAGAAGCCCGTGCACCACAGCTAGAGAATGGCCCCCATTTGCTGCAACTAGAGGAATTAAACCCTCAGAAACCAAGACCCAGCACAGACAAAAATAAATAAATAAAATTAAAAGACGCTTGTTCCTTGGAAGAAAAACTGTGACAAACCTAGACAGTGTTTTAAAAAGCAGAGACATCACTTTGCCTACAAAGGTCCATCTAGTCAAAGCTATGGTTTTTCCAGTAGTCGTGTATGCATGTAAGAGTTGGGACATAAAGAAGACTGAGTGTTGAAGAACTGACGCTTTCAAATTGTGGTATTGAAGAAGGCTCTTGAGAGTCCCTTGGACTACTAGGAGATCAAATCAATCAATCCTAAAGGAAATCAATCCTGAATACTCATTGGAAGGACTGATGCTGAAGCTCCAATACTTTGGCCACCTGATGCAAAGAACTGACTCATTAGAAAAGACCCTAATGCTGGGAAAGATGGAAGGCAGGAGGAGAAGGGGACGACAGAGGATGAGATGGTTGGATGGCATCACAGACTTGATGGGTATGAGTTTGAGCAAGCTCAGGGAAATGGTGAAGGACAGGGAGGCCTGGCGTGCTACAGTTCACGGAGTCACAAAGAGTCGGACACAACAGAGCAACTGAACTGAACTGAAAATTATTTTTTAAAAGCACTTATTCTTTGACAAACAATTGCTCTTGTAACTATCCTAGAACAATATTTTTGCATGTGCTCAAAGAAACTTGTACAAGGAGTTTGCTGCAGCATTATTTTGAAATTAGGGGAAACTTAAGAACAATCTAAATGTTTACCAGTGTAAAACCATAAAATATCATCTATTTATATATGGGATAGTTAGACTTCCCTGGTGGTTCAGACAGTAAAGCGTCTGTCTACAATGCGGGAGACCCGGGTTCGATCCCTGGGTCGGGAAGATCCCCTGGAGAAGGAAATGGCAATCCACTCCAGTACTATTGCCTGGAAAATCCCATGGACAGAGGAGCCTGGTAGGCTACAGTCCATGGGGTCGCAAAGAGTCGGACACGACTGAGCAACTTCACTCACTCACTCATACTATGGGATATCACACACAATTTTTAAACATGATATGAAATGATTGACAGAGAGTCTCTAAGACATACAATATTGTTCATTGAAAACATATACAGGGACTTCCCTGGTGGTCCAGTGATTAAGGCTGCCTTTCCAATCTAAGGGGACAGGTTCAATCCCTGGTCAGGGAACCACATCTCATATGCTATGTGAAGCAGCCAAAA
>SJYT01071334.1:589234-610790 GCA_006410635.1 Cephalophus harveyi | reverse complement strand
GGTCCAGTGATTAAGGCTGCCTTTCCAATCTAAGGGGACAGGTTCAATCCCTGGTCAGGGAACCACATCTCATATGCTATGTGAAGCAGCCAAAAGAAAAAAAAAATCCACAAATGAGTTAAAAACACAAAACATATACAAACTTAAAAATTAGGCATTTTGTCAGAAATGCTGTTGATAAACCCCAAAGCAACTAACTGTCCAACTACCTCCTTGGTGCCATCTCCTTGGATGGCTGGAGCAGTTAAATATTTGCCTTTCTGTCTTCCGTTGCATCTAAGGTGGCAGGGGACCCATTTGACAAGTGAAACATACATGGAAATCTGTTGGTAAGTTTCTGGAAATCTTTGCTTTCTTGATAAAAAAGGTCAGATACAGCACTCCTCTCCTCTTCTTCCTATCTTGAACACAGAGATGTGGCAGGTGGGCAGCTAGAAGGGTACAGGCACCTTGCAGCCATGAGTTCAAAAGCATGAATGAAAGCTCCAGAGAATCATCCACAGTACTGCTGCCTAATGTCCCTGGGCTTCTGGGAAGCTGACTGTGGCTGACTGTGTCCTCTCTTCTTCCTATCTTGAACACAGAGATGTGGCAGGTGGGCAGCTAGAAGGGTACAGGCACCTTGCAGCCATGAGTTCAAAAGCATGAATGAAAGCTCCAGAGAATCATCCACAGTACTGCTGCCTAATGTCCCTGGGCTTCTGGGAAGCTGACTGTGGCTGACTGTGTCCAGAATTCTTGGTGGTGGTTTAGTCGCTAAGTCACGTCCAACTCTTGCGACCCTGTAGGCTGTAGCCTGCCAGGCTTCTCTGTCCATGGGGTTTCCCGGGCAAGAATACTGGAGCGGGTTGCCATTTCCTACTCCAGGGGATCTTCCCAACTAAGGGATTGAATCCGAGTCTCCTGCATTGTAGGCAGATTCTTTACCGATTGAGCCACCAGGGACTGGGTCAGATCAAATCCTTATTTGTTTAAGTCACTTTTAGCAAAGGTTTCTAGATGGATACATTTCCAACTAACACAACTGCGTGTTGATACATATACATCCAGAGAAGATGCAGAAACTACCCAGAAGGAGTCTCACCAAATTGTCTATGGTTACCACTCCAGTATTCTAGCCTGGAGAATCCCATGGACAGAGAAGCCTGGCTGGCTACAGTCCATAGGGTCACAAAGAGTCGAACACAACTGAAGCAACTTAGATCACACGTATCTAAGGGGACAGGTTCAATCCCTGGTCAGGGAACCACATCTCATATGCTATGTGAAGCAGCCAAAAGAAAAAAAAAAATCCACAAATGAGTTAAAAACACAAAACATATTCAAACTTAAAAATTAGGCATTTTGTCAGAAATGCTGTTGATAAACCCCAAAGCAACTAACTGTCCAACTACCTCCTTGGCGCCATCTCCTTGGATGGCTGGAGCAGTTAAATATTTGCCTTTCTGTCTTCCGTTGCATCTACAGGTGGCAGGGGACCCATTTGACAAGTGAAACATACATGGAAATCTGTTGGTAAGTTTCTGGAAATCTTTGCTTTCTTGATAAAAAAAGGTCAGATACAGCACTCCTCTCCTCTTCTTCCTATCTTGAACACAGAGATGTGGCAGGTGGGCAGCTAGAAGGGTACAGGCACCTTGCAGCCATGAGTTCAAAAGCATGAATGAAAGCTCCAGAGAATCATCGACAGTACTGCTGCCTAATGTCCCTGGGCTTCTGGGAAGCTGACTGTGGCTGACTGTGTCCGGAATTCTTGGTGGTGGTTTAGTCGCTAAGTCACGTCCAACTCTTGCGACCCTGTGGGCTGTAGCCTGCCAGGCTTCTCTGTCCATGGGGTTTCCCAGGCAAGAATACTGGAGTGAGTAAGCTGACTGTGGCTGACTGTGTCCGGAATTCTTGGTGGTGGTTTAGTCGCTAAGTCACGTCCAACTCTTGCGACCCTGTGGGCTGTAGCCTGCCAGGCTTCTCTGTCCATGGGGTTTCCCAGGCAAGAATACTGGAGTGAGTTGCCATTTCCTACTCCAGGGAATCTTCCCAACTAAGGGACCGAATCCGAGTCTCCTGCATTGTAGGTAGATTCTTTACCGATTGAGCCACCAGGGACTGGGTCAGATCAAACCCTTATTTGTTTAAGTCACTTTTAGCAAAGGTTTCTAGATGGATACATTTCCAACTAACACAACTGTGTGTTGATACATATATATCCAGAGAAGATGCAGAAACTACCCAGAAGGAGTCTCACCAAATTGTCTATGGTTACCACTCCAGTATTCTAGCCTGGAGAATCCCATGGACGGAGAAGCCTGGCTGGCTACAGTCCATAGGGTCACAAAGAGTCGAACACAACTGAAGCAACTTAGATCACACGCACNATCCAGAGAAGATGCAGAAACTACCCAGAAGGAGTCTCACCAAATTGTCTATGGTTACCACTCCAGTATTCTAGCCTGGAGAATCCCATGGACAGAGAAGCCTGGCTGGCTACAGTCCATAGGGTCACAAAGAGTCGAACACAACTGAAGCAACTTAGATCACACGCACGCACCACTTTAGATAGAATGGGATTCACACTGAATATTTTTGTAGTGTTTCAAATATTTTCATTAAGGAAGTATTTATGTATCAGTTGTGTAATTAACAATTTAAAAATATATAATAAAGCCTTATATTGAAATTATTGGGCTGTAGTCAAATAGAAAAGATGTCACTTATAGTTTCATCACAGAAATAAACATTGTCTACATATATTTGCTCTCTTTTTTTCAACTAACGTGTTTTATGTTTTAGCAGTTTTAGATTCACAGAAAAATTGAGCAGCTAATACAGAAAGTTCTCATTTAATACTCCTCTCTCCTACAGTTTCTTCTGTTACTAATGTCTTCGTTGGTATTGTATATTTATAACAATTAGTTAATGCTGATAGACTATGATTAACTAAAGTCCCTCGTTTATATCAAGTTCCACTCTTTGTGTTGTACAAGAAATTCTGTGGGTTTGGACAAAAGTATAATGGTCTGTATCCACCACCGCAGTATTAAACAGACTAGTTTCAGTGCCTGAAAAATTGCCTGTGCTCCACGTGCTCATCACTGTTTCTCTCCTCCCATTTCCCCCATCCCCTACCACCGATGGCTTCAGTTCAGTTCAGTTCAGTCGCTCAGTCGTGTCCGATTCTTTAAGATCCCATGAATTGCAGCACGTCAGGCCCCCCTGTCCATCACCAACTCCCAGAGTTCACTCAAACTCAAGTCAGTGATGCCATCGAGTCAGTGATGCCATCCAGCCATCTCATCCTCTCTCGTCCCCTTCTCCTCCTGCCCCCAATCCCTCCCAGCATAATCTATATAAAAATAGAATAAGAAAAAGAAGACATTTTAAAAATAATCAGTTCAGTTTAGTTCAGTCGCTCAGTCGTGTCCGACTCTTTGCGACCCCATGAATCGCAGCACGCCAGGCCTCCCTGTCCATCACCAACTCCCAGAGTTCACTCAAACTCAAGTCAGTGATGCCATCGAGTCAGTGATGCCATCCAGCCATCTCATCCTCTCTCGTCCCCTTCTCCTCCTGCCCCCAATCCCTCCCAGCATCAGAGTCTTTTCCAGTGAGTCAAGTCTTCGCATGAGGTGGCCAAAGAACTGGAGTTTCAGCTTCAGCATCAGTCCTTCCTATGAACACCCAGGGCTGATCTCCTTTAGAATGGACTGGTTGGATCTCCTTGCAGTCCAAGGGACTCTCAGGAGTCTTCTCCAACACCACAGTTCAAAAGCACCAATTCTTCGGCGCTCAGCCTTCTTCACAGTCCAACTCTCATCCATACATAACCACTGGGAAAACCATAGCCTTGACTAGATGGACCTTTGTTGGCAAAGTAATGTTTTCTCTCCTCCCATTTTCCCCACCCCCTACCACCGATGGCTCAGTCCCTGGCAACTAGACATTTAATTGTCTTAATTATACCTTTTCTAGAATGTCATATAGTTGGAATCATATGATATGAAGTCTTTCACATTGGCTTCTTTCACTTAGCAATATGCACTTGAGTTTCCTCCCCGTCTTTTCATGGCTGAATAACTCATTTCTTTTTAGCACCAAATAACTTTCCATTGCCTGGATGTACTACAGTTTATTTATCCATTCACCCACTGCACAACATCTTGGTAGTTTCCAAGATCTGGCAGTTCTGAATAAAGCTGCTATATATATATCCATGTGCAGGTTTTTGTGTGTACATAAGTTTTAAATTCACTTGGGTATAAATACCATTGCTGGACAGTACGGTAAGAGAATGTTTAATTTTGTAAGAAACTGCCAAACTGTCTTCCAAGTTGGCTGTGCCATTCTGTATTCCCACCAGCAATGAGACTTCCTGCTGCTCTGTCCACATTTGCTATTGTCAGGTGTTTGGATGCTTGCCATTCTAATAGGTGTGTCATGGTGTGTCATTGTGGATTTAATTGACTAATGACATACGATGTTTTGCATCTGCTCACATGCTTATTTGCCATCTGTTGCTCTCTTTTCATAAAATATGTAACCCAGCTGACAGCTAGGTTCTGCTGATCCCTCAAAGTCAGATAAGATTGATTAACCCCTTTCTTCAACGCTCTGTGCAAATGCTAATCCCTCTTTGAGATAAATCTAGCCTAGATTAGACAAAGAAAGACTTATAGAAGTGGAGGAATTTATAATGCTTAACACCAAATCCTGGTCCTCTTCCAGCAGTCGCCATCTCGGTCTCATCCTTCTGGGCAAACCAGAGCCCTCATGGTTAGCCTTCATCACTCCTCTGCCTTATCCTCTTAGCCAAAATATTTTTCAGGTCCATTCAGTTCTCTCCACTGCCACCATCACCATCACCAAATACAATAAGAGCCTAGTTCAGGCTACCTTAAATTTATTTATTTACTTACTTACTTATTTTTGGCTGTGATGGGTCTTTGTTGCTGCTTGGGCTTTTTCTAGTTGCAGCAAGCGGGGGCCACTCTCTGCTGTGGTGTGCAGGCTTCTCATTGTGGTGGCTTCTCTTGTTGTGGGACACAGGCTCTTGGGCACAGGGGCTTCGGTAGTTGTGGCTCCCAGGCTTTAGAGCAGGTTCAGTAGTTGATGGTGCACGGGCTAGGTTGCTCTGCCACGTGTGGGATCCTCCCAGGCCAGGGATCGAACCCATGTCTCCTGCATTGGCAGGTGGATTCTTTACCACTACGCTACCAGGGAAGCCCCAGACTACTTTTTTTTTTTTTTCTCACCTAAATGACTGCAAATGGGACAAGAGCTAGAGGGACCTCTTCAACATACAGATCTCCTCACATTACCTTCCTGCTTCCAGGGCAGATAAAACTCTAACTGGTTCCCTGCACCACAACCCTCCCTCCCGGCTCCACTCACTGGCACATGCACGTTCCTCTACTTAAAATCCTTCTTCCTCACCTCGATTTCTGGGAACATCTACTCAGGATTCATCACTCTGCTCAAGCATCACTTGGCACAGAAACTGACTCCCTGAGCGGGACAGACCTCCCTCTTATAACACAGGTTTTCTGTCGCATGGAACACCTGTCACCCGTGCAGTGTGACAAAACTTGTGTGGTTTTCACAGTGCCTGTTTCACCATTGGATGTAGACTCTGTGAGACTGGAGATTTTGCCTGCTGTTGCCCATCATTTTGTCCAGCGCTTGATACACCGTCACCCTCCTAAGAGGCACTTGATAAATATTGGTCAAGTGAATGAATGATTACGTGAGTGACTTCCCTATAGGATTCTCAATATAAGACTGACTGATCCTCCTGACTGCCTTAAAAAAAAAATTTATTTATCTATTTTAAATGAAATGAAGATGAATATTTTTAATGATAAAAGGTACAATTCACAAAGAAGATAGACATCACAAACCATTACACACCTAACAATAAAGAAACAAAGATACATAAAGCAAAAAAAAAAAAAAAGAAAAATCAGAGGAAATATAAGGGAAAAGAAAAACAACATTTCTCTGAGAATATTTTATCAAGTACAGAAAAAAACAAGAATAGGAGCATTTGAATGATGCCATTAATAATTTAAATATAATAGATTTATATCTGACTGCCTTCTGAGGCTGGCATAATAACACAGACAGAAAATCGCCCCAAGGGCTTCCCTGGTGGCTCAGTGGTAGAGTCTGCCTGTCAGTGCAGAAGACATAGGTTCAATCCCTGATCCAGGAAGATCCCACATGCCGAGGAGCAACTAAGCCCGTGAGCCTGTGCGCTAGGGTGCGGGAACTGCAACTGCTGAGTCTATGCGCCGCAACTACCGAAGCCCACGTGGCCTGGAGCCCGTGCTCTGCAACGAAGACCTAGCAGAGCCATAAATAAATAAATAAAATTATTTTAAAACAATTGCCTGAAAATGCAAGTGACTCTAAAAAAGATGAATCTTATTAAACCCAGCAATGGAGAATAGTTTTTAACTTTCTGGGAAAAGATCCAGTATAATAAAATACTGTTTCTTTCTCCCAGCATATGACTCTGTCTGAAACACTTGATGTCAGCTTGTATTTTATATCATCACCGTTTCCTTAGAGTGTCAGGGAAGTTCTCAGTATTCCAGATGCTAAAATCTGGACGCATTTGTAAGATCTGGATTTCTGTGCCCTACGTTAGACTAGCAGGAAGGAAGTTCCCGCGGCTTTGTCTGCCTCTTTTTGCATATGGATGATGTGGCCACGTGATAGGCGCAGATGGGGCCCCTCTATTTCTCCCAGGAGCTTGCAGACTGTCTTATCAAGGCTGGGGTATTTATTAGGAGAAAGTCTGGACCGCAACCTCCTGTTGAGTCATCTGCCCAAAGATTTTGGGAGAATTCCACTGAGGGAGACTTGAAAAATATTTCAGGTACCTTCAGTGCTTCCTTGTCTGAGATTCCCCCCGCCCCCTGTCCTCCCACTGCCAAAAGGAGAGGGGTGACCCTAGGCCTTTGATTGTAGGGGAGACCTCTGATGAGTGTGGGTGAATGAGACCATCTTCCTGGAACAGGGGGCTGGTGCAGAGACTCTTCTGGTTCCTGTTGAGCTTACCAGTTGGAAGCCTACATGGAGTTGGTGCTGGCATGACTGTTTCTTCCCTGTACACAGAGAGGTGGGGCAAGCTGATGATCAGAGAGAGGACCAAATGCAAGAGACAGGAGGCCATTTGGCCCCAGTTCTGGATCCAGGCCCTTAAGGGGCCTGAGTGTGTTTCCCTCCTGATGTCCTATGAGACAGCCCTGCATCCTGCCAATAGATTCTAATCTATGCTTGAGCATGTGCTATATAAACAGACATAGAGGTATGGTGAGGACCACTCATATATCAGGCTTCCCGGGAGGCACTGGTGGTAAAGAATCTGCCTGCCATGCAGGAGATGTAAGAGATGGGGGTTCGATCCCTGGGTCAGGAAGATCTTCTGGAGGAGGGCATGGCAACCTACTCCAGTATTCTTGCCTGGAAAATCCCATGGACAGAGGAGCCTGGCAAGCTACAGTCCATAGGGTCACAGAGTCAGACACGACTGAAGCAACTTAGCACACATACACATGTGCCCACATATCACCACTTTTCTCAATTTCAAGTACCTTATGCAGCAGATGTTATAGAAGGAAACAGAGACTTAGATCAATGTCCTTAGGTCTCACACCTAGCAGGTGGCATGGAAGCGGATAAGGAGCTAGCATTAAAAGCAAAGGTGTCACTGCTACATTTAAAATGGATAACCAACAAGGTCCTACTGAATAGCACAGGTCACATACACATGTGCCCACATATCACCACTTTTCTCAATTTCAAGTACCTTATGCAGCAGATGTTATAGAAGGAAACAGACTTAGATCAATGTCCTTAGGTCTCACACCTAGCAGGTGGCATGGAAGCGGATAAGGAGCTGGCATTAAAAGCAAAGGTGTCACTGCTACATTTAAAATGGATAACCAACAAGGTCCTACTGAATAGCACAGGGAGCTCTGCTCACCGTTATGTGGCAGCCTGGATGGAGGGGTGGGGTTGGGAGAGAATGCATACATGTATATGTGTGGCTGAGTCCCTTTACTGTCCCCTTGAAACTATCACAACATTGTTAATTGACTATACTCCAATATAAAATAAAAAGTTAAAAAAAAAAAAAACACAAAGGGGTCAACTCCAGTGGCTCCTGCCTTAACGACTAACCAGAAGTGTGGGGGATGGCTGGGGTGGGCATCGTCTCCCAGTCTAGGGAAGCAGCAGCATTTCTTTCTTGCCCTGGTTACTCCCGATCACCATCCATGCACATGGCACCGTGCATCACAGTCATTGCCCTGTGCAAAATGCCTTCTCGGCCCCTCCACCTTGTCTCATTTCCTCTGCTGACATGACAGGGTGCAATTAACATTACAGCCTTTCAAGGCAAATGCCTGTTAAATCCATCACTTAGGCCAGGGGAGGTCTGTGCTTCATGTTGTTAAAGGGCTGGCACGTTTCCCACCGGGATGCCTGGGGAAGCAGGGGCGAGAGGAGGAGAGAGGAAGATGTATGCTCTCGTTGTAGAGAAGCAGTCTTTCTGCTGCTTCTTTCTGATGACTTGTCTGCAGGTTCCTACCTCTGGCACTACATTCTTTCAGGAGCCAAGGCTGATTGTGCTAGAAGTTGCCCTTCTGTAAGCATAGCTCAAGCATGGTTTCCATGGCAACATCTCCAAAGGAGGATGCTAGGATTCCAGGCTTTGTGGCCTTGGGTAAACAATTGGCTGGTTGTTTCTGAGAAGCCCAAAACCTTCTCTCCACCTTCTCTAAAGCTGTGTACAGCCCCTCCCACCAGACATACAGAAAGCAAGTGAAATGAAAACCTGAGTCAATTCAGCCTTCCATATGTAGGAAAAAATAAACCATGTGTTTATTTAATAAACCAAGTGTGTGAGTTTTAAAAAATTGAGTGGTCAAACTCACTCAGAAGTACAAGAAGTCCTAGGAGAGAATTCTAACAAGGAGATGCTGAAGTTCCTGCAGGGGGCTGGGGGGACTCTAGCTTCCCCTTGATTCCTCCTCTACTCAGTCAGGGCGTGAAATAAGTAGTCTCTGCAATGTTGGCCTTTAATTAAGGACTCATTCATCCATTCGTTCATACGTCCCACCATTTGTGATGCGCCTACCCCTGGTGGAGCCAGGTACTGCACCACCAGCTGGGGACACAAAGAATGCTAAAGGAACTTAGAGCTCGTTTGTTGCTGTTTAGCCACTAAGTCGTGTCCATCTCTTTCATGACCCCTTGGACCGTGGCCTGCCAGGCCTCTCTGTCCATAGGATTTCCCAGGCAGGAATAATGGAGTGAGTTGCTGTTGCCTTCTCCAGGGCATCTTCCCAACCCAGGGATTGAACCTGAGTCTCCTGTATTGCAGGCAGATTCTTTACCATCTGAGCAACCTGGGAAGACCATATCATATTCTTTCCCATTATGGTTTATCAGAGGATATTGAATTCAGTTCTCTGTGCTATGGAGTAGGACCTTGTTTATCCATCCTATATGTAAGAGCTTGCATCTGCTAACCCCAAACCAGCGATCCATCCCTCTCCCACCTCCTCTCCCCCTTGGCAACCACAAGTCTGTTCTCTATGTCTCTGAGTCTGTTTCTGTTTTGTAGATAAGTTCATTTGTATCAACTTTTAGATTCAACCTAAGAATCGTATCATATGGCATTTGTTTTTCTCATTCTGCCTTACTTCACTTAGTATAATAATCTTTAGGTCCATTCATGTTGCTGCAAATGACATTATTTCATTCTTCTTTATGGCTAAGCAAGGTTCCATTATATATGTGCCATTCACATCTGGTAGAGATTGCCAGAAGGTTAAATGAAATAATATTGCAAAGTTCTTGGCATAGTGTTTGTTATATGGAAAGAGTTGAATAAATATCAGTCTCTTCCTTTCTACTTTTTAGAATTCCACCCTCAGCCCCCACCCTGCACCACTTACTGCCAACTGTTTGCCTGGCCTGCCACTGGAAACAGCAGCTACCTAAGAGCCAACATGGCTTGCCAAACTGTACTTTCCCTTTCAGTTCAGTTCAGGCACTCAGTTGTGTCCGACTCTTTGCGACCCCATGAATTGCAGCATGCCAGGCCTCCCTGTCCATCACCAACTCCTGGAGTTCACTCAAACTTTCCTTTTACTGGACCCTAAAGCAGAGTGGTTTCCCCCAGCCTCTGGCTGGTCCCATGCGTAGACTGCTTTCTGTAGCTTAGAACTCACCACTTCCCACCCCCATTCCTCTCTGCTCTGTTTTGTTGTAAGAGAATAAGAAATGCATGGGGTCCCTGTGAGGAAACTGGAAGAAATTAAGTAAGTGGGGAAAAGTTATGTTAAGAATACAGGTCCAGGGTTTCTCTGGTGGCTGAGTGGTAAGTAACAGACCTGCAGTGCAGGAGATGCAGGTTTGATCTCTGATCTGGTAAGATCCCACATACTGCGGGGCAGCTGAGTCCATGCACCACAACTACTGAGCCTGTGGTCTACAACCCAGGAGCTGCAACTGCTGAGGCCATGTGATGCAACTACCGAAGCCTGTGAGCCCTAGAATCCATGCTCCACAAGAGAAGCCACTGCAATGAGATGCCAAGGCCTGCAACTAGAGAGTAGCCCCCACTTGCCACAACCAGAGAAAAGCCTGCCCAGCAACAAAAACTCAGCACAGACACAAAATAAATAAAATTTAAAAAAAGAAGAGAGGTCCACCCAGCAGGAGTCAGTTGAAGTTCTCCTCTCACTTTTAAAAATTAATTTTATTTATTTATTTTTGGCTGCGCTGAGTCTTCATTGCTGTGGGTGGGCTTTCTCTAGTTGTGATGCCTGGGCTTCCCATTGCCGTGGCTTTTTCTGTTGAAGAGCATGGGCTCTAGGGCACTTGGGCTCAGTTGTTGCAGTGCACAGACTTAGTTGCCCCCCGAGGCGTGTGGAATCTTCCTGGACCAGGGATCGAACCCATGTCCCCTGCATTGGCAGGCAACTTCTTAATACCTGGACCACCAGGGAAATCTAGAGTTCTCTTCTCCTGCAAGTTAATTGCAGTGATCATTTATGTTCACTTCTCTTTGTATTGTATCTCTATGTATTATAAGGCCTTCAAGTCAACATTTATAAAGTCATTACTTTAAGCAAAAGCACATGCTATGTTGAGCATCGCTCCTGGCGTCTAAAAGGACGTGATGTTTGGATGGGGCTGGCTGTCTGAGGAGGCAGGACAGCAGCCTCCTGGGACGTGTGATCTGAGCTACTTCTTCAGACCCCAAATATCTCCCCTCACCAGCTGTTGGAGTGCCTGAAGTTCCAAAATTAGATGATAGCTTTTTTTGCTCCCCTTATTAAAATCTGCCAGTTCCTGGTAAATGCAAATAGATGAAGTTGTCAGTGGGACCTGCAACAAGCCTGGGGCCCCTGGAGACATACAGGAGCTGGGACTGGTTTGTAGACTTGTCCTTTTCTCTGATTCCACATTACTGGCTTGAGATAGCCAGCCGAGGACGTGTGCCTGAGGAGACAGCCGACTTGATGGGAAGGCAGGAGGATGCTGACACAGGGCAAGATTGCTTCTGATGTGGAAACCATTTAAAGGGACTGGCTTCACAAGGAGGGGAAGTAGGAGGAAGTGCTCTCAGACTGACTTTGTGACTTTCCCCCTTCACAAGGGGGAGGAATCAGGAGACTGGGATTGACATATACACACTATTGATACTCAGCATAAAATAGATAACTAATGAGAACCGACTTTATAGCACAGAGAACTCTACTCAATGTTCTGTGGCAACCTAAATAGGAAGGAAATCCAAAAAAAGAGGGGATGTACGTATACGTAATGAACTTCCCTGGTGGCTCAGCGGTAAATAATCCACCTGCAATGTAGGGGACTCAGATTCGATCCCTGGGTCAGGAAGTTCCCCTGGAGGAGGAAATGGCAAACCACTCCAGTATTCTTGCCTGGAGAATCCCATGGACGGAGGAGCCTGGCAGGTTACAGTCCGTGGTGTCACAAAAGAGTCGCATACAATTTAGCGACTAAACAACAACAACAAATATGTGTACGAATAGCTGATTCACTTTGCTGTAAACAGAAGCTAACACAACATTGTAAAGCAACTGTACTCTAAGAAAAAGTAATTAAAGACAAAAACAGACAAAAAAACAAGCACAAAGAGACTAGGTTCATATTTGACCATTCAAGGGCAGAGGCTAGGGGAGGGAGTCTGAACTTCACAGACGTGGCTTATGACCAGAAAGTCACAAAGTCAGTCTGAGAGCCCCGAGCCAGGACGGAGGGGACAAATTCACATTTTGCACTGAGGATCTCCATGCCTAGGGGAGGCAGCAGGTCGAAAGGCTGAGCAAAGCAGGAGATTGGATGGGGATCAGCTGAGACCAGATTAGGTTTGAGGGGTTTCAGAGAAGCACCATCTTGGGATGTGGGTTGTTGTGACAACAGCTGGGTGGGGTAGGCCCTGGTTTGGCTCCCACTGGGCCCTGGGAACACAGCTCAGGGGCTGCAGGATGGATCCCTGGGTTTACTTGCCGTCACAGGTCCCTATATCCCATGTTATCCCTAAAACAACAACAAACACAAAAACCAAAAAAAAAAAGCCATGGTCTTTGTCCTCAGTTCCTGGCACAGAGCTTCAAAACTCTTTGGACTTTCCAGAAAATTTTCTGGCATCCCAGTGGTTAGGATTCTATGCTTTCACTGCTGAGGGTGAGGGCCCAAGTTCAGTCCCTGGTCAGGAAACTAAGATCCCACAAGCTTCATGGTATGACAAAAAAAAAGAAAAAGAAAAAAATATCTTGAACTTTCCAGATGATGAGAGCATCTTTTGTTGTTGATAATGAGTCCCCTCTTTTTTCTTTTTTGGGCAGGCGGCATGTGGGATCTTAGTTTCCAAACCAGGGATTGAACCTGTACTCCCCGTAGCAGAAGCTGGGAGTCTTAACCGCTGGACCACCAAGAAAGTCCCTATAATGAATCTCTTCTAACCATACTTTGAAGGTGAAGGTGAAGTTGCTCAGTCGTGTCCGACTCTTTGTGACCCCGTGGACTGTGACCAACTAGGCTTCTCTGTCCATGGGATTCTCCAGGCAAGAATACTGGAGTGGATTGCCATTTCCTTCTCCAGGGGATCTTCCCGACCCAGGGATCGAACCTGGGTCTCCCACATTGGAGGCAGATGCTTTAACCTCTGAGCCACCAGGGAAGCCCTAACCACCCTAACCATACTTTAGTTTATGCTAACAAGGCGGCTCATGGCAGGGCCCCTAAATAGCTTCAGGATGGAAACTGGTTGTTGTTGTGTGTGTGTGTGTGCACTCATTTGTGGCTGACTCTTTGCAACCCCATGGACTGTAGCCCGCCAGGCTCCTCCATCCATGGGATTTCCCAGGCAAGAATACTGGAGTGGGTTGCCATTTCCTTCTCCAGGGGCTCTTCCCAATCCAGAGATCAAACCCACTTCTCCTACATTGCAGGAGGATTCTTTACCACTAAGCCCTGGGGGCAGCCCAAAAAAACGGAAACAGCCCTTGAGCGGTATGGGTCCTGTGTAGCCCTGAAGTTCTCAAAGTCTATAACACCCGCCCCAGGCAGCACTGCAGGAGCATCTTCACAGAGGCAGCACTTGTCAGTATCATGCATTAGCTTCTGTGATTTCTCTTTCTCTGTCTGGGTTCCACTTCCCCAGGGCAGCTGTGATGCTTGAAAGCTCAGGACTAATCTGACTTCCTCAGGAACCCCCAACAGAGCCCAGCCTGAGGCTGAACACAGAGTAAAAGCCTTGGGAGCACGTTCTGATCCATCTAAGGTGGCTTCCCACTGCTTCCTCACCACGTCTGCAGCACGGCCCCCAGCCCATCCCTAAGCACTGCGATTTGAAGGCTCCATCAGAACAGGCCATAGGTTAAGCCCCTGGCTCACTGTCAGTGAATTTCTGACAAACAAGAGCTTTCCTGCCCATCCCCCCCTCCCATCATTCATTGTTCTTTGTCACAAATTAAAATGAAAAGCAGGCTGTGCTGAGGGAAGGCTGTGGCCCCACTCTTGACACCTCCCGCGCAGAAAAGCATTTGACAACCGGTTCCCATGGCAACAGGCTTTCTTTGAAATAATTTCTCCTTCGGTGTACCAGTCCCCTGCCTTTCTCTTCTTGGGAGTAATGGCCAGCATCGAAAATGAGATCAGACAAGGAGAGAAGATCGTGCCGGCCAGAGCCCAGGAGGGCAGAATTCAGTGCCTCTGTCCTTAGGGTGCTCACCAAAGGCTCAAGAGACGCCGAGGAGGAGGCCTGAGAAAGGCTGACGACAGCAGCAACAGGCGCTATTTTGAGCCACACGATCGGGCAGAGCTCTCTAATTTTGGAAGAGGACCGTGTTCGCACATTCTGTGCAACAGTGCCTGCCCCGGAAGCTGCTGGCTTCCGTTGTTGTTTTTTTTTTACTGTTGTTTTTTTGTTTTTTGGTGCCTTGGTGCATGGAGAGTGCTTTCCTCTCAGAGGAAAGATGTCCTCATCTTGGCCTTGACCTCAGTATGCTAAGTGGTGAGACCCAGGCCTGACTTCTGTTATAGGCTGACTTGTGGTTCTCCCACCATGCATCAAATTTGCCTGTTGAAGTCCTGACCTCCAGGACTTCAGAATATGACTGTGTACCTTGGAGGCAGAACCTTTAAATGTTAGGGGGAACACTGACTGAAACCTCCCCTGCTGGACAGGCAGCGTAGTAGCCACTTGCATTAGCTATCTCACGACAGGAGGTCCTGGTAAGGAATGCGGAACTAACAAGCTACCACCAATGGGGAAAACTCAGGAAAGGTCAAAAAGAGAGTGGAGTTTCCAGTCTATATGTCCTACCAACCTCCCAGAATCTTCCTCGCTGGAATCCATCTTGGCTGAGTGATGCGCTTGGCACCACCAGGAAGGACCCTGAGTCAGAATGATTGACCAGAGACAACCCAGAAACTAACCCCATCACCATAAAACCCAGGACTGGGAGCCGCGTGGCAGAACAGTCCTCCTGGGTTCCCTTAGCCTCCTGCTCTCTGCCCAGGGGTGCCTTCCCAATAAAGTCTCGTACTTTGTTAGCATGTGTGTCTCCTCAGACAATTCATTTCCGAGTGTCAGACAAAAGCCCTCTCTTGGCCCTGGGGTCCTCCTTCTTGCACCAACTGGAAGAATCACATAAAGAGGTGATTAAGTTAAAAGGACAACCCTTATGGCTGAAAGCAAAGAACTAAAGAGTCTCTTGATGAAAGTGAAGGAGGAGAGTGAAAAAGTTGGCTTAAAGCTCAACATTCAGAAAACTAAGATCATGGCATCTGGTCCCATCACTTCATGGCAAATAGATGGGGAAACAATGGAAACAGTAACAGACTTTATTTTTCTGGGCTCCAAAATCATTGCAGATGGTGACTGCAGCCATGAAATTTAAAGATGCTTGCTTCTTGGAAGAAAAGCTATGACCAACCTAGACAGCATATTAAAAAGCAGAGACATTACTTTGCTGACAAAGGTCCATGTAGTCAAATCTATGGCTTTTCCAGTGGTCATGTATGGATGTGAGAATTGGACTATTAAAAAAACTGAGCACTGAAGAATTGATGCTTTTGAACTGTGGTGTTGGAGAAGACTCTCGAGTTCCTTGGACTGCAAGGAGATCCAACCAGTCCATCCTAAAGGAACTCAATCCTGAATATTCATTGGAAGGACTGATGGTGAAGCTGAAACTCCAGTATTTTGTCCTCCTGATGAGAAGAGCTGACTCACTGGAAAAGACCCTGATGCTGGAAAAGATGGAAGGTGGGAGGAGAAGGGGACAACAGAGGATGAGATGGTTGGATGGCATCACCGACTTGATGGACATGAGTTTGAGCAAACTCCGGGAGTTGGTGATGAACAGGGAAGCCTGGTGTGCTGCAGTCCACGGGGTTGCTCAGAGTTGGACACAAGTGAGTAACTGAACTGAGTGACTGACTAAAGTTAAAAGGAACCCACTAGGGTGGGCCCTAATCCAAGCTGCCTGCTGCCTTTATAAGAAGAGGCCATTGGACACAGAAGAGACACCAGAGATGCACGGGCTCTGAGGAAAGGCGGTGTGAGGATCAGTGAGAGGGTGGCTGTCTGTAAGCCAAGGAGGGAGGCCTTGGGAGAAATCAACCCTGACAACACCGTGATCTTGGACTTCCAGCCTGCAGGCGGTGTGTTTTGTTGTGGCAGCCTGAGCACATACACCACTTCCCTCTAGGCTACAGAAGCTCCGCTTGTCAGCCTGGGGCTCAAGAATGTCAGTCTAAAATCCTTTGCTTTACATTCCCTACAGAGGGAGGTGGGCTCCCCCAGGAACTCCAGCAGGCTCCCTGCCCTCACCACGTGCCATGTGATACCCTTGTGCCTCGATGTGTCTGCAGGTCTATTCTCTCACCAGATACGGCACTCTGTGAAGTGAATGATGGAGGCCCCAAGTCCACCTATTATGGAAAAAGAGGCTGGATAGGTCTGAGTGATTCAGGGTGGGGAGGCTGGGTGACCTAAGCAGATGTGTCCTTGCTTCTCCATCCACCCATGTTCACCGTATTTTAATGTTTAAGAGATCCCAGAGTGGGATGCTTTGAGGTTGGGCTGCTATCTTCACCGTATTTTAATGCATATGAGATCCTGGAATGGGATGCTTTGAAGCTGGGCTGTTATCTTCTTCCAATTGTATCCTGGCCACTGGGACCGTGCTTTGCATGAAGTCACTTAATAAGGGTCTCTGAATAAATTAAATGAATCTTATTCTGTTAAAGAGAAGGAAGCTTTAGGATCTAAATCAAAAGAGAAATTGCTGGTCTCTTTTCCCCTTCTTCCTTCCTTCCTTTTTTTTTTCTCTCTCTCCCCCTCCTTCACTCTTAATTTTTCGGCTGTGCCGCGCAGCATGCAATATCTGAGTTCCCCAACCAGAGATCAAACCTGTGCATGCCCTGCATTGGAAGCACAGAACTTTAACCACTGGACACCAGGGAAATTCACTCTTTGTTTTGCAGAGGAGGAGACAAAGGCTTAGGAAGCAAAATGAAGCAGAACCAGGACCAAAACCAAGCTCTTCTGAATCCAAATCCAGGGGTCTTTCTGCTCTGCAATGCACTGAATTTAATACACAGCTGGCCATGTATATATCCATGTCAGGAGAACAAAGACAATACCTATATTTTCAGGTAAGTATAATCCCTTAGGGAGACTTCCCTAGTGGCTCAGTGGTGAAGAATCCACCGGTAATGCAGGAGATGCAAGAGACACAGGTTGGATCCCTGGGTCAGGAAGAGCCCCTGGAGGAGGGCATGGAAAACCACTCCAGTTTTCTTGCCTGGAGAATCCCACGGACAGAGAAGACTGGAGGGCTACGATCCATGGGGCCGCAGAGAGTTGGACACGACTGAAGCGACTGAGCACGGATGTATGCACAGTCTCTTAGGATCAGTATTCAAATGTGGATTTACCTACTGTGTTTCAAAGGACCTGATACTATTCTGTGTACTTCCTGGTATGTGCCTTTTTCATTTTTTGGCTCCCAATCGAGTCTTAAGAGAAGAAATAGCACAGAGTGAGCATTCGAAACACTTAAAAAAATAAACTGATGAATAAATGAAAGCAGAGATAATCCCTAAATTCCTCTCTATGGCATTCAAAGCTCTCCATAATCTGGCAGCCTAATTTTCAACTTTTGAGGACAAAATCCTTTGCTCTAGCTGATTTAGTTTCTCTGCTTCCAGAAGAATGGATCATTTGTGACTCTCCTCTGGTCCTTCCCCCAGACTCAGATCACCCTTTTCTCTCTTATTTGTCCATCCTAAAGTAGCTTACATATTCAAGCCTAAGTGGAGCCACCCCTTCCTTTTGGCTGAGTGCACAAATAAGAGCAATAAATATTTAGAGTATGGAAGACACGTGTGGAGAAGGAATCTACAAAGCATCCTGAAATAGGGCTGCAAGTGAGGAAAGAAACTGGGAGAGATGGAAACTGAGGGGCTGCATTTGATTCTGCCGCTCACAGAAACTATGGCCTTGAGCAAGTCACAGACCCTGACGCTGAAGTTTCTTCATTTATACAATGGAACTTTAGACTAGGCAGTCCTTGAGATAATTCCAGCTTTCACAGTCTGACTGCACATCAACCGAACAGCTGCTGTCTCTCTTTGTACGGCCCCCAACTCTTTTCTCTCCTCCTCCCCGAGGACATGTGTGCACAAAGCTCTGCCTTCCAGAGACCTTGACCATTAGCCTCCCCGTCTTCCTCTTTTTTGTTGTTGTTTCAGCGTATTCTTCTCTAATGATTCTTTCCTATGGATGTGTGCTTGCTTGCATGCTTAGTTGTGACTGACCCTTAGCCACTCCATGTCCTCTGGCCATGGGATCTTCCAGGCAAGGATACTGGAGTGGGCTGCCATTTCCTTCTCTAGGGGTTCTTCCCTACCCAGGGATTGAACCCGTGTCTCTTGTGTCTGCTACATGGGCAGGTGGATTTTTTTAGCACTGTGCCACCCTAGTACCAGACTTGCCTTTCTGCCAGAAGTTCAATGAACACGAAGAGGCACAAATAAATACCACATCAAAGCACATCATAATCTAACTGATAAAAACCAGTGCAAAAGAGGAAAATTTTAGAGACTTAGAGGGAAAAAAAAGACACATCATATTCAAGAGAACAAAAAGGAGATTTACTCTAGAATTTTTGTCAGAAGCAGTACAAGCCAGAAGATAAAGGAGTAACATCTAATGTGCTAAAATTAAAAAAAATTTTCTATCCTAGAATTCTGTATGTAGTGAAAAAAAGGTTCTTTAAAAGTAGAGTGAAATTTAAAAAAAAGTAGAGTGAAATAAAGACATTTTTCATAAAAACAAGCTGAGATAATTCATTGCCAATAGACCAGCACCACAAAAAATTGTAAAAGGAGTTTCCTCAGGCAGAAGGAAAAGGACGTGAGACTCAAATGTATATAAAAAAATGAAGAGTGCCAAGAATATTAAATGAGTGAGCAAATATAAAAGACATTTGTTCTCATTTCTAAGTCATTTTTTTTGGCTGAACCCAGAAGCTTGTGGGATGTAGGAGGTGAGTTCCCCTACCAGGATCGAACCCGAGCCGCCTGCACTGGAAGCGTGGAGTCTTGACCCCTGGACTGTCAGGGAAAGTCCCTCCTTTTAAAATCTTTGAAAAGAACGCTGAACACAGCAATCAGTATGGGCTGGACTTCTCCCTCTGCTTAGGATCTCACTTTTTTAAAAAATAAATTTTGCTCCTTTTAAAGAACAATTTTATTTATTTATTTGTTATTTTTGGCTGTGCTGGGTCTTCACTGCTGTGTGTAGGCTTGCTTTCACTGTGGTGCTCAGGCTTCTCATTGTGGTGACTTCTCTTGTTGTGGAGCTTGGGCTTTAGGGCTTGGGGCTTCAAACCTGTGTCTCCTGCATTGTTAGGTGGACTCTTCATCACCAAGCCACCAGGGAAGCCCAGGATCTCACATTTTGGTGTTGGCTGGGCTCTGGAGGCATGCCAAAGAATCTGTTTGTGAGCTCATTCATGTTGTTGGCAGAACCTGGTTCTAGGTTGTAGGCTGAAGATCTAAGGTCTGCATTTCCTTGCTGACTGGTACCCAGGCTCTGCCATCAGTTTCCTGAGACCCACATTTCTTCTCACATGGTCCCCTCCATATTCAGAGCAACAATGATGTGTCTCGTTCTCACAGTTTGACTCTGCCTGACTGCCTTTTCTTTATCAATTAGAAAAAGTCCTCTTATTTTTTTTCTGTTAGATTTTTTAAAAGCGGTTTTGGTTTCACAGAAAAACTGAGAGGAAAGTACAGAGACTTCCCATGTATCGCCTATCCTACCATGGGTAGGAACTTCCCGCACCCATCAACTTCCCTTACCAGAGTATTCCCTCTCAACAGTCCCTACCATTATCAATAATTTGTTACAATTGATAAATGTACTCTGACATCATCAGCACCTTAAGTTCATTGTTTACCTTACATTCATTCTTGGTATTTTATTACATTCTGTGGGTTTGGGCAAATGTCTAATAATATGAATCTGTTATTATAGTATCATGCAGAGTATTTTCATGCCCTAAAAATCCTCTGTGCTCTGCCTGTTCATCCCACCCCTCACCTTAACCCTTGGCAACCACTGATCTTTCTCCTGTCTCCATAGTTTTGCCTTCCCAAGAATGTTACATAGTTGGAATCATGCAGCAAGTAGTCTTTTCAGACTGACTTCTTTCACTTCGTGATACCCATTTGAGCTTTCTCTATGTCTTTTCATGGTTTGATAGCTCATTTCTCTTTACTGCTGAAGAATCTCCCACTGTCTGGATGAACCACAGTTGATTTACTGGAGGACTGCTTAGTAGGTTCCAAATTTTGTCAGTTATGAATAAAGCTACTATAAACATCCATGTTGGCTTCCCAGGTGGCGCTAGCAGTAAAGAATCCATCTGCCAGTGTAGGAGAGAGAGGCAGGTTTAATCTCTGGGTCAGGAAGATTCCCTGGAGTAGGAAATAGCACCCCACTCCAGTATTCTTGCCTGGAAAAGTCCAAAGGCAGAGGACTTGGACTACAGTCCATGGGGCCTCAAAGAGTCAGACACAACTGAACACTACCACTGCAAATATCCATGTGCAGAGGTTTTGGTGTGAGCATGTTCTCAGCTCCTTTGGATAAATACCAAGAATCATGACTGCTGGATGCCAGGGCAAAAGTGTGTTTAGTTTTGTCAGAAACTGCCAAACTGTCTTCCAAAGTGGCTGCACCATTTTTATTCCCACCAGCAATGAATGAGAATTCCTGTTAGTTCATATCCTTGTGAGCATTTGGTGTGGTTCTGAATTCTAACCATTCCAATAATGTGTAGTGGTTTGTTCTTGCTATTTTAATTTGCATTTCCCTGATTGACATATGATGTGGAGTATCTTTTCATAGACTTATTTGTTGTCTCTATATCTTCCTGGGTGAAGTGTCTATTAATGTCCTTGGCCCATAAGTTCTCTCATTTTGGCCCTGAAGTTCTCTCAAGATATAAGCATCTGAATGCAGAGTTCCAAAGAATAGCAAGAAGAGATATGAAAGCCTTCCTCAGTGATCAATGCAAAGAAATAGAGGAAAAGAACAGAATGGGAAAGACTAGAGATCTCTTCAAGAAAATTAGAGATACCAAGGGAACATTTCATGCAAAGATGGGCTCGGTAAAGGACAGAAATGGTATGGACCTAACAGAAGCAGAAGATATTAAGAAGAGGTGGCAAAAATACACAGAAGAACTGTACAAAAAAGATCTTCATGACCCAGATAATCATGATGATGTGATCACTAATTTAGAGCCAGATATCCTGGAATGTGAAGTCAAGTGGGCCTTAGAAAGCATCACTACAAACAAAGCTAGTGGAGGTGATGGAATTCCAGTGGAGCTGTTTCAAATCCTGAAAGATGATGCTGTGAAAGTGCTGCACTCAGTATGCCAGCAAATTTGGAACACTCAGCAGTGGCCACAGGACTGGAAAATTAGAA
>SJYT01071334.1:552245-587494 GCA_006410635.1 Cephalophus harveyi | reverse complement strand
GCAAAGAGTCGGACACAACTGAGCGACTGAACTGAACTGATGATTAGATAAGGCCCATCCAGATAATTTCCCTCTTACGGTCAACTGCACCACACGCGCACATGCTCAGTTGCTTTTAGTTGTGTCCAACTCTTTGCGACCCCGTGGACTGTAGCCCTCCAGGTTCCTCTATCCATAGATTCTCCAGGCAAGAATACTGGAGTGAGTAGCCATTTTCTTCTCCAGGGGATCTTTCCAACCCAAGGATTGTACCTGTGTGTCCTGCTTGGCAGGAGGATTCTTTCTTTACCACTGAGCCACAGGGGAAACCCCAGCTGTGGCATATAACATAATCACAGGAGCAAGATCTCAAACTCAAAGTCAGGAAAGGAGTGGGAAAAGGGAAGGCTTAACATGTGTTTCTTACTGAAGGTTTTTGACATGCAGAAGCTAGAGGTGGGCTAATTGTAAGCAGGACATCCTATGTGATTGCTCCATGTCGTATATTTGACTTTCTCTTTTTGTTCCTAAGTTGGAAGTGGAAGCAAAAATTAGGGAACCTAGCAGTTACTGATCAAGCGTTGACTCTTGTGAGCTGGCTGCTGTGGAAATTGTGAGTCAGAGAGCTATTTTTTCATATATGATCTGGCCATTTGTCAGTCTTTCAAGGGTGTAGTCGGAATATTTTGGGGGAGCCGTTTTAGAAATTCTGCCTATTGCAGGTATCTACAAAAAACCTACCTACAGCTAACATTCAATATAATGGTAAAAGATTGAATGTTTTCCCTTTAAGCTCAGGAGCAAGACAACGATGTTTATGCTCACCACTTCTATTCAATATGGTACTGAGGGTTTCAGCCAGTGCCATAAATCAAGAAAAAGAAATAAATGATATCTAGATTGGAAAGAAAGAAGTAAGACTATCTTTAATCCCATATAACACAATCATTTATGTAAAAAAATTCATAACATCAAAAAAAGTTTTAGAACTATAAGTGAGTTTAGCAAAGTTGTAAGATACATATCAATATATAAAAATAAATTTTATTTCTATATACTGGCACAAACAAAAGATGAAATGACTCACAACATCATTGAAAATTAAATACTTGGGAAAATATTTGACAAAATGTGTGTAAGACCTTGATATTCAAACCTACCAAATTTTGCTATAAAAATTAAACATGATCTAATAAATGGAGAGAGATACCATGTTCATGGATCATATAATTGACTACTATAAAAATTTTAGTTATCCCCAAGTTGATCCCTACATTAAAAGCAATTCCAACAAAATTCCAGAAGGCTTTTTTTTTTTGGTAGAGATTGAGTAGTCTGTTGTAAAATTCACATTGAAATGCAAAGGACCACAGTTAGAACAACTCTAAGAAAGAACAAAATTGGAGGACTTACACTACCTGATGTTAAGACTTATTATAGTCTTATAGTAAATAAGAGAGTTAGCATTGGTACCAAGGTAGACAAACAGATCAACGGGACAGAATGGAGTCCAGAAACAGACATGCACATATATGGTCAATTGATTTCTGACAAAGATTAAAGACACCATTCAGTAGAGAAATGATAATAGTGTTTTCAACAAATGGTGCTGGAGCAGTTGGATATCCATATGCACAAAAGAAAAAAAAGAAGCAAAACCTGGAAGAACCAAAAGAGAGAAACAGACAAATCCACAATTATAATTGCATATTGTAACACCCTTGTCTCAGTAATTCAGGAAACAAGTAGGCAGAAAATGAGCAAGGAAAATTAAAAAAGTGTACAGCTTTTCAGCCAACTTGACTTAAATTTACAACCTACAACAGTAGAGTCCACATTATCTTCATGTGCACATGGACCATTCATTGAGACAGACCATATGTTAGATCAAAAGACTTTGAAAGCATACAGGGCGTATGCTTTTCTAGCAAAAGAATTAAGTTAGAAGTTAGTAATGAAAAGATGATTGGAAACCCACATATTGGAAACTGGACAACATATTACTAAATAATCCATGCATCAGAAAAGAGATCATAAAAGAAATAAGGAAATATTTTGAAATGATTAACATTAAAAAATATAAAAATTTGTGGAATGCAGGTGAAGCAGTTCATAAAGGGGATTTCCAAAAGCCACCTCATGGACATAAACCCAATTCTGGTGAAAATGGGCTTGTGAATAACAAGACTCCTATTTCGCCTTTATGGCTCTGAAGCCGTTTCAGGAACTGAGACCAAATATTATAACAAAAGATGCTCCCATTGCTTTTATTTCTCAGGAAATGACAAGAGTTTGGGAGCTGTGAGCTATGAACTGTGGCTGGAAGACTGAAATATGTATTTATTGTAAATCACAATATCTTTAACTACTTTGCACTGTCCTTAAAATGAATTCATGGTTTATGTGAAAAATCATAATGAAAATATTTCATTCATAAGTATTATATAACAAAATTATGGGATGTAGTTAAGGTGGTGTTAGATATAAATTTCTATGCTTAAACCTAGAAAAGAAGAAATAATCCTCGAGAAGTTGGAAATGAAATGGTATATTAATTCTAAACATGAAAAGACAGAAATAATAAAAAGTAAGGATAGAAATTGCTAAAATAATGATGGAGAGCTTGAACAAATCCAAGAGCTGATTCTTTGAAGAAAATCAATGGAGTAGCTAAACTTCTGAGAATATTAACCCAGAAAGAAAGAGCAAAAGACAAAGAATAAGGAGCCATAACTACAGAAACAAAAATAATTAGAGTCATCTGAATAGAATGCTGACAAATTTATGCCTATGCATTTAAAAACCTTAGATAAAATGGAAAAAATTATAAATTGGAGCTACTAAAATTGACTTCAGAAGAAGAGAAAACTTGAGTAGTTCAATAGCCATTAAATAAATCTGATCAGTAGTTCAGTCCCTCTACCTTTCTAACCACTTTCAAATATTTTTAGGTTCAGATATTTTAAAGACAAATTTGTACTAAATCGTGGCTGAACAACATTTATTTATCCAGTTGATGGTCTATGAAAAAAATGATAAAATATTTGGAGTATTGTGTAATAAAATTATGGGAAGGAAATGTTATTTATATATTTAAAGTATTATAAGCAAAATTATGGGTTTAAATGTTATTGCCTTTCTGGCTTTTCTACTTTCTTATGAAAAGTCAGGAGTACAGTTAGCTCTCCATATCTGCAAGTTCTGGATCTGTGACTTCAACCAAAGGCAAATTGGAAATATTCAGAAAAAATATCCAGACAGTTCCAAAAACAAAAACTATTATAACATTTACATTATAGCAGGTATTATAGGTAATTCAGAAATGATTTAAAGTAAATGGGAAGAAGTGCGTAAATTATATGCAATTACTCTGCATAGAAAGGGGCTTCCCTAGTGGCTCAGACAGTAAATTCACCTGCAATGCAGGAGACCCTGGTTCCATCTCTGGGTCAGGAAGGTCCCCTGGTGAAAAGGATCCGCTGGAGTGGCAACCCACTCCAGTATTCTTGCCTGAAGAATTCCATGGACAGAGGAGACTGGTGGGCTACAGTCCATGGTGTAACAAAGAATCAGAGAGGACTGAGCAATTGAGCCCAAGCATCAGGGCCCATTCTTGTGTCCTGAGAACTTTGTCCACTTCATTAGCAGATTGCTCAGTTCAGGTTAACCTGCCCGTTCCTGGCAGCCTACCTGGTAGACAAGGTACAAAGGCCTGGCCTTTACCCCTTGTAGCACAACTTTGATGGATTTCTAAGCCAAAACCATTTCCATTACAGATGGAATACCTTCAGATCCATGCCACCGAGCATTCTGAAACATCAAAGAGCAGCCGACCAGGCTCTGGTCAAGGACTAGTTTCCACATACTCCTGCTGCTGATAAAATCTACCAGTCCTGGGGAGGAATAGACTAGGAATTCCATGGTTCTGCCAAATTGCCATCTTAGTCATCAACGAAAAGCCCATCTAAGGCCCTGAATATGGCCCGGGTAACCTCTGACGCTGGGTCCTCATCCCACATTGCCTATTGTAGGCCATAAATCCAGACTTGTGATGGGGCTTGGGAGTCCAAAGGATCATCATCTTAGTTGTGTTTGCTTATTTACTTATTTTTGGCTGTGCTTTGCTGCGTGGGGGATCTTAGTTCCCTGACCAGGGATTGAACCTGCACCCCCTGCACTGGACTGCAGAGTCTTACCACTGGACCTCCAGGGAAGTCCCTATCTTAGTTTCAGAGCCATAAATCACCTTCACATTGGAACCCTGGTAATTCTGGATTGGTTGGTAGATGTTTTTCCCAAGAGGGCAACACACTGAGACCTAGACATTTACAGTTGCCTCAGGCCTGTATATCTGCTTTCTATTTAGAAACTTTAGAATGTTCACTAGCCACCATTTGATTAATTTTTTAAAACTGACGTGTATCTGATGATGGGAAAGATTGAAGGCAGGAAGAGAAAGTGGTGGCAGAGGTTGAGATGGTTGGATAGCATCACTGACCCAGCGGACGTGAGTTTGAGCAAACTCTGGGAGACAGCGAAGGACAGGGAAGCCTGCTTGCTGCAGTCCACGGTGTGGCAGAGTTGGACCGAACAACAATAACAAGTTCAGGAGGTGTCACCAGAGGCTCACACCCTTGTATGGGGTTTTACTAGGGAATGCATTATGATGGCCTGTCAGCAGAACTCAGCGTCCTTTCTTCACCAACCTGGTTTCCACTGTCTTACACATGTTCATTTGAAATACAAAGTTTGCTCTTGTGGAAGAGAATCCTGCCATTTGTGGCAACACGGATGCACCTTGAGGACACAATCCTGAATGAAATGAGCCAGACACAGAAAGACAAATACTGTCTGGTCTCACTCATATGTAGAATCCAAAGCAGACAGTAGAATGGTGGTGATCAGGAGTTGGGGAGTGGAAATGGGAGATACTGGTCAAAAGGTACAAACTTTCACTTACTCAGGATGAATGAATTCTGGAGAGCTAAGATATAACATGGGACTATAGTTAATAATACTTCAGTGTGCACTTGAACTTGACTGACAGAGTCAACAGCTTAAGTGTTCTTATCACAGACACAATGGTACCTGTGTGAGATGATGGATGTGTTAATTATCTTGACTGTGGAGATCGTTTCACCATGTATTGTCTGTCCTAAGTTGCTTCAGTTGTGTCTAACTCTTTACAACGCTTATGGGCCATAACTCACCAGGATCCATTGTCTATGGGAATTCCCAGGCAAGAATACTGGAGTGGGTTGCTATTTCCTCCCCAGGGGATCTTCCTGACCTAGGGATGGAACCTGAATTTCTTACATCTCCTGCACATGGCAGGCGGGTTCTTTACCACTAGCGCCACCTGAGAAGCCCAACCTGGGTTTGATCTCTGGTCCTGGAAGCTTCCACACACCTTGGGGCAACTGAGCCATGAGCAGCAACTACTGAGCCCACGTGCCCTAGAGCCTGTGCTCTTGAAAAAGAGAAGCCACCGAAATGAGAAGCTCACACCCTGCAACTAAAGAGCAGCCCTTTCTCGCCACAACTAGAGAAAGTCCGTGTGAAGCAACGAAGACCTGGCACAGCCAAAAGTAAAGAAATAAAAATTTTTAAAATTACACTGTACTTTAAAAATATATACAATTTGTATTTGTTAATTATACCTCAGAAAAGCTGGAAAAACATAAGGTTTCCTTTTCTGTCCATTATTATTTCAAGAATAGTAATACTCTTTAATAGTAATAATAGTAATTGAGTTTGTTGGCAAAACTGTTGTGCCAAGAAGCCAGGAAAGGCCCTCAGTGGGGTTCTGCCTTTAGTTTGTGCAGAGCAGGGGCAGATCTGGGATGGGATGGGAGGTGGGGGTGAGCGTCCCCGACCTTCCCTGGGGATGTTTTGCAATGGCTCCCAGCAGTGGCATCCCCTCAAAGTCTGGGTAACTCCCTCTGGGAATGTTTTCCTTCATGGGTGGGTGGGGATGGGGAAGATGGGGAAAGGTCTCAGCTGTCTCTTAGACTAATGGACAGCTCCAGTTGGTGGCCTGAAAAAGAGACTGAAATCCTACACGGTGCTTTTCTCCTATGATAGAATTGATTCTGGCATGCACTTCTGGAGTTACTCTGGTTTTTAAAAAAATGTCCAATTGGGATGTCAAGGGCCACTTGGGCAGGGAGAGCTATGTAATGTAGATCCTGAATGGGGACAACTCCAGGGCCTGTTCAGTGGGAAGGCTAGCCACCTATGGACACTGTCTTCCATTCTGAGAGACTGTCTGAATGGGTGTTAAGTCTTCCCTGGGCAAACTCAGGAGTTCCTGATCCCCCAAACAGGTGGGGGATGGGAGAGATGTCTGCTTTAATCCTGGGTCTTTAGACCATCCAAAGATTATGCTGCTGGTCAACAACAACAGCGGCAAAACAAATCCTGAATGAGTTTGACAATACTTGTCTCAGATCCTCTTATACTTCACTTGTGTATTTCATCTCAGGCTCCACTCCCTCAAAACTCCACCTTCAACCATCTAGCTTCAAAACTGCTTTGGAATTGAGATAGTAGCATTGACATATAAACACTGCTGCTACTGCTAAGTCGCTTCAGTTGTGTCCGACTCTGTGTGACCCCATAGACGGCAGCCCACCAGGCTCCCCTGTCCCTGGGATTCTCCAGGCAAGAACACTGGAGTGGGTTGCCATTTCCTTCTGCAATGCATGAAAGTGAAAGTGAAGGGGCTCAGAAGTGTCTGACCCTCAGCGACCCCATGGACTACAGCCTTCCAGGCTCCTCCGTCCATGGGATTTTCCAGACGAGAGTACTGGAGTGGGATGCCATTGCCTTCTCCAATATATACACTACCATGTGTAAAGTAGATAGCTAGTGGGAAGCTGCCCTATAGCTCAGGGAGCTCAGCTTCGTGCTCTGTGATGAACTTAGCCCCCCTCTGGAAATGTTTTCTTTAAGGGGGGGGGGGGGATGGGGAAGATGGGGAAAGGTCTCAGCTGTCTCTTAGACTAATGGACAGCTCCAGTTGGTGGCCTGAAAGAGAGACTGAAATCCTACACGGTGCTTTTCTCCTATGATAGAATTGATTCTGGCATGCACTTCTGGAGTTACTCTGGTTTTTAAAAAAATGTCCAATTGGGATGTCAAGGGCCACTTGGGCAGGGAGAGCTATGTAATGTAGATCCTGAATGGGGACAACTCCAGGGCCTGTTCAGTGGGAAGGCTAGCCACCTATGGACACTGTCTTCCATTCTGAGAGACTGTCTGAATGGGTGTTAAGTCTTCCCTGGGCAAACTCAGGAGTTCCTGATCCCCCAAACAGGTGGGGGATGGGAGAGATGTCTGCTTTAATCCTGGGTCTTTAGACCATCCAAAGATTATGCTGCTGGTCAACAACAACAGCGGCAAAACAAATCCTGAATGAGTTTGACAATACTTGTCTCAGATCCTCTTATACTTCACTTGTGTATTTCATCTCAGGCTCCACTCCCTCAAAACTCCACCTTCAACCATCTAGCTTCAAAACTGCTTTGGAATTGAGATAGTAGCATTGACATATAAACACTGCTGCTACTGCTAAGTCGCTTCAGTTGTGTCCGACTCTGTGTGACCCCATAGACGGCAGCCCACCAGGCTCCCCTGTCCCTGGGATTCTCCAGGCAAGAACACTGGAGTGGGTTGCCATTTCCTTCTGCAATGCATGAAAGTGAAAGTGAAGGGGCTCAGAAGTGTCTGACCCTCAGCGACCCCATGGACTACAGCCTTCCAGGCTCCTCCGTCCATGGGATTTTCCAGACGAGAGTACTGGAGTGGGATGCCATTGCCTTCTCCAATATATACACTACCATGTGTAAAGTAGATAGCTAGTGGGAAGCTGCCCTATAGCTCAGGGAGCTCAGCTTCGTGCTCTGTGATGAACTAGAGGGGTGGCATGGGGGTGGAGGTTCAAGAGGGAGGGGATATGCGTATACATATAGCTGGTTCACTTCATTGTAGAGCAGAAACCAAGACAACATTGTAAAGCAATTATCCTCCAATTAAAAGTAAAGTTAAAGAAAGCGAAAGTCACTCAGTCATGCCCAACTCTTTGTAACCCTGTGGACTATAGAGTTCATGGAATTTTCTAGGCCAGAATACCAGAGTGGGTAGCCTTTCCCTTCTCCAGGGGTTCCTCCCAACCCAAGGATCGAACCCAGGTCTCCTGGATTGCAGGCAGATTCTTCGCCAGCTGAGCCACAAGGGAACCCCAAATTAAAAGTAAAACAAACATCTCCCCCCCCGCCCCCGGCTTTCTCTGTCTTGCTTGTAGGTCTCCCTTAGACATGGCTTGTGTTCATTTATTTTTTCTTCCTATTTCTTTAGATAACACCAAGCCAGATTTGGTCCTAAACTCCACCCACCCCCACCAACTTTATAGTTTCTTTGCCAATGCTCTGTCTAGGCTTGTCAGGAGAGATCCACAATGGCTGGTGGGGCAAAGTGAGTTAGCATTTGCCAGGAGGGAGCAAAGGTGTTTGCAAGGGGAGATGCGATGATGGTGAGAGAAAGAGATGTTATTACCCTTCTCCAATCTCTCTGGAAGTGGGAGAGAACGAGCAGCTTCTCCTCAAGGGGCTTGAGGGCAATAGACTCTCAGGAGGACCAGAGTTCAATCAAGGAATACGGTCACAGAGTATTCAGCAAGGACTCCGGTCATGTAGGCTAGTCATTCAGGACACTGTGGAAATCCAGTAGGCATGTGGGAGGGTCTTAAAGATCAGCACTGGGGAGGAGGCACAGTGTAGTGTGGACATGAAGGTAAAGTTGGGAACTGATGCCCAGAGATCTTGTGTTTAGGATGGGCAAAAAGAGAAGCTTGGCAGGACTGGCTGGTACAGGGGGAGATGTCAGGTGACACCTACAGCCTGAGAGGCCCCTAATGGAAAGTTAACTTCAGCAGTGGGCGATGTCATCTTGGAAGCTTTGGCCTCCAAGGGTCAGGATTGGAGACAGATTAAGTAAGAGGTGAGACCAATCTCCAGGAAGGTTTGGCTCAAGTGATTGGGAGAGAGTGTTGAGCATCCCTCCTGACACTTATAGTGGGTATGTACAGCTATGTACAGCCCTTGAGGAATGTTCCCCCACTGTGCTGTGGGGGAACATATAGCTGAGCATATAGCTGAACATATAGCCCTCTTTTCAAGAGGGCTAAAGACAAGAGAAATTTTAACCCCTCTATCCATCTATATAGGGCTTCTCAGGTGGCTCAGTGGTAAAACATCTGCTTGCCGACACAGGGGACTCGGGTTCAATTCTTGGGTTGAGAAGATCCCTTGGAGAAGGAAAAGCAATCCACTCCAGTATTCTTGCCTGGAAAATCCCACGGACAGAGAAGCCCGGTGGGCTAGTCCACGAGGTCGCAAAGAGTCAGACATGACTGGAGCACCAGCACACATCTATATAGCAAAAAATGACTTCATCCAAGAAATGCAGTATTTCACATTTGGGTCACTTCCTCTTTGGCAGAATAGAGGCTGGTGAATGTCAAGGTACAGTTACTTGTCTAAGCAAATGGGCTAGAGGTCTCCAAGGGACCCGGCCTCCATCTGTCGATTCTTGTAGGTTAAAAGGGAAATCAGTGATGGGTGAACTGAGCTCCCTCTTATCTTTGGAGACCAAGTCCAAGTATTTCCATCCCAGCATTTTGCTCTCAGTTTTTTTTTTTTTTCCTAGAAGAATTCAAGATCTTTGTGGTTTTAGCTTGATTTTCTAATTTTTATCTCTCAAAAAAAATTTTTTTTAGTAATTAAATCCCTTTGTTAAGCAAAAGTTTATACAGAACCACAATAAACAATGCACAAAAAACTCAGAATCTTACCAGAATGGATTTATTTTGTAACTTCACATTTATAACACTTTACTTTGTATACTGAGAATACATGAGAACAATGAGGCGATTTTTACACATACAAAAAACACATGAAATCCGGGTGTATGACTTTGTTTGAACAGTATTGAAAAATTGAACTTATAAAGATAAGTACTCACAAGTGGTACCTTTTTTTTTTTTTTAATAAAAGCCTTTTCTTACAATTTCAGGATATTCCTTCAGTTAAAATTATTCACCATCAGAAAGAATAATTTATTTCTTATAATCACTAACAATAGTCAACAATAGCTGCAAAACTGATCACAAAGATAACAGACAATAAGCGTTCCAACTTACCACAAGCACTTAATGGTTTCTAATGCAACGTTGTCACAACCGGACAGATTATCTATTTACTCATTATTGCAGGACTGTTAGAAAAAGAAGAGAACATGCACTGATCAGACAAGAAGCATGGGAAAGATAAGAGAAAGAGCCCCCATGTATTGAGGGCTTTCTGTGTTCCAGACATCACGTTAAGTGCTTAAAAGGCATTATGTCATTTGATCCTAACAACAACCCTATTCTATAGTCCTCCCATTTTTCTGATGAGGAAAACTGATACTTAGAGAAGCTAAAGCCAATTGTTTATTGTATATACAAAGCTGCCAGGATGTGAGACATCGATTGTATTGGAGGCTTGTGTAGTGCTTAACTGAAGGATGCTCATTTATGCTTGAAGCACACTTGGCATCACAGGACATGCATAAGCCTGACTGAAACACTTCTGAAGTGCTATGACTTCCTTAATCTACGAAGAAGGAAAAGAAGTTTAGCTGTGTGCTTGGATCTCACCAGGGGATCTTTTTTCCAAGGTCTGCACAAAATGAGTCAATCTGGAAACAACAGTGAGCCTGCTGGCAAACGCCAGTGTGTTAAAATCTGGATATCAGCACACTTGTGTCTGTCTACCTGTTATCTAATAGAGATTTAAAGAGTGTAAAATACAGTTTCAACGTGGAACTGCTGAAATGTCCCTGCAGAACTACAAAGCACGATTTGAAAACTGCGATCACGGTGGAGAGCGGATTAGGAAGAGTCATAGAGGTCCCGACTTCCGTCTGTGCTCTGCCACCTGTTAGCATTTTGATGTTGAGCAGACCATGTAACCCATATGGACTTTTTTTTCTTTCTCACTTATCTAGTTATTTTTAATTGGGAGATATTTTTAAAAATTATGTTTAGTTTTGGCTGTGCCATTTGGCAATGTGGGATCTCAGCTCCCCAACCAGGGATCAAATCTTCAACCCCTGCATTCGAACTGTGGAGTCCTAACCACTGGACTCAGGGAAGTCCTAACCACCACATCAGGGAAGTCCCCCCTCTCTTTTAAAATGAGCATAATTATACCACACTGGGGATGCTGTACACATGAAATGAGATACATGTAAAATGCCTGGCACAGAGCATTTTCTCAGTAATTATCAGCTCACTTCCTCTCTTCTTTGTCTTTTATCGTCACTAAAAATCTTCTTCTCTAATCATTGGCCTGAATCAAAATATGGTCAGTGCATCCCTGCTCCTCCAGGCCCTCCGTGATGTCTACCCTTTCTTGAGAATGTCCCTCACACCATGGACTTCTGTGTCCTTGGGGGTAGCACATTGCCTGGAACCATCTATCTGACACCCAGCAGAGATGTGGGGAGTACTTCCCAAGAAAGGAAAGAGAGGAATCCAGGATGGAGGAGTCATACTCATTCAGCAACGACACTTCTCTTGGCTTCTACTGGCTTCCAGTGTGTGCTTCCTTATTTACACACAAGGTTATTTATTTAGCTTTTCATATTCAGAGGCCATGAGCAGGGCCAGGCTGGTAGGTTTATGATGGTTAGCTCTCTGAACACTGTCTTATATGGTACTCAGAGAGAGAGCTTGCTAATTTGAGAAAGGAAAACAAATTAATTCAAACAGCTGGGATTTTTAAAATGGATGACAAAGAGATTTTTCTTTTCTCACATCATTTCTTTCTTTTGGTCTATTGGGAGGGATTTAAGGACACCTGGTTCAGATTCCTTTAGGCTTCTGACCTCCTATTTGGAATTTAAGTTTTTGTTTATTAATAATCATCTGTGAATCGCAGGGTTGATCCCTGGATCAGGAAGATCCCTTGAAGGAGGGCATGGCAACCCACTTCTTACCTGGAGAATCCCATGGACAGAGGAGCCTGGTGGGCTATAGTCCATTAGGTCAGGATTGCACAGAATCAGACATGATGGGAAGAGACTTAGCAATTATCTATGTAGAGTCCAAGAAGCTCTCAGATTTTTTTTTTTTTTTCCCTTACGAAGAAGAATCAAGACCTTCCTTGCCCAAGGGACTTCCCTGGCCACTCAGAGGTTAAGGCTCCACTTTCAATGCAGGGCATATGGGTTCAATCCCTGGTTGGGGGAGTAAGATCCCACATACCCCAAGATGCAGCCAAAAAGATGAGAGAAAAACAAAATAAAACCTGGCTTTAATGCTTTGATTTCAGAAAAAAAAAGACTGAAAAGGTCTTAGCCTAATAACGTGGCTGTCCCTCCACCCACCGTCTGTGGGTCACCCTCGGAGTTGGGTTTTAGTCATTGGCCTCGTTACCCCAGTGGCCATAGCCATCCCCTCCCTCTGGCTCTTCAGTATTCTCATTTTCGAAAGCGGCCTCTTCCTCCTCTTCTTCCCGGATGACCTTCATTAACTGCAGGAAGCTGGGAGGCCGGCCCTGGTCTTTCAGCTCCCTAAGTCGACACCAGAGTACCTCACTGAGGCTTGCCCCGGCCATGACCTGCTCCAGGCGGATTTGATCGGCGATGTTCCTGGGGATCGCCCGCTTCTCCACCGCTCTCCGCAGCAGGGTTTCTAACCGTAACACGTAGGCTGAGACTTTCTCTCCTTCCTCCTGATAGGTTTTCAGGTACTTCACCTGGGAGGTCCGGCGGCTCTCCAGGTTCCCAAACACTTGCTTAAATGCTTCCAAACACTCCTCCACGCTGATGGATGGATTGTCTGCCTGGACTATGTGCATGAGGTCCAGGGCTGGCCCACGAAGGCTTTCCATCAACCATCTCTTCTTTTCTGCCTCTGCTACCGGCCACTCTTTGACTATCTCAGTAGCCTGTTCCAACCAGACTTCAAAGGGCTCTTCCTCGGGGGCAGGCACGGCGCTCCCTGAGAACACTCTCAGCTTCCGGTACCTCATGGGGAGCAGAGGCTGAGGGGCATGTGCTATCACCTGTCCCAACACGTGGGCCAGTAACTCTGGTGAGATGCAGGGCATGGCTGCTGGAGACAACCCCTGGTGCCCAAGTGCCCGGAACATTCCCGAGACCGTCTGTCCCTCTTTTTCTAGAAAGAGGTTCAGTCTTTCCAGAAATTCCGTGTCCTGGTTAGGAGTCTTGAAGATGACTTTCCAGACACCTCCCTTGCCCTGAACCTCGCTGGGAATCACAGAGACCTCAGGGTCCTCAAGCAACTCTCACAGCACTGCGTTGGCATTCTCCTGCTTCCGGAATATTTTGCCAAGGAGTCTATACCTGCCCAAAGGCTTTAAAGTCTCTTGCAGGACCTCCTGAATCTCATCCTCGCTGCAGTCCACTGGGATCCCCATAACCATCAGTGATTTCTGATCATCCACACTCAGAATCCTACACCAGTCCTCCAACAGGGCCAGCGCCATTGCCGGATACTGACTGGCTGGAACTCTATGGCTACTGATTAGCTTATGGGACAGACTGGCGCTGACTTCAAATTAAGAATATCCCAGATGAGCTTCTAGACTTATAACCCACCAGTTAACAGGTCCTGGACCAATCACCCTTGCTGCTCAGTGGCAAGAACTTGGCCCTTTCTGTGAGGTCTCCAGACCTGCTCCAGGTTAGTATCTCAGTTATGACGGGACCATGGCCAGAGGCTCTGCAGTCTCGTTGAGGGGTGGGGTGGGGACCTGCCCCACCAGAAGCACGTGGCAGTTCCTTTCACCCCTCTCTGGGTCTCTGCCGCCTTACCTCTCTCTAGCCAGTGGGAAGATGCCTCCACTCTGGCAGCCAGAACTCTTGGAGAGAAGTTTCCCAGCAGAGTGGCTTGGCCTCCTAGGGAAACAAGGCTCAGTTTTACCACACAGCCCTCTCCTTTCTGGGAAGCATGGGTACCTGGTGAGGGATGGAAGCGGGAGGGGGGAACAGGGAGACTGCCTTACATTATAGTTGAGTCATCGCTCTTCTTTGCTTACAGTGACTTTTTATTCTCTTGGGTACTGCCAAGCTCACAAGCATTGCCATGCAGCCAAAACCCCCCCACCCCCTAAATCCTTCATAATCTAATTAATGCTACTAAACAATATTGAGTTACTTCATTCCTTTGATTAAAAATCCACTTAGAATCACTCAAACATTTAAAATCAGCTTAATATGGATTTAGCAATATAACTTGCATAATATGCTTTAACATAATAACATAGATACAACTTAATATAGGTTTTACAATCTACAAAAAACTCAGAGCCAAATAAATTAAACTTGAAGCTATGAATTAATTCTCTTTGGCTATGCCTGGTTATGCTTCGCAAATGCACAACTAGGGGTTTTCTTTTGCTATAAATGTTAAGTTAGTAACACAATGCTTTCTTCCTAGTATCTGAACTTGAATGGGTCATTTCAAAAGCAAAGAAAAAGACAGGAGGCACATCTGTGAAGAAGCAGTGGAGACCGGCTGATTTAAAAAGGGAAGAACTTCTATCTCGAGTTGTCATAGAGTATTAAGTGGCTACGATCATTCTTGCCCTAAAATTCTCCATCAGTCCAAATGGGGTCCATATGCCATGATACCAACTTGCAGCTAAAGCGGGGGAGCTGCTCCTGCTGCAGGCACATTTCCTGAGTTCTGAAAGGTGCTGAAAGGAGGTGCGTGTGCCAGAGGGCAGGGAGGGCAAAATGCTGGATTGAGTCCTTGCCCAGCAGCCCCAGGGATCTGAGTACATTGACTCCTCCCTCATGCCTCATGACCCTCTTCTAAGATATAGGGGTGACCTTCCCGGTTATAATATTTAGAGGAAACAAGAGATGTCAAAAGACATTGCGTACACAGGAAGAAACACCTCTTAAGGTCTTACATAACTGTCCCGCTCAAGTTAGGCTATCTTTGAGTGGCTTCTTCCTCCAAAGGCTATCTCAACCTGCAATGCAACCTTCCAAATAGAAAGATGGCAAATGAAATGCCCCTGGTACACCATAAGGCCAGTGAAAGTCACTGGTCATGTCCCACTCTTTGTGACCTCATGGATTATAGCCCTCCAGGCTCCTCTGTCCATGGGATTTCTGAGGCAAGAATACTGGAATGGGTTGCCATTTCCTTCTCCAGGGGATCTTCCCCACCCAGGAATAGAACCTGGGTCTCTTGCATTAGATGCTGATTCTTTACGGTCTGAGCCACCTGGGTGCTTCAGGATACGACCAAGATTGGAAATATTTGGATAGGGAAAAAAATGTGAAAATCTCACATTAAGATAGGATAAAGTGGAAAAGGAACTAGACTTTCAGGTGGAAGACCCCACTGGATTTGTTGGATCATTTAACTATATAGTCACCTTGGGCAAAGCATCTAACTCTGTTTCCTACCCTGGAAAGTGGTGATAAGGAAGCACTCATCCCAGGGGTCTGCTAGGAGTAGGAAATGTGATTCGTGTGGAGGCACTTTATTCAAATACAAAGCACATCCGGTGCTAGGTGCAAACGCCCGCCTCTCATCCCCTGCACAGGTACGGTCCTCTATCCTCCCTCCTCATCCCATCATGGTGGGCTTATCTTTCAGCTGGGATTGGTTGTCCTCTAAGTTTAACTCACCTTTCCCTGGCAATTGTGGAGGAGGGCTGGGTATCCGCAGTTAGTCCTTCCAAGGGCAAGGGCTGACAATGGGACCGAATCTTTGGTTGCTCAGCCCGGCACGACGCTCCTGTGGTTAACAGTTTCCCACTCTAAACCCGCCCTGATCACTGAGCATGCCCAGAGCTCCTTCTCGAGCTGCCAAAGGATGGGCATCGTTTCTGCAGTGTTTTGCCACTGTGCAGAGAGGGGCGGGGCTGTAATCAACCCTGGGCAGGGACTGAGACGTGGAAAAGACACGGGGAATAGAAGTAAGCAATGAAGGTTCCTGGGAGGCCGTGTTACTGTCCTGATGTACTGGCGTTACATCAAAATGCCCCCTGATGCCCACTAATCCCATGGCTGAGGCTGATCTACCCGTGCATACACACCACGTCCCCATACACCTTTCCGCGGCTTGGCCTCACACAATTCAAGGCAACCATCACAGCCGCGCCCCACATGCTGATCCTGCACTGGACGCGCGTGCACTAGCGCCCAGGCACGCGGCTTCTGGCAGCCTAGGAAACCCCGCGGCGCTGGCGCAGTGCGCTACCGGGGCTGTGGAATGAGGCGGGGCGCCAGTGGCCCGGGGTAGGGCTGGAGATTTGGTGGGCTTCCATGTGTATCTTTCTCCCTTTGGCAGGAGGGAGGGGCGGAAGATAGCAAATGAAGACCTTCTGCCGGACCCTTCTTGGCGCAGTGGCGCAGCGACGGTACACGGCGCCCTCGGCCAATATCGCGCACCCGGATCCCCTCTCACTATACCCTTAAGTTGCCGCGCTGGGCTGTACCTGCCAACTCCTCGCCTTGCTACACTTGCACAGACTGTAGATCTATTTCCTGTCTCTACACCCACCCACTTCGTATTTGCTACGCCCCTCGGTATCTCTCCTTGCCATGATGCGCCCCACCACCACCACGGTGGGAGCAGTGAGAATCTATTTCTGCTCCCAGTATTCCACCACGGCCGGGGGTTAGACCGAAGCTCTAGTGTCCCCGCGCCTCTTACGGTCCCCCCTTTTCCGCGCGGCCTGCGCCATCTCTTCTCCAACCCCAGTGCCGCCCCTCCTTCTCTCCCCCGCCCCTCCACCGTGGGTGTCCTGGCGACCGCCAGCGTGTGCCACTTTCCCCACCCATCAGCTCACACCCGGGGCAGGGGGAGGGAGTCCTCCCCACGGTGGGCACTCGTCGTGGGCCCACCTCCGCAATGCGGCGAGGAAGAGGCGTCTGGGCCGGGCAGGTCCGGGAGAGGGGCGCGGAGACCAGGGACTGCGCCCTACGATCTTCGCCCCCGCGTGCCCTGCCGGGTACTCACCGTGGCGCCCAGAGCGGTCAGCGGGCCCTCCGCTGCGCATCCATTAGCCGGTGGTCTGGCAGCTTCACTTCCGGAGCGAGGCCCTCCCTGGCCTCCCCGGCTCCTCGCTCCCCTCCCCGGCGCGCCGCGCCCCGCCTCCGCCCCGCCCGCGCCTCGCTCCTCCCGCAGCTGCCGGGAACTGGCAGCCTCTCCGCTCTCGCTGCCGCAGCGGCCACCCGCCCAGACCCAACTTTGGTGCTCGCGGGAGCTGGCGGGGGGCGTGGGCAGGGAGGGGAGAAAGCGGGGTCAGGGGGAGGGACCGTGAGGGGTGGGTCGCTCGCTCGCCAGCCCTCCTTCCTTTTTGTACACCTTGCGGTAGACAGAGAGCGGCAGCCGCGGCTGCAGCCGGGGCAGGGGGTTTGTGCCTAGAGACAGGCAGACGTAGGGACTGGCAGACGGACGGACGAACGGCAAGGACCCTCCCCGAGCCCCCACGCCATGGCTGAGAGGAAGCAATCCGGGAAGGCGGCAGAGGACGAAGAGGTCCCTGCCTTTTTTAAAAACCTGGGCTCAGGCAGCCCCAAGCCTCGGCAGAAATTCTGTGGCATGTTCTGCCCGGTGGAGGGGTCTTCGGAGAACAAGACCATCGACTTCGACTCGCTGACGGTGGGCCGGGGCTCAGGGCAGGTGGTGGCCCAGCAGCGGGACGTCGCGCACTTGGGCCCCGACCCGCAGACGCCCTACTCCCGGCAGGGCCGGCGCGCCGGCGGGGAGCCATCTGTTGAATCGAGCAGGAAGGTGGAGATCCGGCGGGCCTCGGGCAAGGAAGCTCTGCAGAACATCAACGACCAGGTTGGTATGGGGGAGGGGGGGGAGCTGTGTTGGAGACCGAGAATAGGGCGTGGGGATTGCCCCTCCCTCGCCCCCTTCCAGCTCGGCGGAGAACCGAGGAGCCCAGCGTAACCCATAGTCCTGCCCCGCCTCGAATATCGCTTCTTGCAGGTGCACACACACCCCACCCTGCCCGTCCCCTCTCTGTGCTCGGGCTCGGTGGTGGGCGGCCGTGCGTCCACAAAGGCTGCCCGCGCCTCCCTGGGCCTGAGAGGTGGAGGGTGGGGGGTAAAGGGTGGGCCTATCCCCGACTGGGGAGGGGGTAGCTTGGTTGGAGGGGGAGGGGACGGGCCGGGTTCCCATTCTTCTTCAGTCCTCCCGGGTGGCTTCCGATTGCAGCTGTGGCTGGATGCCCCACCCTTTTTGATGCAGCTCCGAGCATGCAGTGGAGGGTTCGCGCGGAGGCCAGCGGGCTCCGCCGGGGTCGGTAAGGGCGGGGGCCTCGACGGCCGCTCCCCGCCGCGCCCTGCGCGCTCTCCCAGCGCCGCTCCTGGGCGCCCTCGGCGCTCGAGTCCCGAGCTCGAGGTCAGGACCATGGCCAGCGCCTCCCCGGACCGCAAGGGAGACTATCTCATCACCCTGACTCCTGTTCGCAGCGAGAGAAGAACCCAGGAGGCAGTGGAGTCACGCGAGGAGACCGCGACTCTCCTAAATAGCCCATGTGGAGAACAGAGTTCCGCTAAGTGTCTGAGCAAGGGCGTCTCAGAGCGCTCGTCCACACCCCGCCACTATTTGGGAGGGCTTTGGGGATGGGGACTAAGTGGATTATAGTCAAAGGGTAAAAGAAAAGGGAAAAGCCCTCACATTTTGAATAGATTGTCATCGATGAATTAGACGCTCCCCACCCCATGCTGTGTTAAATGAGGAAACAAAGAAGACCAATTTGGTAAACCGAATTTCAGAAAATGTCATCTCTGGGAAATAAGTACTGTGTGCATTTTGTCTTCGCATACCACATGTGCTTTCCTTTATCAGGGTGACCTTCATGCTTGTACAATTTTTTTTCTCTCAGCCTTAATGTCTCAAGTGATAAATTATAGTGTGAAAGGTTTCAACTCTTGTTCGCTGTTTGTCTTCCATGCCCATTGGTGAAGATGAGAAATCGGTCAACAATTAATTATTTATTAACAACCTATTGTATGTGGGTAGGGTGGAGATTAGCTATAAAAAGTTCAAGGTGAGTTCTTAAAGATCTTCGAGAGTCCTTGGGAGTGCTCCAGACAAATCCACTGAGTGATAAGCATTTATCTGGCACTCAGGTTGTAGGCTGACAGTGAACTCATCAGAGAACAACTAAAGGTTGATGGCAATAGTCTAAACATGTTCCTGTTTCCTGATGTGGCATAGAGTTTTGCAGCTTTTGACTTATACGGGAGAAGTTCTAGGAGAGAGAAACCTTTTGCTGTCACTTTTTAATGACAATTAGTTACTTACCTGATTCCTCCTTGCCCAGCTCGATTCTCTGATTTATGATTTTATGGCAGGGGATACCTGCCACCCGTATATCACTATGGGTCAGTAGGAAGAACTTAATTCAAGAACTAGTGTTATTCCACGGGATCAGACAATCGAAGTATATGTTTCTAATAATGCGACTTACGTGAAATACACTGGGTGAGGACTAGACCCTGATTATATGACATCATGGTTGTGTAATCACCTCATCTTCAACTAGTTGTGATGGAGATTCTTGTGTCCTAAAGGGAGCAGAAAAAATGCCTTGAGATAAGGAAGAGATCATTTAAAAAATGGCAGATTAGAGGGCAAAGGTTGAAAGTGGCCATCTTGATAAATATGGCAGTGAATTAAAACTCAAGTTTGAAAGGCAAAGTTTCGCTGGATTGAATAACACATCTCTTTTCCTGCCCATTTAGAAGCTTGGGTATTTGATCATCACAGCTACTTATTTGAACACTCTCTGAATTTCATAGAAATTCTAAATTGTAAACCTAGGGCACATGGAGGGGGAGATTCGAAGAGGAAATTCTTAACCAATACCCCAGGCAGTTTTAGCGTCTGCAAACCACATTTGCTGTAGGTATTCAGTTACTAGTAACAGGGTGATTTTGGCTTGATCTTTCAGCAGCCTTCCCTGAATTTTCATTTTCGATGTTGCCGTATCACATAACAGCCGTTCCTGTGGGAATTTTTTCATTTATGACTAAGAGCATTTACCAGGATCAGTGTTTGACGATTTCTTATCTATACAAGAGAGAAAAAGGGATTGGGACACACACACACACACACACACGTATAGCACTAATGCTTATTTCCAAAAGTATGGTTGGACCCACTACTTTGATGGAATTGAGTAGCCATTACTCAGTTTTCAGATAATGAGCAGGGTAACTGCCAGCATCCCAGGGCATTCTTAACTCATGCCCTGGAACAGAGAGAGGTAGCAGAGAACTAGAATGAGTGGATCCTGGGGCTCCTCTGAACCTGTATTTTTACATATCCTTATTGTATGATCCAAAGTGACTTTGTCCACCTTTTGCTCTAGCAGGTTCTGCTGTTTTTCTAGTAAGGCTTTGGGAAAGGAGGGTACAGTCTTCCTTAGCCCAGATGCCATGTGGTTTGTGGGAGATTAGGGGAGGTTGAGTGTTTGCAATTGCATTTGCAGGCGTGAGCAGGTTGGCAGCAGAAAGCAATGGGTGTGGCTTGGTTTGGGTTGGTAGATTGTGGTAAAAGGAAAATGCTGGTGTAATGAATGTGAATGAGGAAGGCTATCTCATTACCCTCTTTTTCCTTTGTGTCCTTGGGGACGTTCACCTTGGGCTGCAGTGAGGTTAAATAGATCACCACCCATGAAGGACTCTGAGCCTCTTGAAACAGAGCATAATTCTCCCTGCCAGTGCCCAGGGTTTCCCCAGCCTCTTCCTTTCCTCTTAGGAATCCCTTTCTTTCCACTCAGACACAGTTTAGCCAGAACCAACTGTTCAGCTAGGGCTTTCAGGGTCTTTTCCCAGCAGCAAACAACCTACATAGACTAGAGTACTAGAGTGTTAGGCAGTGATTCTCCACTTCTGTGGGAAGGTGCCAGTGAGTGGACTAAACAATAGCGTGCTGAATGACAAAATCTCTGTCTGTATAATGATTTCTGATATTCCCTTCCATTCCGTGTCCCCATTCCTTCTCTCCATGTTAATTATCTTCCCAGCCCTGAGTGCCCAGTAATTCTGCTGCCTTCAACACTATCCCTTGATGGTGCTTTTTCTAGATCTTTCTTCAAAAGCAATGAGTTCTGAAACCACTCTCTCCTCCTTTGCCCCCTTCCTTCTCCCATTCAAAATCTCTTCCTTGTATTAATCTTAGCTGGAAAGAAATCCCAAGGATTGAAGGCATCCATCTCTTATGTAACCGATACACAAGTTGTCCCCAGAGATATTTGTTTGATAATAGACTAGCCTGTTCAACAGAATAGATGTCTAGTTAGCGGGTTGTGTGGTAGAGATTTGGCTGGGAGCCTAGAAAAAAGGGCATTAATTTGATGTTTTAGAAGCCACATAATTTCAAAAGGGGAGACACAAAAATGGACATTCGTGTGTTCAGGGTGCCAAAACCCCTGAGATCCATCTGGGTTTGAAGGAGGTGGGGTACTTGGGGAGATGAAGGAAATCATTATGATCTATAATTATTGGTTACTCTTGATTTCCCAAAGTGAAAGTGAAAGTGAAGTCACTCAGTCGTGTCTGACTCTTTGTGACCCCATGGACTGTAGTCTACCAGTCTCCTCCATCCATGGGATTTTCCAGGCAGGAGTACTGGAGTGGGTTGCCATTTCCTTCTCCAGGGGATCTTTCCCAGCCAGGGATTGAAACCGGGTCACCCGCATTGTAGGCAGACGCTTTACTGTCTGAGCCATGATCATATAATTAGTTAAATTTTTAAAAGTCATTGTGGTGTAATACAAATAACATACCATTTACTTTCTCAACCATTTTAAAGGGTACAGTTAAGTCATGTTAAATATATTCATACTGTCATGCAATCATCCAGAATTTTTTCATCTTGCAAAGCTGAAACTCTATGCCCATTAAACTTTGAATTCCCCATTCCCTTGACAACCACCCTCCTACTGTCTGTCTCCAGGAATTTGACTCCTCTAGGTACTTCATGTAAGTGGATTCATATCGTTTTTGTCCTTTTGTGACTGGCTGATTTCACTTAGCATCCAGCCCTCAAGTTTCATCCATGTGGTAACCTGTGATGAGATTTCTTTCTTTTTTAAGGCTGAATGATATTCCTAGAGTTAGTTCAATTTTCACAAGTTATTGATGATTGAAAAACTTGTTATTCAATGATTGGGTCTACACTGAATTCATTGTGAGAGGAAGTAAAAATAATAGTTGGGATGAAGTAGACTCACCCAGCCTGGGGCCCAAGGCCTGAGCAGATGGAAATTCCTACCAACTGCACAGCCTCTTCCATCTTCCTTGCCCTGTAGCTTGAAGGTGGAGAGGACAATTGCTGTTCTTGAACCTCCAGTGACAATGTCTGGCCACGACCTCTTGAATGTTACATGGTTCACCAGCGTGGGGGCCATGGAAATCAGGAAGGGCAGAGGCATTTCCTATCCTTCATAAAGACAAGGTCTTATGGGTTCTTTGGTGACACTCTCTGCTTCTTTAGGAATGAAAGGAGAGTCAGGTGATGGACTCACATGTGTACTACCACTGAATGTCCAAGCTTGAAAGAGACCTAATGATTGTCTGATCATCTCATTTTAGAGGTGGAGAATCGGATGCCCAGAAAGACAACTCTTCACCCTGTGGAACTCATGTGACAGTCCCACAACGGGGGTGAAGACCTCTTACTGCCCAGTCCCACTGAAGTCCTTGGGACGGGCCGGGTTCCCATTCTTCTTCAGTCCTCCCGGGTGGCTTCCGATTGCAGCTGTGGCTGGATGCCCCACCCTTTTTGATGCAGCTCCGAGCATGCAGTGGAGGGTTCGCGCGGAGGCCAGCGGGCTCCGCCGGGGTCGGTAAGGGCGGGGGCCTCGACGGCCGCTCCCCGCCGCGCCCTGCGCGCTCTCCCAGCGCCGCTCCTGGGCGCCCTCGGCGCTCGAGTCCCGAGCTCGAGGTCAGGACCATGGCCAGCGCCTCCCCGGACCGCAAGGGAGACTATCTCATCACCCTGACTCCTGTTCGCAGCGAGAGAAGAACCCAGGAGGCAGTGGAGTCACGCGAGGAGACCGCGACTCTCCTAAATAGCCCATGTGGAGAACAGAGTTCCGCTAAGTGTCTGAGCAAGGGCGTCTCAGAGCGCTCGTCCACACCCCGCCACTATTTGGGAGGGCTTTGGGGATGGGGACTAAGTGGATTATAGTCAAAGGGTAAAAGAAAAGGGAAAAGCCCTCACATTTTGAATAGATTGTCATCGATGAATTAGACGCTCCCCACCCCATGCTGTGTTAAATGAGGAAACAAAGAAGACCAATTTGGTAAACCGAATTTCAGAAAATGTCATCTCTGGGAAATAAGTACTGTGTGCATTTTGTCTTCGCATACCACATGTGCTTTCCTTTATCAGGGTGACCTTCATGCTTGTACAATTTTTTTTCTCTCAGCCTTAATGTCTCAAGTGATAAATTATAGTGTGAAAGGTTTCAACTCTTGTTCGCTGTTTGTCTTCCATGCCCATTGGTGAAGATGAGAAATCGGTCAACAATTAATTATTTATTAACAACCTATTGTGTGTGGGTAGGGTGGAGATTAGCTATAAAAAGTTCAAGGTGAGTTCTTAAAGATCTTCGAGAGTCCTTGGGAGTGCTCCAGACAAATCCACTGAGTGATAAGCATTTATCTGGCACTCAGGTTGTAGGCTGACAGTGAACTCATCAGAGAACAACTAAAGGTTGATGGCAATAGTCTAAACATGTTCCTGTTTCCTGATGTGGCATAGAGTTTTGCAGCTTTTGACTTATACGGGAGAAGTTCTAGGAGAGAGAAACCTTTTGCTGTCACTTTTTAATGACAATTAGTTACTTACCTGATTCCTCCTTGCCCAGCTCGATTCTCTGATTTATGATTTTATGGCAGGGGATACCTGCCACCCGTATATCACTATGGGTCAGTAGGAAGAACCTAATTCAAGAACTAGTGTTATTCCACGGGATCAGACAATCGAAGTATATGTTTCTAATAATGCGACTTACGTGAAATACACTGGGTGAGGACTAGACCCTGATTATATGACATCATGGTTGTGTAATCACCTCATCTTCAACTAGTTGTGATGGAGATTCTTGTGTCCTAAAGGGAGCAGAAAAAATGCCTTGAGATAAGGAAGAGATCATTTAAAAAATGGCAGATTAGAGGGCAAAGGTTGAAAGTGGCCATCTTGATAAATATGGCAGTGAATTAAAACTCAAGTTTGAAAGGCAAAGTTTCGCTGGATTGAATAACACATCTCTTTTCCTGCCCATTTAGAAGCTTGGGTATTTGATCATCACAGCTACTTATTTGAACACTCTCTGAATTTCATAGAAATTCTAAATTGTAAACCTAGGGCACATGGAGGGGGAGATTCGAAGAGGAAATTCTTAACCAATACCCCAGGCAGTTTTAGCGTCTGCAAACCACATTTGCTGTAGGTATTCAGTTACTAGTAACAGGGTGATTTTGGCTTGATCTTTCAGCAGCCTTCCCTGAATTTTCATTTTCGATGTTGCCGTATCACATAACAGCCGTTCCTGTGGGAATTTTTTCATTCATGACTAAGAGCATTTACCAGGATCAGTGTTTGACGATTTCTTATCTATACAAGAGAGAAAAAGGGATTGGGACACACACACACACACACACACACACACACACGTATAGCACTAATGCTTATTTCCAAAAGTATGGTTGGACCCACTACTTTGATGGAATTGAGTAGCCATTACTCAGTTTTCAGATAATGAGCAGGGTAACTGCCAGCATCCCAGGGCATTCTTAACTCATGCCCTGGAACAGAGAGAGGTAGCAGAGAACTAGAATGAGTGGATCCTGGGGCTCCTCTGAACCTGTATTTTTACATATCCTTATTGTATGATCCAAAGTGACTTTGTCCACCTTTTGCTCTAGCAGGTTCTGCTGTTTTTCTAGTAAGGCTTTGGGAAAGGAGGGTACAGTCTTCCTTAGCCCAGATGCCATGTGGTTTGTGGGAGATTAGGGGAGGTTGAGTGTTTGCAATTGCATTTGCAGGCGTGAGCAGGTTGGCAGCAGAAAGCAATGGGTGTGGCTTGGTTTGGGTTGGTAGATTGTGGTAAAAGGAAAATGCTGGTGTAATGAATGTGAATGAGGAAGGCTATCTCATTACCCTCTTTTTCCTTTGTGTCCTTGGGGACGTTCACCTTGGGCTGCAGTGAGGTTAAATAGATCACCACCCATGAAGGACTCTGAGCCTCTTGAAACAGAGCATAATTCTCCCTGCCAGTGCCCAGGGTTTCCCCAGCCTCTTCCTTTCCTCTTAGAAATCCCTTTCTTTCCACTCAGACACAGTTTAGCCAGAACCAACTGTTCAGCTAGGGCTTTCAGGGTCTTTTCCCAGCAGCAAACAACCTACATAGACTAGAGTACTAGAGTGTTAGGCAGTGATTCTCCACTTCTGTGGGAAGGTGCCAGTGAGTGGACTAAACAATAGCGTGCTGAATGACAAAATCTCTGTCTGTATAATGATTTCTGATATTCCCTTCCATTCCGTGTCCCCATTCCTTCTCTCCATGTTAATTATCTTCCCAGCCCTGAGTGCCCAGTAATTCTGCTGCCTTCAACACTATCCCTTGATGGTGCTTTTTCTAGATCTTTCTTCAAAAGCAATGAGTTCTGAAACCACTCTCTCCTCCTTTGCCCCCTTCCTTCTCCCATTCAAAATCTCTTCCTTGTATTAATCTTAGCTGGAAAGAAATCCCAAGGATTGAAGGCATCCATCTCTTATGTAACCGATACACAAGTTGTCCCCAGAGATATTTGTTTGATAATAGACTAGCCTGTTCAACAGAATAGATGTCTAGTTAGCGGGTTGTGTGGTAGAGATTTGGCTGGGAGCCTAGAAAAAAGGGCATTAATTTGATGTTTTAGAAGCCACATAATTTCAAAAGGGGAGACACAAAAATGGACATTCGTGTGTTCAGGGTGCCAAAACCCCTGAGATCCATCTGGGTTTGAAGGAGGTGGGGTACTTGGGGAGATGAAGGAAATCATTATGATCTATAATTATTGGTTACTCTTGATTTCCCAAAGTGAAAGTGAAAGTGAAGTCACTCAGTCGTGTCTGACTCTTTGTGACCCCATGGACTGTAGTCTACCAGTCTCCTCCATCCATGGGATTTTCCAGGCAGGAGTACTGGAGTGGGTTGCCATTTCCTTCTCCAGGGGATCTTTCCCAGCCAGGGATTGAAACCGGGTCACCCGCATTGTAGGCAGACGCTTTACTGTCTGAGCCATGATCATATAATTAGTTAAATTTTTAAAAGTCATTGTGGTGTAATACAAATAACATACCATTTACTTTCTCAACCATTTTAAAGGGTACAGTTAAGTCATGTTAAATATATTCATACTGTCATGCAATCATCCAGAATTTTTTCATCTTGCAAAGCTGAAACTCTATGCCCATTAAACTTTGAATTCCCCATTCCCTTGACAACCACCCTCCTACTGTCTGTCTCCAGGAATTTGACTCCTCTAGGTACTTCATGTAAGTGGATTCATATCGTTTTTGTCCTTTTGTGACTGGCTGATTTCACTTAGCATCCAGCCCTCAAGTTTCATCCATGTGGTAACCTGTGATGAGATTTCTTTCTTTTTTAAGGCTGAATGATATTCCTAGAGTTAGTTCAATTTTCACAAGTTATTGATGATTGAAAAACTTGTTATTCAATGATTGGGTCTACACTGAATTCATTGTGAGAGGAAGTAAAAATAATAGTTGGGATGAAGTAGACTCACCCAGCCTGGGGCCCAAGGCCTGAGCAGATGGAAATTCCTACCAACTGCACAGCCTCTTCCATCTTCCTTGCCCTGTAGCTTGAAGGTGGAGAGGACAATTGCTGTTCTTGAACCTCCAGTGACAATGTCTGGCCACGACCTCTTGAATGTTACATGGTTCACCAGCATGGGGGCCATGGAAATCAGGAAGGGCAGAGGCATTTCCTATCCTTCATAAAGACAAGGTCTTATGGGTTCTTTGGTGACACTCTCTGCTTCTTTAGGAATGAAAGGAGAGTCAGGTGATGGACTCACATGTGTACTACCACTGAATGTCCAAGCTTGAAAGAGACCTAATGATTGTCTGATCATCTCATTTTAGAGGTGGAGAATCGGATGCCCAGAAAGACAACTCTTCACCCTGTGGAACTCATGTGACAGTCCCACAACGGGGGTGAAGACCTCTTACTGCCCAGTCCCACTGAAGTCCTACACCAGTAAAACCTTGTTATTTAGGGCTTCCCTGATGGCTCAGTTGGTAAAGAATATGCCTGCAATGCAGGATCAAACTTGGGTTTGATCCCTGGGTTGGGAAGATACCCTGGAGAAGGGAATGGCAAAAACCTTGTTACTTATATAGCACTAAGTAACTTTAGAATGTATTTGTGGGAAGAGGTGAACTTCACGTCCTATGAATCTGTCAACTTGATTGCTCCTAGAATGTACATTTACAGTCTAGAGCCTGTACTTTTTAAAAATTTTAATTAAATTAATTTTAAAAGTTTAAATTATTTTTTTATTTTTATTTTTTGGCTATGCTGCATGACTTGTAGGATCTTATTCCCTGACTAGGGATTGAACCCGTGCTCCCTGACTCTCACTATGTGATTAAAGAACATCTTAATCATTATGGTATATTGAGTTGTTTTCTATATTAATTATTATTTTCTCATTTTATTTCCAAAGAATTAACTATAGAACTGCTGCAAAAATAGTTCTGAGTAGTTCTGTTTTTTTGGTTTCTGTACTCTGTACAAATGTACTCTGAAGCCATTTACAAAAAAGACCATTGATCTGTTTTTATGAATGTGTCCTACACTGATGATATTCTTAAACACAAGACATGGCTTCAGCTATCAGGACAGAGGCCAACTCTGACTGTATGAATGACATGCTTTTCTAAGATTGGAGCAATGTGATGACAATGTGATTTTCCCACTTGATGTAAATCATGAACTACAAACAAATAATGAGGGCGTCAATAGAAGCCTTGGCAGGTGTGTTGATGGGCACTTGGGTTGGTTGCATCCTGTGGCCAAGGCTGGTAGCAGAGGCCAAGAGCTGCACACAGATAATGCCTTGAAGGGAAAGCACCTGGTCTTGAAGATGGCTTGAGGTTTGCATTTGAGACATACAAGTCAGACATACAAATCAGAGCTTGCCCGGGCTCTGATTTTGATGACAGACCCAAATAAGTGCTCTTGCAAGTAGAAAGCTTGTAAAGACAAAGAGAAGACTAGAAGCTTGGCTTCCTAACCCCTGGCCCAGAACTCTTTCCATTGGAGAACTGCCTCAAAATCAGAGCCTGGATAGCATTTTCTATATTATTTTTCTGTTTTTATACTCCTACCAAAAGTGAATGAGAAACATTGTTTATCAGCATCCCTGACATCACTGGGCATTATAGCTCCTATAGATATTTCCAAAATTTATAGATGACAAGCGGTATACTGCTTTTTGCAGATTTTCCTACTAATGTATTCATATTTTAAACACTGATTTGTAAAAAATTATATATTAAAATTGATATATTTAAAAATCGCTTATTACACATTATTTCTTAGTTTGCATCTAGTTTTTTTTTACTGCCTTTATTTTTTGACATCCAAATTTAACTTTTACATAGTTAAGTCAGTTCATCTTTTTTAACATGTTCAACTTAAGGGCTGTCTCTTATACACATCTATTTCATAAGATTCAAAACCACTTTAGTTACTATAACTTTTTAAAAATTGAGGTATAATTGATTTACAATGTTATATTAGTTTCAGGTGTACAACATAGTGATTCAATATTTTTATAGTTATTATAAAATACTGACTTCATTCCCTGTGTTATACTGCAACATTCTAATATCCTTACTTTTCTTCATTTTTTCCATGAAAGATAGTTGCAGTATAGAAACTCAATATGATTTTACCAGAATTATAGTAAATTTAAATATTGAATTATAATTTATAATGAATATAAATAAATTATATTTATTTTTAAGATAGTAAGCTTTCTACCTCAGTTCACAGTATGTATTGCCATTTTTCAGATATTTCATTCTATTCATCTGAAATTTTTTCTTACATTTATTCCCAGTTGTTTCATTGCTACTGTGAGTGGAAAATTTCCCCACTATATATTGTGATTTACTTTCTGGTGACTCTTGAGTTCATAATACATAGAGCATTTATTCATTTGGCTGCACCGGGCCTTAGTTGTGGCACACAGGGTCTTCACTGCAGCACGCGGGCTTCTCTAGTTGGGGCACATGGGCTCTAGAGGGAGGGCTCAGTAGTTGTGGTGCTTGGACTTAGTTGCCCTGCGGCATGTGGGATCTTCCTGGACCATGGATCAAACCCACATCTTCTGCATTGGAAGGCAGATTCTTAACCACTGGACTACCAGGGAAGTCCTGAGTTTTATGTTAATTCATAATAGATTGCTTTATTGAACTCACTCTGGGTTCTGATAGTTTTCAATTGATTCTCTTGGGACTGTTTAATTATTTAAGATTGCTTTTATGTCTTTTTTCCTCCAATGCCTTTATTTATTATTTCTCTTCCTGGTCTGATTACGTTGCTTGAACAAGAGGTATGTTGAGTAGAGGTGGTTTTATTAGGGTTTCCTGTTTGATTTCTGACTTTAATGAGAGGTTGAGTGAGTTGGGTTTATTACTTGTTGCAGTTAGAAAAACCACATACCACAGGGAGCTGTAGGGTGTCTGTAGGAGGTGAGAGATTTGGGCTGTGGTGGGGTGGTTTTGGGGAGAGCACAAGGAAGTCAGCATTCCCTTTGGACTGGGTGCTGTCATAAAGTGATGACAGTTCTTTGACTAGGAATCTCAATACCCCTTATCTGTATAAGGGCAGATTAGACTGAGGGCTCTGAAGAAAGCTGAGTGCCGGAGAATTGGAGCTTTTGAACTGTGGTGTGGGAGAAGACTCTTGAGAGTCCCTTGGACTGCAAGGAGATCCAACCAGACCATTCTAAAGGAGATCAGTCCTGGGTGTTGATTGGAAGGACTGATGGATGCTAAAGCTGAAACTCCAGTACTTTGGCCACTTCATGTGAAGAGTTGACTCATTGGAAAAGACTCTGATGCTGGGAGGGATTAGGGGCGGGAGGAAAAGGGGGCAACAGAGGATGAGATGGCTGGATGGCATCACCGACTCGATGGATGCGAGTCTGAGCGAACTCCAGGAGTTGGTGGTGGACAGGGAGGCCTGGCGTGCTGCGATTCATGGGGTCCCAAAGAGTCGGACATGGCTGAGCGACTGAACTGAACTGAACTGAAAGCTGTGGTTGGTAAAGAAGCAGCATGCACTCATATTAATTAGAATGGGGGGATTTTGTTTGGTATTTTGTGACTTGGACAACGTTCTTATTTATTTATTTAAAAATTTTGTTGGAATACAGTTGGTTTACCATGTTGTGTTGGTTTCAGGTGTAGAGCAAAGTGAATCGGTTATGCATATGCACATATCCAGTCTTTTTTAGATTGTTTTCCTATATAGACCATTACAGAGTATTGAGAAGTGTTCCCTGTGCTATACAGCAGGTCCTTATTAGTAATCTATTTTACATATAGTAGTGTGTATACATCAATCCTAGTCTCCCAATTTATCCCTCCCCTCCCCTTTCCTCCCTGGTAGCCATAAGTTTGTTTTCCACATCTGTGACTGTATTTCTGTTTCGTAAGTTCATTTGTATCATTGTGTTTTAGACTCCACACGTACGTGGCATCATGGTATTTATCTCTCTGTCTGACTTACTTCACTATGATAATCTCTAGGTACATCTATGTTGTTGCAAATGACATTTCATTCTTTTTATTTATTTATTTATTTTTTAATTGAAGGATAATTGCTTTACAGAACTTTGGTTTTCTATCATCAACAAGAATTAGCCATAGGTCTTTCATTCTTTTTTTATGGCTAATATTCCATTGTATGTAACTACCACATCTTCTTTACCTGTCGATGGACATTTAGGTTGCTTCCATGTCCAGGCTATTGTAAATAGTGCTGCAATGAACATCATGATGCATGTATCTTTTCAAATTATGTTTTTTTCCAGGTATATGCCCAGGAGTCAGATTGCTGGGTCATACGGTAACTCTATTTTTAGTTTTCTAAGGAACCTTCCTATTGCTCTCTGGGCTTCTCTGATAAAGAAATAAAGAATCCACCTGCAATGCAGGAGACCCTGGTTCGATTCCTGGGTCAGGAAGATCTGCTGGATAAAGAATAGGCTACCCACTCCAGTATTCTGGCCTGGAGAAGTCCATGGACTGTATAGTTCATGGGGTCACAAAGAGTCGGACACTACTGAGCAACTTGTACTTCACTGCACTTCATACTGGAGAAGGCAATGGCACCCCACTCCACTACTCTTGCCTGGAAAATCCCATGGACGGAGGAGCCTGGTAGGCTGCAGTCCATGGGGTCGACTTCACTTTCACTTTTCACTTTCATGCATTGGAGAAGGAAATGGCAACCCACTCCAGTGTTTTTGCCTGGAAAATCCCAGGGACGGGGGAGCCTGGTGGGCTGCCATCTATGGGGTCGCACAGAGTCGGACACGACTGACGCGACTTAGCAGCAGCAGCAGCAGCAGCATTTCATACTGCTCTTCACAGTGGCTGTACCAGTTTACATTCCCACCAACAGTGTAGGAGGGTTCCCTTTTCTCCACGCTCTCTCCAGCATTGATTATTTATTTGTAGACTTTTTGATGATGGTTATCCTGACCAGTGTGAGGTGATACTTCATTGTGGTATTGATTTGCGTTTCTCTGATAATTAATGATGAAGAAAACAATAGCAAAGATCAATGAAACTAAAAGCTGGTTCTTTGAGATGAACAAAATAGATAAACTTTTAGCCAGACTCATCAAGAAAAAAAAAGGGAGAGTGCTCAAATCAATAAAATTAGAAACGAAAAAGGAGAAGTTACAGTGGACACCACAGAAATACAGAGGATCATAAGAGACTACTACAAACAACTATATGCCAATAAAACAGACAGCATAGAAGACATACTCATATTTTGTTCCCTGTGATTTTCTGGAGGAGTCTTGCCTTTGTTTTTGATCCACCATGGTCACTGAGTGGCTTTCTCTGATACTGATGCTCTGTGAAATTTACATTCGACAAGAGAATGCCCAGGCCTTGCTGTGAGTGCCAGGCCAGCTCTTGGCAACCATTTTCTGTTTCTCAACATCCTGTTAAAATCAGGACTTGGTGTGATAGAGTCTATTTTGTGGTGTTTTATGTCTGTTTCTATTTTAGAGAGATCTTTCAGTCCTCCACTGAAGATGCCAAATCATTTCTTGAACTCCTCCTTCCTCCCCACCAGGAAGTGGGATCTCTTGTTCTTTGTCCCATAGTAATTTTTCATAAGCTCGATATTTTCCCTTTGTATTTACCTTCAGTTTAGGTGAAGTCCCTTCAGAATCCATGTTTTCACTGGAGAAGGGTGTGAATAGTCTTTGGCCTCATTCCCTGACTACATGTACTAGTGGAATCTTTTTTATTAGGCTTAGAGTTTGTGGATTGATTCAAACACCAAATCCTTGTCCAACTCTCATTTCTGGTGCCAAAGTTGCAGATTTTGGCTTTCACTGTGCAGTTAAATTTCAAAAACAAATTTGGGCAACAACTTAAGGGTTGCCAAATTTTTATGTTGCCAAAATAAGGATGCTAAAATAAACAAACAAAGTAATCCTCCAAATAACCCCAACATGACTCTGTAGTATCATCTCACAAAATGAAGATTGTTTTAGCACCAAAACTATTAAAAGGAAAAAAACTCTAGAATTTAAACATGTGCATAAATTGAGTTTTATGAAAAATTTAATATATTATGCTTATTTTTCTCATTTTGACCTAGATTTGTGAACACTCTGCCCCCCAGGCACCCTGGCATTTGTCACCAGGCCAGCATTGGTTGAGGTGGCATATCTCTTAAATTTTTTTTATTTTATATATTATTTTTATATTTATATTAGTATTTATATACTAACAATGGTTGTATTAGTTTTTGGTGTACAGTGAGGTGATTCAGTTATACATATACATGTATCCATTGTTTTGCAAACACTTTTCCCATTTAGGTTATTACAGTTTATTGAGCAGAGTTCCCTGTGCTATACAATAGGTACTTGTTGATTATTTATCTTAAATACAGCAATGTGTACATGTCCATCCCAAACTCCCTAACTATCCTCCCTGGCACCCTTCCCCTTGGAGAGGTGGCATATCTCTTACCTCTGCTTGTCTGGCCTTTCCCACACAGCCTCTTTCCAGAAGTGTTTATCTTCATTGGATAAAGAGACATGACCTCTCCCAGGCCAGTATGGGCAATTGTTTTAAAATGCACCTGGGATTTGTTTCAATCAAGTATGGAAAGACACACAGGTGTGGAAGTTACTGTCATGAAGCAAAGACATGTGAGGTTTTATACTCACAGATTCCTAGAAGGTGGAGACAGAACATGAATGCAAGGTTACATGGGGAGGCACGGGAGCAAGTCAGGAGGCAGTGAGAGTGAGGGGAGGACATGGATAGGAGCCATTATTCTGGTTTCTGGGAAGGAACAGGCAAGGCATCATTAACAGGATTGGCTGGTTTGGATAATTATAGTCAGCCCTGACCAGAAAAGGAGATGGCACCCCACTCCAGTACTCTTGCCTGGAAAATCCCATGGACGGAGGAGCTTGGTGGGCTGCAGTCCACGGGGTCTCGAAGAGTCGGACACGACTGAGCGACTTCACTTTCACTTTTCACTTTCATGCATTGGAGAAGGAAATGGAAACCCATTCCAGTGTTCTTGGCTGGAGAATCCCAGGGACGGGGGAGCCTGGTGGGCTGCCATCTATGGGGTTGCACAGAGTCAGACACGACTGAAGCGACTTAGCAGCAGCAGCAGTCAGCCCTGACACATAGGAGCTGTCTCTAGTTGTCTGATATTTGCCTAAGGGATGGTGGGGTGGCCCTGAGTTTAAGAGCTTCAAAAAGGAGGCAGATGGGGGACTTCCCTGGAGTCTAGTGGTTAAGACGGCATGCTTCCACTGCAGGGGATGCAGGTTTGATCCCTGGTCAGGGAACTAAGATCCTGTATGACATAAAGCTATAGCAAAAAATGTCAAAAAATAAAAAGAAGGCAGATAGGATTATGGCTTCTGGATTGACTGGCTTGCATGTGAAAGTTACACTCCCAGGAGAGTCTAGAAATCTAGAAACTGGCTCGCCCTGGGAGGGACAGTCTCTCAGGGGTCCACAAGGCCCCAGATGTCCAAGGACCAGCAATACAGAGCCTAAAAAAGCATGATCGATATAACAATACTAGCTGGTAATAGTAGATCTAAGATTATTACAAGATTCTGGCCCTACATGTCAGTTAAGTTCAGTTCAGCTGCTCAGTCATGTCCAGCTCTTTGCGACCCCATGGACTGCAGTACGCCAGGCTTCCCTGTCCATCACCAACTCCCAGAGCTTGCTTAAACTCATGTTCATCGAGTCAGTGATGTAATTTAACCATCTTATCATCTGTTGTCCCCTTCTCCTCTTTACGTGTCTGTTGGTCTTAAATGCACAGAATTATTAGGTGCTTTTGTATTTGTAAGGGCATCTCTGATAGCTCAAATGGTAAAGAATCTGCCTACAATGCAGGAAACCCAGGTTCAATCCTTAGGTTGGGAAGATCCCCTGGAGAAGGGATGGCTACCCACGCCAGTATTCTTGCCTAGAAAATTATATGGACAGAGGAGCCTGGTGGGCTGCAGTCAATAGGGTCACAAAGAGTTGGACACAATTGAGTCGACTTAGCTCTCTCACTCAGAACTATTTTCAGTTCAATTCAGTTCAGTTCAGTCACTCAGTCGTGTCCGACTCTTTGCGACCCCATGAATCGCAGCACGCCAGGCCTCCCTGCTCATCACCATCTCCCGGAGTTCACTCAGACTCACGCCCATCGAGTCCGTGATGCCATCCAGCCATCTCATCCTCGGTTGTCCCCTTCTCCTCCTGCCCTCAATCCCTCCCAGCATCAGAGTCTTTTCCAATGAGTCAACTCTTCGCATGAGGTGGCCAAAGTACTGGAGTCTCAGCTTTAGCTTCATTCCCTCCAAAGAAATCCCAGGGTTGATCTCCTTCAGAATGG
>SJYT01071334.1:466975-552012 GCA_006410635.1 Cephalophus harveyi | reverse complement strand
ATTGAGTGCAGCACTTTCACAGCATCATCTTTCAGGATTTGAAACAGCTCAACTGGAATTCCATCACCTCCACTAGCTTTGTTCGTAGTGATGCTTTCTAAGGCCCACTTGACTTCACATTCCAAGATGTCTGGCTCTAGATTAGTGATCACATCATCATGATTATCTGGGTCGTGAAGATCTTTTTTGTACAGTTCTTCCGTGTATTCTTGCCACCTCTTCTTAATATCTTCTGCTTCTGTTAGGTCCAGACCATTTCTGTCCTTTATCGAGCCCATCTTTGCATGAAATGTTCCCTTGGTATCTCTAATTTTCTTGAAGAGATCTCTAGTCTTTCCCATTCTGTTCTTTTCCTCTATTTCTTTGCATTGATCGCTGAAGAAGGCTTTCTTATCTCTTTTTGATATTCTTTGGAGCTCTGCATTCAGATGCTTATATCTTTCCTTGTCTCCTTTGCTTTTCGCCTCTCTTCTTTTCACAGCTATTTGTAAGGCCTCCCCAGACAGCCATTTTGCTTTTTTGCATTTCTTTTCCATGGGGATGGTCTTGATCCCTGTCTCCTGTACAATGTCATGAACCTCATTCCATAGTTCATCAGGCACTCTATCTATCAGATCTAGGCCCTTAAATCTATTTCCTACTTCCACTGTATAATCATAAGGGATTTGATTTAGGTCATACCTGAATGGTCTAGCGGTTTTCCCTACTTTCTTCAATTTAAGCCTGAATTTGGTTATAAGGAGTTCATGATCTGAGACACAGTCAGCTCCTGGTCTTGTTTCTGTTGACTGTATAGAGCTTCTCCATCTTTGGCTGCATAGAATATAATCAATCTGATTTCGGTGTTGACCATCTGGTTATGTCCATGTGTAGAGTCTTCTCTTGTGTTGTTGGAAGAGGGTGTTTGCTACGACCAGTGCATTTTCTTGGCAAAACTCTATTAGTCTTTGCCCTGCTTCATTCCGCGTTCCAAGGCAAATTTGCCTGTTACTCCAGGTGTTTCTTGACTTCCTACTTTTGCATTTCAGTCCTCATATAATGAAAAGGACATCTTTTTTGGGTGTTAGTTCTATCTTGGCTTCCCTGGTGGCTCAGAGCTTAAAGCGTCTGCCTCCATTAGCTTAGAACTATCTTAGCTTAATAATAGTACACCAAAAGCAGTATATCTTTATAATGTTATTGAAATAACCCCTAACTATCTGTGGCATGTCCGGTCATATCCTAATTAGGTGTGGCCTCTGAAATGATCATGCAGGATTCAGGAATTAAGTCCTCCAAGGTGTTATCCCTGTTTGGAGCCAGATAAAGCAATGCAGAGATGTGCTACAAACTTCTAGGGCCTGATGGGACTCTGGATTGCTTTTAGAACCCTTAAATATTTGATATTATCACCAGTTTTTTTTTTTTTCTTTCATTTTGGCCATTTAGTTAGGTAAGAAGATGTATTGATGTTAGGTGTGTTTTGTATTCAATTATTGAGGTTTTCTTCAATATCAGTGGAGAATGTATTGTATGCAAAAGGTTGGGAGAGTTTTCCCTGTTATGGAAAGCTTTTTGGTTATACCAGATGGTGGCTTTGAGCAAATCACCTATTCCTTTAGACCTGAACATTGAAATAGTGACCTCTTGGAGTTATTGGGATGACTGAATGCAGTATTGTATGTAAAATGCTTGGCCTGTGTAGGGGCTCACCAATCTTAGCTGTTATTGTAAAGTGAGTAGGAGATGGACATGCATATACATTTTTGTTGTTCAGTCACTCAGTCATGTCCAACTCTTTGCAACCCCATGGACCACAGCACGCCAGGTTTCCGTGTCACTTCACCATCTCCCAGAGTTTACTCAAACTCATGTCCATTGAGTCGGTGATGCCATCCAATCATCTCGTCCTCTGTCATCCCCTTCTCCTCCTGCCTTCAATCTTTCCCAGCATCAGAGTCTTTTCCAGTGAGTCAGCTCTTTGCATCAAGTGGCCAAAATATTGGAGCTTCAGCATCAGTCCTTCCAATGATCTCCTTGCTGTCCAAGAGACTCTCAAGAGTCTTCTCTAGCACCACAGTTTGAAAGCATCAATTCTTCAGCATTCAGCCTTCTTTATTGTCACATCCATAAATGACTACTGGAAAAACCATAGCTTTGACTATATGGACCTTTGTAGGCAAAGTGATGTCTCTGCTTTTTAATACACTGTCTAGGTTTGTCATTGCTTTTCTTCTAAGGAGCAAGCATCTTTTAATTTCGTGGCTGAATCACCATCCACAGTGGTTTTGGAGCCCAGGAAAATAAAAAGTCTGTCACTGTCCATTGTTTCCCCATCTAACAGTGTGTATAAATAGAGCACCATTTGATGAGGTCCACAGCAAAGGTGTGAAATTACTTGGCGCGTCAAAGTGGGAAGAGTTTATTTTCATTTAATTGATGGCCACAAATTGCAAATGGACACTCACCCCTTTCAAAGACAAATGCTCTACATCTTTTCTCCACTCAAACCATACATACTCTTTACTTCTGCCTTCTCTCAGTGGACGACTCCACTTTCTTCCCTGGGAAGTAGCGCGGGGAGCAGATCTTCAGGGAAGAACCCACTTATTTTGTCACCTGGCATCACTGGAACAGTCCTCCCTTCCCTTAAGCTCACAGCAGAAGGAAAGTCCCTAGTCTGCCCATGACCATCTGCTCACATACGCCCTGAATACTATCACCTCTGGAAACTGTCCACCCTCATGGTCATCTACGGGATCATTTCCATCAGCATAAACAGCCTTTAACACCTCCACTATAAAACAATAGAAGTAAACCTCACAAAGTCCACTCTTGACCCCACAGTCCTCTCCGGATCCTGAGACTTTTCTACTCCTTTGTTAGCAAACTTTTCTAAAGTCTAATCTATATTTGCTGTTTCCACTTGTCCCTTTCACTGTTTTTTTTTTAAAAAAACGAATTTTCTGTACATCACTAAGGAATGTATTTGTAAATATAGAAATAAGGCTAAAGCCCACTTTGACCATTCTCCCCATCCTGGTCCCCTCCCCTGACCAGAGATAACCAAGGTTTAGATTCCTTTGTATCCTTCCAGCCCCTTCCTTGCATATTTACCTGTGCATATATCCTTGGAGAAAATGCATAGTATTATTTGTGTGCATGCATGTGTGTGTTTGTTTTACATAAGTGATATCACTATATTGGCAACCTGTTCCTTTTCTCTCTGTGTGTTTCAGAGGTCTATGTTAGTGTGTGTGAATTATGCTAATTCTTTTATTTTAAACATTTAAAATTTTAAAATATTATTTATTTATTTGGCTGTACTGTTTTCAGTTTTTTTAGTTGCAGCATTCGAGATCTTTAGTTGTGATACGTTGAATCTAGTTTCCTGACCAGAAATTGAACCTGGGGCCCTTGCATTGGAAGCACAGAGTCTTAGCCACTGGCCTACCAGGGAAGACCCTTGTTAGTTCCTTTAAACTCACATTCTTTTAATTGCTGATACTACCAATAATTACTAATATTTATTGTGTGCTGACCATGACCTATTCTCTATTTCCAATTGTTTTACTGAGGTTACCTATTTAGGACTTTTAATGGCCCCTGGGGAGTAGGAATTATTGTCTTCATTTTAACAACGAAACTGAAGCAGAAAAATACAGAGGACTTTGCCTAAGGTTAGATGCTCAGGAAGTGATGACATCAGGATATAAAAACAGGCATTTGGCTCCAGTCTGTGCTCCTAATTATGACATTGTTCTTTAGTATGAATACTGCTGTTTTTTTGTTGTTTAGTCACTAAGTTATGTCCGAAGCTTTGTTACTCCGTGGATTGTAACCTGCCGTGCTCATCTGTCTGTGGGATTTCCCAGGCAAGAATACTGGAGTGGGTTGCCATTTCCTCCTCCAGGGGATCTTCCTGACCCAGGGATCAGACGGGAGTCTCCTGCTTGACAGGTGGATTCTTCACCACTGAGCCACCTGGGAAGCATAGTATGAATGTACCATGTCATATTTTAGCCATGTTTCTTGTTGTTTCCAGTTTTTATTGACAATAAACTATGCTTGGGTGGCATCCTGTACAGGCTTGCTTGTTTGTGGGGGCCTATGCGTTTCGGTGTGGTACACACTTCATAGTGAAACTTCTGAGGCCCAAGGTAAGCACATCTGACATTATTATAGATACTGTCAAATCACCCTTGAAAAGGACTGTCCTTTTCACACTCCCATCAGCCCTATGGAAGGAACCTTGTTTCCCCATGATCTCACCAGCACTTATGAAGTCATAAAATACTGTGGGACTTCCCCGGTGGTCCAGTGGCTAAGACTCCATGCTTCCAATGCAAGGGACACGGGTTTGATCCCTGGTCAGGGAACTAAGATCCCACATGCCCTGCAATGTGGCCAAGAAAAAACAATTTCAGTCACATAGGTTAAAAATCGTATTAGCTCATAATTTCCACTTGACTTTGAGTGCTAGCAGATGGAGCGTATTTTCAAAAAGTTTCTAGTCATCTATAGTATTTCTTTTGCAAACTGCCTGTTTATAATCTTACTTTTCCGTGGGAATGTGTGTCTTATTCTTTTTGGTTTCTAAGAGTTGTTTATGTATTTGAGATACCACAACTCACTCTTCAACCGACTCTAATATGACTTCTATATCTACTGAAACTCGTAAGATGATAGCATTTTCCATGGAGTGAATTCAGTGGGAGCTTTTCCTGTCATTTTACTCTGTAGCCCAGTGATTTCTGACGGCGCCCATTGTAGTGGGTTTGAAGACAGTTTAGGGCTTCCCTCCTAACTCAGTCGGTAGAGAATCTGCCTGCAGTGCAGGAGACCCGGGTTCAATCCCTGGGTCGGGAAGATCCCCTGGAGAAGGAAACGCAACCCACTCCATTATCCTTGCCTGGAAAATCCCATGGATAGAGGAGCCTGGTGGGCTGCAGTCCAGAGAAGACTGAGCGACTAACACACAAGTTGGTAAAGCACAAACGTGACCACTAGATGGCAGTAGCACACAATCAGCTTTTTGGGGCGGAGTTTATACAGGTTCCCTGCTGGCTCAGATGATAAAGCGTCTGCCTACAATGCGGGAGACCCAGGTTCAATCCCTGGGTTGGGAAGATCTCCTGGAGAAGGAAATGGCAACCCACTCCAGTATTCTTGCCTGGAAAATCCCATGGATGGAGGAGCCTGTAGGCTACAGTCCACGGGGTCGCAAAGAGTTGGACACGACTGAGCAACTTCACTTTTTATACAGGTTGGACTTCCCTGCCATCTCATGGACTGTAGCCCACCAGGCTTCTCTGTGCATGGGATTTTCCAGGCAAGAATACTGGAGTGGGTGGCCATTTCCTCCTCCAGGGGATCTTCCCCACCCAGGAATCGAACCCACATCTCTTGCATTCTGAATTGGCAGGCAGGTTCTTTACCGCTGAGTCACCTGGGAGACCTTAAAGAATCTGCCTGCAATGTAGATTCACTTCACTTCACTTTGACAAGTTGCGAGAGAGTGGAAGTCTCTCCCAGCAGGAACCCTAGCCAGGACAGAGGTGTGGGCTGCCACTGAAAAGGGAAAGAGGACAAGGGGCCTCGATGGCGAGAAGGGCGTCCTACAGGGTGGGAGTGGGAACTTAGGACTCTTGATGACGTTATTCAGTAGTACGGTTGTGTGTTTGGGTCAAAGGCAGCTATCCTTTAATGCCTTTTATAGAGGATGAGATGGCTAGGTAGCACCATCAACTCAATAGATATGAGTTTGAGCAAACTCTGGGAGATAGTGGAGGACAGGGGAGCCTGGTGTGATCCAGTCCATGGGTCGAAAAGAATGGGATATGACTTAGCAAATACACAACAACAATAGACACAAGAATTTTTAAATCTATGGTTAGCAGATGTTGGGTGCAATTTTTCAGGATGTGCAAAGCAGGCAGGCTTTATTTATTTATTTTATTTTTTATGAAACCTCTCTTTAATGTTGAGAACATTCATTTATAGCTTTGTACATTGTTTTAAATTAGGCTTAAATTCATAATTCTATGTTTAACTGGCAGCAGACAGGAAAGAAAAAAAAAAACCTAATGTAAACCAAATACTATCTTGTCAAAATGAGATGACCCTTGTTTTTGTCTTAGAGTGACTTTTAAAAATACTAGATATTATCAGGAAAAATTTAAAAGTTATTTGTAAAATATTTATCTTTTTTTTTTTGTCTACACAATTACTTTAAATTAGAGTTAGTAAAAACAACTGCTTAAAAGCCATCTCTTTCTCAGGCTCCTGATCTTTCTCACTCTTCCTTCAAAATGCAACTAACTGTTGTTTGTTAGTCAAATAATGATAAGAAATTACTCAGGCAATCCATTTAAGTCACCAGCAGGCAAGTGACAGCTGAATTTTTTTTCTCTGTCTCCCCAAAATTTGCTAGCACTTTCATATTTTGATTGAAGGGAAACCTCCAACCCCTACCTACTCTATGGAAACATCCAAATTGAGTATTTATTTCTCTCAGATAATAGTGTAAACATCCTTGTATAAATAAATGGCTATTATTTGATACTGAAAAGCTATCATTTTATTTGTCCCCATTCTAAACCAAGAGGAAAGTTTTTAACTTTATTGCTTTTGTTTTCAGACTGCTTGTGAGCCTGGCTGTTTTCAGTTTTCTTGATTTAAGTGTTGTCCTTCATTTCAATGACATAAACATATACAGCCCTAAGAAAAACAAGCGGTTTCCCCCTCCCCCATTCATATTAAAGACATGTCAACCTAAGTAAGAAACAAAAAGAGTACTGTTTAAAGTGCATTATCGTATACAAATGGAGAAAATACTGTGTATATTTAACATGCAGTGATATGACGTCTAGATTTTTAGAACAAACTCCAAACCAAATCTAGTAAATCCTAAGTAAAACCATCCCTAGCGCTTATGCATTTAAGTACCAGGTCTCTACAAACTGTCATTTGTAAAGACAGACTCTCATTCAGTCAGCTTCTGAAATTTTACAATCAAATCCTCCTGAACAATTCATATTTTAAGTAGACTTTATATTTTATAGCAGTTTTAGATTCATAGCAACATTGAGAAGAAAGTACAGAGTATCCACATACCTCCTTCAGCTACAGAGGCGAAACCTCTCCACGCTACTGATAGCTCACCACAATGGAAGAGTTGTTAAAACCTGTGAACCTTCATTGACGTTATCATTATCACTTAAAGTCCATAGTTTGCACTAAAGTTCACTCTTGCTGAAATTTTATGGGGTTTGACAAATGTATAAACAGTGTATCCACCACTGTTTGGTGCATAATCATTTCACTACCCTAAAATTCTTCTATACTCTGCCTATTCATTCTTCCCCTCAACCCCTGGTGACCTCTGATGTTTTTACTGTATCCATAGTTTTCCCTTTCCCAGAATGACATATTTTAGGAATCATACAGTATGTAGTCTTTCATAGTAACATGCATCTAAGTTCCCTGCATGTCTTTTCATGACTCCATAACAATTCTTTTCAGTGCTGAATAATAATACTCCAAGGTGTGGATGTTCTCCAGCTGAATAATATTACTCCACTGTCTAGATGTGCTACAGTCCATTCAACTCCTAAAGGACATCTTAGATGCTTCCAACTTTTGGCCATTATGAATAAAAACAACATAGTTTACTTTTTAAGAACCTCCAAAATATGTCAGCCCTTATCATGGATATCGCTGCATGTGAGTAGTAAGGAAGTAAGTCAGTGCAAGTGTTAGCCTCTCAGTCATGTCCAACTCTTTGTGACCCCGTGGACTGTAGCCCGCCAGGCTCCTCTGTCCATGGAATTCTCCAGGCAAGAATACTGGAGTGGGTTGCCATTTCCTTCTCCAGCAGGCAGGCTTTAAATGGCTAAAAATATGTTTATTAGGGCTGTATTTAAAGCAATCGGGTGTGTGAAAATTTGAGTTTGTGTGGGCGGGCTTTGAGCCAAAAGTCCCAGTGTACTGTGAAGATGTAAATAACATAAGGGCCAAGATATAGGAGCCACCGGGAGCCCATTTATTTAATACCGTCTTCTTTGAAGCGCTCTTCTGATTTCTTCGATGCTGTATGCCTCTAGTTTTCCTCCTAATCACCAGCCTCCTTCTCAGTCCTCTTCGCTGACTCACACTCTAGTGTTAAGTGTTGGTTGCTCAACATGTCTGATTCTTTGCGACACTATGGACTGTAGCCCTCCAGGCTCCTCTGTCAATGGAATTCTCCAGGCTAGAATACTGGAGTGGGTAGTCATTCCCTTTTCCAGGGTATCTTCCAAACCCAGAGATCAAACCTGGGTCTCCTGCATTGCAGGCAGATTCTTTACCATCTGAGCCAGCAGGGAAGCCCGAACCCACACTATATTTGTCCTCTAAATCAGTGCTCCTCAAACTTTTTGCACTCAGGATGCCCTTACATTCTTAAAAATGTATTGATGACCCCAAGGAGCCTTTCTTTTTGTAGGTTATAGCTTTCTATATTTACCATATTAGAAATTAAAGCTTGGAATTTTAAATATTGATTAATGCATTTAAAAATAGCAATAATAGACTCATTACCAGTTAGCATGAATAACATGCTTTGCATGAAACAGGTGATTCAAAGAACCTTCTGATATTTCAATTTCATTTTCTTCATGATCTTTAATTGTGGACAATATGGCTATGTGGTTAGAAATTGTCTTATCTTCTTTTAAAGCTAGCAATCCATCTGTAATTATAATAAAAGTATTATAAATAAAATTTCTTTTATTTTAGAATAAAATGTTTTTTAAAAATTTAACAGTCTGAGATAAAATTTAGAAAATAGTTTAGAAAGTTTTAAACATGATTGCAAAACAAGCAACAAAGTGTATTTAGTGTTAGTTATGTTTCTACATAGGCTCAAGGAAACTTTGAGATTTCAGAATAGCTGTTTGTACTATGACCATGAGACCTACAGAGATTATAGCAGGTCTAACTGATGGTGGCTTCAGAGTAGAAGTCCTGAGAAAAGGGTTAATCTCTGAAAACACATAATTTATAATTTAAGCCTAGTATTTTAGAAAATTCTGCATGTGATTATCCAGTTTTCCCCAGCACTGTTTGTTGAAGAAATTATTCTTACCTTATTGAGTATTCTTGCTTCCTTGCTAGTATTAGGTGAGCACATATGAGAGGATTTATTTTCAGGCTTTAGGTTCCTTTCCACTGATCTGTTTTTAATGCCAGTACCATACTGTTTAGAGGACTAAACTTTGTCATATAGTTTGAACTCAGGACATGTGCTGCCTCCAGCTTTGTTCTTTCTCAGGGTTGTCTTACCTTTTTGGGAGGTTGTGTCATTCCATATGATTTTTTTTCTAATTATGTGAGTAATTCCACTGGAATTTTCATAGGTATTGTATTGATTCTATAGATGACTTTGGGTTGTATGGACATTTAAGTTTTTTAATTAAAAACATTTTTTTTAGTGTGGACATTTTAGCAATATTAATTCTTCCAATCTGTGAATATGGATATCATTCCATTTGTGTCTTCTCCAATTTCTTTAATCAAAGTCATATAGTTTTAGTGTACAGGTTTTTAACCTCCTTGGTTAAATTTATTCTTAAGTATTTTATTATTTTTAATGCTATTATGAATGAGACTGTTTATTTCTTTTTCAGATAATTTTTTGTTGGTGTATAGAAAAACAAATAATTTTTGTATGTTGATTTTTGTATCCTGCAACTTTACTGAATTCCTTCATAAATTATCAAAATTTTTTGGTGGAGTCTTTAGGATTTCCCATATATAAAGTTGTATCATCTACAAACTGAGACAAATTTCCTTTTTCCTTTCCAGTTTAGATGCTTTTTTTTTTTTGTCTAATTGCTATGTATAGGTCTTTCAGTGCTGGGAGGTATTGCATATGATGTCAGTTGTGACTTTGTCATGAAAGGCTTTTATTATGTTCTGTATGTGTTGGTTAGGTCTATTTGGTCCAAGATGTAGTTTCAATGCAACATTTTCTTGTTGATTTTGAGTGGGTAATCTATCCATTGTTGAAAGTGAGGTATTGAAGTTTCCTACTATTACTGTATTGTTGTCTATTTTTCCCTTCAGATTTGTTAGTATTTGCTTAATATATTTAGGTGCTCCAATGTTGGCTGGATATATTAACAATTTTACCACTTTGATGAACTGATCCATTATTCATTCTATAGTGACTTAGCAGGAGGGTGAAGAATTTATTAGGGGTGCAATAATTCTGGTTGCAAAGTGTCTAAAAGAGTTTAAGGATCAACAGCCATAGGAATAGGGTAAATTGCAGACAAGAATGGCAGCATAGTAGATAAAGCACTGGTTTTGGAGCCATCTAGAGCTGGAGATGAGTCAGTTATTTAATTCTAGGCCTCAGTGTAGCAAATCTACTGGCTCTGGAGCTAATAAGAAAAACAGAGACAAATTCCTATTACATAGCAGAGCTGATTAACTGTAAGGGTTGTAGAGATACAATGACTGGTATTAGCAAGTGCTTAAGCAATGGCCGTATTATGTTAATTAATATTTAAAAAGTTAAGATAGGGAAGGAAGGGAAGGAAATTTCAGAAGCTTGCAGGGTAGTCAATAGTGTCAAAGGCAGAATAAACTGAAGTGATGGTGGTTTAGTCACTAAGTCCTGTTTGACTCTGCAACCCTATGGACTGTAGCCTACCCCGCTCCTCTGTCCATGGGGTTTTCCAGGTAAGAATACTGGAGTGGATTGCCATTTCCTACTCCAGAGGGCCTTCCTGACCCAGGGATCAAGCCCAGGTCTCCTACATTGCAGGCAGATTCTTTACCAACTGAGCTACCAGGGAAGCCCAAGAGAAAGTGAAAGTGAAGTCACTCAGTCATGTCCGACTCTTTGCGACCCCAGGGACTGTAGCCCAGCAGGCTCCTCCATCCATGGGATTTTCCAGGCAAGAGTACTGGAGTGGGGTGCCATTGCCTTCTCCAGGGGATCTTCCTGACCCAGGTATCGAACTCGGGTCTCCCACATTGTAGACAGACGCTTTAAGTACAATGAAGCCTGAAAGGGAGGGACCACTAGGGTCTATTAGGTTCTGGGATCTTTGTGGGAGCAGTCTTGGTGGAGGGCAGGTAGCACCGGCTGTGTGCTATGAGGTTGGGGATATTGGAAAGTGGTGGGGGTAGGTGGGGGAATCACAATTTGGTGCCCATGGGAAAGACAGGAAGTTTGCTAAGGGGACAGGCACAAGGAGGGCTCCTTGCATGTTTGTAAGTTCATTTGCTTTTTTGTAAGATGGGCAACCCTGATCTTAGTGAGAGGAAGGCACCAGGAGGCAGACAGGACTGATAGAGACTGAGAGTGTTTCCCTGATCAGGAGGAGGGGGTTGGCTTCCAGCACAAAGGTGAATATGGTTGCCTGGGGGATGATCAGGGCTTTTCCTTGCAGCACGGAAGAGACTGGTGTGACTGGTTTGAACCCAGAGATGGAGTTGAAGGAGAAGAGAGGCACTTAATGGAGTTTGTCTCTGGTGGGTTCAATTTTTAGGTAAAAGAAGACGGGAGGATATCTTCCAAGGGCAAGAGGTCAGAGTGGACTTCAGGAGAGGAGCGAGCTTTGGTAAAAAGTGGTTTTTAAATTGAGATATAATTCACATATCATAAAAATTTACCCCTTTAAAATATACAATTCGGTGGCTTAAGTTTGTTCACAAATTGTGCAACTATCACAGAGTCTACTTTCAAAACATTTTTAGGGCTTTCCTGGTGGCTCAGTGGTAAAGAATCCACTTGCCAATGCAGGAGACATGGGTTTGATCCCTGGTGTGGGAAGACCCCATATGTTGTGGAGCAACTAAGCCCATGTGCCACGACTACTGAGCCTGTGCTCTCGAGCCTGCGAACTCCAACTACTGAAGCCTGTGTGGGCTTAGAACCTGTGCTCCGCAGGAGAATCCACCGCAATGAGAGGCCCGTGCATTGCAACTGGAGAGTAGCTACCCCTCATTGCAACTAGGGGAAAAGCCTCCACAGCAGTGAAGACCTAGCACTGCCAAAAATTACAAAAATAAACAAAAACATAAAATAAATAAATAAAAACATTTTCTATCATTCTCCCCAGAGAAACCCATTAAGGAGTTATTCTCTATTTCTTCCACCTCCAGCCCCTGGAAACCATAAATCTGCTTTTTACTTTTATGGATTTGCCTACTCTGGACCTTTTATACAAAGGAAATCATACAATGTATGGCCCTTGGTGATTGGCTTCCTTCCCTTAGATTTATGGACTGAGTGCATGTTTGTGTCCCCTCAAAATTCATGTGTTGAATTCCTAACCCCTATTGGGATGTTATTAGGAGGTGGAGAGTTTGAGAAGTGATGAGGTTGTGAGAGTGGGGGTTCCTTGGTGGCTCAAATGGTAAAGAATCCGCCTGCAATGCAGGAGACCCTGGTTGGATTCCTGGGTGGGGAAGATCCCCTGGAGAAGGAAATGACAGTCCCCTCCAATATTCTTGCCTGGGAAATCCCATGGACAGTGGAGCCTGGCGGACTACAGTCTGTGGAGTTGCAAAGAGTTGGACACGACTGAGCAACTAACACTAATACACTAGGTCATGAGGGTGGGACTCCCATGATAGAATTAGTGCTCTTCTAAAAAGACAAAGAGGCCTCCTCCTCTCTCTCTCTGTCTCTCTCTCTGTCATGTGAGGATACAATGAGTAGATGGCTCTCTATAAACCAGGAAGGGAACTCTCACCAAAACCCAACCATGGTGACATCCTGATCTTGGACTTCTGGCCTCCTGAACTATGAGAAATGATTATTGCTTAAGCCACTCAGTTTGTGGCATTTTGGTACCGCAGCCTGAACTTGCATAATGTTTCCAAAGTTCATCCAGGTGTAATATGTATTAGTTATGTCATTCCTTTTATTTTTTTCTTTGGCTGAATGACAGTTCATTGTATGGATATACTATTTTTTCATCAGTTGACAGGCATTTGGATTGTTTTAATTTTTTGGCTATTATGAAAAATGCTGCTATGAATATTCATGTGCAAGTTTTTATATGGACATATGTTTTCAGTTCTCTTAAATATATGTCTAGGAGTTGAATTGCTAGTTCATATGGTAGCTCTATGTTTAGCTTTTTAAGGCCCTGCCAAACTGTTTTCCACGGCGGCTGTCCCACTTTACAATCCCATCAGCAGTATATGAGGGGTTCCAATTTTTACCCATCCTCAATAGCACACTTGTTTTAGTGGTTTCTTTTTTTGGGGGGGGGCTGTGCATGAGCTTGTCTAGTTGCCTCGGGGCATGTGAGATCTTAGTTCCCCTACCATGGATCAAACTCACATCCCCTGCATTGAAAGATGGATTCTTAAAGGAACACCAGGGAAGTCCCCCTTCCCCCCACCTTTCTTTTTTAGTATTTTAAATTATAGCTAGCCTACTGGATGTGGTTTTGATTTGCATTTCCCTAACAACTAATGGTGGGAGATAGTGATGGACAGAGAAGCCTGTTCAGGGGTCGCAAAGAGTCGGACATGACTTAGCAAGTGAAAAACAGCAGCAACAATGACTAATGATGTTGAGCATTTCTCTGTATGCTTATTGGTCGTTTGTATATCTTCTTGGAGAAGATCTACTGGAGAAAAATCTATTTAAGTCCTTTGTCCATTTTAAAACCAAATTGTCTTTTTGTTGTTGAATTTAGGAGTTCTTTATCTATTCTGGATTCTAAACACTTATCACTTATAGGATTTGCAAATATTTTCTCTTATTCTGTGAAGTGTCTTTTCACTTTCCGTATAGTGTCCTTTGATGCACAAACATTTCAAATTTTGACGAAGTCCCATTTATCTTTCTTTTGTTGCTTGAGTTTTTGGTATCATATTCAAGAAACCAGTGTCCTAATCTGAGGGCATAAAGGTATACCCCTATGTTTTCTTCTTAGAGTTTTATAGTTTTATGTCTTATATTTAGGTCTTTGATTCATTTCGAGTTCATTTTTGTGTGTATAAAGTACATGTGGATCTTAGAGTGATCCATCTAAGTATAACTGTGTTCAGCACAATTTGCTGGTCCCACTTACTTCTCACCAGAAAGGGAAAAAAACACTATTAATTATACGATGAGTGTTCATCGGGCCTCCAGTTCTAAAGAGGAATTTGAATTTGAACTAGAACCTTTCAGAGGAGGGGAGAGAGCACTTGTCCATGGTTATTTAATTTAATGGTACCTGATATAATCCGATTCCTGGCTCAGCCACTTACTAGTTTTGTGTCCTGGAGAAAGTTCCCTAATCTCTTTCTGTTTCCACCTACCTCACAGGGGTTTTGTGAGTATCAAATACAAGTAATATGAGGATTAACTGGAGCTAATACATGTAAAGTACTTGGAACAATGCCTGGCTCAGTGTGTGTGTGTGTGAGTCACTCAGTCGTGTCCGACTCTTTTGTGACCTCATGGACTGTAGCCTGCCAGGCTCCTCTGTCCATGGAATTCTGCAGGCAAGAATGCTGGAGTGGGTTGCCATTTCCTTCTCCACCAATGCAGAGACTTCTCTGTCAGTCCAGTGGTTGAGAATCCCCTTCCAATGTAGGAGGTGGGGAACTAAGATTCCACATGCCTCAGGGCCAAAAAAACCAAACTCAAAATAGAAGCAATATTATAACAAATTCAATAAAGGCTTCAAAAATGGTCTACATCAAAAAAATCTTAAAAAAAAATTACCTCCAATGTAAATGGTACATCTGTCCACTTGTCTCAGTACTACCTGCCGCGACCCCAATCTTAGCCATGATCAACTCTCCCCTTCAATTCTTTCATTCTGCAGCCAGAATGATAAAGTATGAATCAGATTTTGCTGGTCTCCTGATTAAAACCTTTATATGGTTTCTTTGTAAGTTCAGTTCAGTTCAGTCGCTCAGTCCTGTCCGACTCTTTGCGACCCCATGAATCGCAGCACGCCAGGCCTCCCTGTCCATCACCATCTCCCGGAGTTCACTCAGACTCACATCCATCGAGTCCGTGATGCCATCCAGCCATCTCATCCTCGGTCGTCCCCTTCTCCTCCTGCCCCCAATCCCTCCCAGCATCAGTTCTTGCCACCTCTTCTTAATATCTTCTGCTTCTGTTAGGTCCAGACCATTTCTGTCCTTTATCGAGCCCATCTTTGCATGACATGTTCCCTTGGTATCTCTAATTTTCTTGAAGAGATCTCTAGTCTTTCCCATTCTGTTGTTTTCCTCTATTTCTTTGCATTGATAGCTGAAGAAGGCTTTCTTATAATCCAAATGTATTTCCGTGGCCTAGAAAGTTCTCCATCCGTGGCCTTTGCCTATTGCTTTAACTGCAGCTGTACAAGGTGGATATTTCTATGTAACAAATGACCCCCAAATTTAGTGGCAAAAATGAGGGATAGTATTATTATGCTCATGGATTCTGTGGGTCAGGAATTTGGATACAATGGAGCAAGACTATATTGTCTTTGCTCCACAAGGTCTGGGGATTCATTTGGGGGAACTTGAAGGGCTTTGGGGGCTTCCCTGGTGGCTCAGATGGTAAAAAATCTGTCTGCAATGTGGGAGACCCAGGTTCAATCCCTGGGTCAGGAAAATACCCTCAAAAGTGGAATGGCTCCCCACTCCAATATTCTTGCCTGGGAAATCCCATGGATAGGCAAGCCTGGTGGGCTACAGTCCGTGGAGTCACAAAGAGTCAGGCACAACTTAGCTACTAAACAATGACAACAACATCAGGATAGAAGCGGCATGAAAGGCGATGTCATGTCAGAAGTGGTTCCCTTTCTTAGACATGGACACACAGCTGCTGATTTATTAGCTATTGTCATACAGCCAGGGTGGAGGTCAGAAGGACAATTCAGGCAGAGTTCCATATTGTCTCAGGCTTCTCAGGGCTGTAACTTTGTGAGTCATGGGGACTTGACAGTGGATGGAGAATCTCACCTCTCCGCCCTGTTTCTATCCACTCTACCCTGAGTGTATCACATCCACCCTCTGTGTGAGGAGTAGCGAGGCTTCCCTGGTGACTCAGACGGTGAATAGTCTGTCTGTGATGCCAGAGACCCAGGTTTGATCCCTGGGAGGAGTAGGAATTTTATGCTAACACCTTGAGGCAGAACTCTTGGTTCCTGCAGTGGGAAGGGGCTGTGGTCTGTCCTAGGTCCTGCAACAGGATGGATATGGAAGGGGATTGACTCATGTGGAGACTGACTCTGGTGTTTAGTTGGGCGGATACCATCCATCAGAGAGTTCAGCTCCTTTTTGGGTCACTTTTTAGGCAAAATGATGGAAATGGATGGCATTTGTGGGGGCATCTCTAGGGTGCAAAATGGGCTTTCTTAGTGGCTCAGATGGTAAAGAATCCGGCTGCAATGCAGGAGACTTAAGAGATGGGGGGGTTCGACTCCTGGGTGGGGAAGATCCCCAGGAGAAGGAAATGACTACCCACTCCATTATTCTTGCCTGGAGAATCCCATGGACAAAGGAGCCAGGTGGGCTACAGTCCCTGGGGTTGCAGAGTCAGACCCGACTGAGCGACTAACACCCTTTAGGGTGCAAAGGCCAGTGGTTCATCAGTTAAGCCTAACCCTGGGATAGGATCTGAGAGTAGGATTCTGAGGAGCACCGGTTGGTAGATACAGGCAGCTATTCCAGGGGAGGACTGCCATTTTTCAAGAGGTCTTCCCACCAGTAATCCACCCACCTGGAGTGCAGCTTGAAATCATCTGGGGCCACTGTCTTCTTCATGCTTTGATGAAAGCCATAGCCTGTCATATTCCAAATGGCACTGTCTCTCTCAGCCATGTATTAGCTGGTTGGGCTCAGACTGCTATGAGCAGGTGCGGTTGTCACAAGAGAGCAACTCAAGGTTGTAATTTAGACAGACCTGGAGGAAGGTATCAGGAGGACCTGCCATGGTTGGGGAAGGGAGAATCAAGCAGTTGGTCAGGTGTTGCTGTCTGTGTTGTAAAAGCTCTGAAAGCGCAGAGAGGCTGAGTCGCTTCTCTATTGTTCATGGCGAGGCAGAAGACAGGTTGGATCATGGCCAGCTGTCCTGCTTCTCGCTATCATCCTGAGAACCAAATCCACCTTCACAAGCAAGTAGGGGACACTTCCTGGGTTGTTGCAGTAGGAATTGCTGCTGAGTATTAGCCTGCGTGTGTCACTTCAGTTGTGTCTGACCCTTCGCGATACTATGGACTATAGCCCTTCAGGCTCCCCTGTCCATGGGATTCTCCAGGCAAGAATACTGGAGTGAGATGCCATGCCAGTGCAGGAGTATTAGCCTAGGCAGGCTGAAATAGAGATGTAAGCCAGCTGCATTTTGGCCAGTGAGATATAGATATGCATAGCTGGAGAGAGTGGCTTAAGCTGGCAATGGCTATGGGTCCCAGTGCTGCATGCTGTGTTATCTTTTGTTTGCTTTTTAAAAAACATTATTTATTTATTTTATTTATTTGGCTGTGTTGCATCTTAGTTGTGGAATGTGAGATCTTAGGCAGGCTGAAATAGAGATGTAAGCCAGCTGCATTTTGGCCAGTGAGATATAGATATGCATAGCTGGAGAGAGTGGCTTGAGCTGGCAATGGCTATGGGTCCCAGTGCTGCATGCTGTGTTATCTTTTGTTTGCTTTTTTAAAAAACATTATTTATTTATTTTATTTATTTGGCTGTGTTGCATCTTAGTTGTGGAATGTGAGATCTTTCCTTGTGGTACACGGACTCTCTAGTTGTGGTGCTTGGGCTCAGAAGTTTCGGCCTGCAGGGCTTTGTTGCTGTGAGGTGTGTGGGATCTTAGTTCCCAGACCAGGGATCAAACCTGTGCCTCCTGTATTGCAAGGTAGATTTTTAAGTGCTGGATCACCAGGGAAGTCCTCTGCATGCTGTGATTTTTATTATGACTTTGCGGCCTGACGGCATTTCGCTGCATCTTTGTTGGAGAAGTGACAGTGACTTTGTTGAACTCTTTCTCACTGCTCTTCTCCATCACTCTGATACGGAGGTCATTGTGTGAATGCCCAGATTTGGTCTCCCCAGCAGATCATCTCAGGAGATGATCTGCATGAGGCTTGCACTATGTCTTTCAGCTCTGGCCTTGACCCCAGAGGAGGCTGAAAGGGAGGGCCTCAAACCAGTGGCTTTCTAGGGGTCATGAGTTTAGAATTCAGACTCCTTCTGTTCCGATCATAACCTTGATCACCCACCAAATTGTGAGCACTTCTGGTATTCTGTAGGCAAAATGGCCAAATGACTTGATATGGCATAACGAGAGGAAAGATAGCGAATGGGAGCGGGCAGGATAAGGAATTTATGTCCCAATGCTGGATTGAAAGGACATTTTACAAGGTGACCTTGATTGTCCTGCCTTTGCCTATCTAAACTTCCCACATACCAACCTAAAAGGATCTTTGTCACACTGGAGGATGCCAGTGCTATCAAGGTGTTCTTTGTTCAAGCTCTCCTATCCCATTCCCATGAAGGAGAACTGTCTGGAGATACATCCACTGATTCTAGAGGTTTCTGCAACGTGGAGAGTGTCTCTCCCAGAGAGGACATAATCCATCTATGAATACAGGGTGGTACTGGTAGCAGGTTAAGTTGCCCGAGCCTTAGTGACAGTTCCACAGCCTTCTTTACTGGGAGAAAATGGTTGTCTTGAGTGCCCATTGGTCCTCCTGGCAGCTTTCACTAAATAGATGGGGCCTAAGACAGAGCCTAGTTGTAAACTGTGTGCAGTAGAAGTTCATTTTAGACTCAAGTTCCAGGGTAACTGTATGTTATTACTGGGACAGTTGTTCAAGGAGCTTATTTAGTCATTCATGTATCCATCATTTACCCTCCTGTCAATCCATCCATCCACTCACCAGTCCATCTATCTATCCTTTCATCCATTCATGTGTCCATTCATCCATCCATTATCCACCCATCTACCCACCCATTCGTTCTTTCAGAATTTGCTGTATGTTTATTGTCTACAAGATACTATGATGGCTGCTGAAAAAAGAGTGTCGTCTCTGTCCTCAAGAAGCTTATTGTCTAGGAGAAGAAGACAATGTGTAAAGAAATAGGTAGAGGAAACTGTTTCAGGTGCTTTGTGAGACATCTGTGCTGTATTACAGAAGGAGTGGTCAGTTCTACTCAGGAATGGATGCCCAGAATGGGTGATGGTGTGAGGGGTCAACAAGGGGATGGGTGTATTTGGAGAGACAGATGTGAGTACAGACCCTGAGGCTATATGCAAGGGAAGTGAAGGCTTTAGTGTGCAGCATGGGGTGAGCACTAGGACTGCAGAGAGAGCTGAGGAAGGCAAAGGCAGAAGCAGAGGCTGGGCTAGTCACAGGCCGTGATGCTAAGGGTTATGGGTCTTATCCCACAGGGACTGTGAGCAATTCCAACATGATAAGCAGAAGTGTAAATGACACGGCCAACTTTGCACTTTTGTAAAAGTACTCTGACTTCAGGACTGAATCAGACTCAGAAGCAGGGTCCCAGTGAATTAGGCCTATGAGAGATGGTGACAACTCAGATGAGCGCCATGGCCTGAGATGGAGAGGAGACAGGAGGAGAGAGGAAAGACACCACCTTCTCTCAGCCCTCCAGGATTACCTTCTTCCTATCTCAGCTCACTCACTTTGAAGTAGCCATTTTACCAATTTCACTCCATTTTTCAATTCTGGAGGAACGGAGGGGAACCGCTGAGCTGGGTAGACACCAGGGCAAGCTCTCCAGTTCTTCCCCCAGTGGGACTGCAGCACCCACACGAAGTCAGCCTTGCCCGTGATTATAGCATCTGGTCTAAAGGCCCACGTCCTCCTTGGGGCGTCTGCTCGCAGCACGGCACCTGTCGGCTGTTCCCCCTTTGCTGACTCTCTTCTCCGCTTCTGTCTCGTGAGGGCCTACTCTGTTTCTGGAGGGAGGCCAGCTGTGCTCATAAGTCTTTGGATGGGTCTCTGGGGACCCGTAAGTCTCTGGGGACACAGAGCCCCCAGCCCAGGCCTGGAGCAGAGGGGCACACTTTTCTGGAACTGGTCAAGTGCACGTGCCTCACCCGATGACCTTGCCATGCACAGCACCTTGTAACATTAGGAGGGGCTGTGTGTGTGTAGTTTGTGATCTTCTTGGGTGGGCCCACGGTGGATAATAACCTCTGGCCCATATGTGAGTGCTCAGCTGCTCAGTCATGTCTGACTCTTTGCGACCCCATGGACTGTAACCTGCCAGACTCCTCTGTCCATGGAATTCTCCAGGCAAGAATACTGGAGTGGGTTGCTATTTCCTCCTCTATGGGATATTCCCATCCCAGGGATCAAACTCACATCTCCTGCATTGGCAGGTGGATTCTTTATCACTGTGCCACCTGGGAAGTCCAACCTCTGGTCCACTTGAAAACAAACAGTGGGTGGATCGAGGAGAGGAGGGAGGAAGAGGGGAAGGCAGGGCCATCTGATTAAGAGGAAATTCTGCATTTCTTGAAATCTTTACAGTATCCAACTGGACTATGTCCAAGAATTCACAGACTGAAGCTAACAAATCACCCCAAAGAGGTCTCTTGGGAACCTGTTTGAGCAAATAGGCAAGAGGCATGGAGTGTATTTGAATCAGCGAGTAGATCTCAGTCTGTGAACATGGCTGGGTTCTTTTAAGGGACTTAAACTCCTGAAACTGACACTCTCTGGGCACAGAGTTCTCCGTTTTTCTCGGGCCTTTTTGAAATTGACACAGCTTCTGATTCAAGGAGGGCCCAGGTTGATGAGGATCTGCTGGTATTTTCTGGGTATGGGGGAGCATGAGTGGGCTTGGGAAGGGAAGCCGACTGCAGTGCCCACAGCTGGCCTGCAGGTCGACCTGAGCAGCAGAATGCTTTTGGAGGGAAGATCTCTGTGGGAAAGGGCTCTGCCTGCTCTGCAGTGGATAACTGGAGCCCAGCCACATGACCCAACCCAGTGAGAAGAATTCTCACCACCTGGCATTTTATTAGGAAAGATAGTACCTATATCTTAATGAACAGTCATTCCAAAATGCTGTTGGCATAATTGAATTTCTCATAAGTTTTGCAAGGATTTGGAGAAGGGAATGGCAACCCCATCCAATATTCTTGCCTGGAGAATTCCACAGAGGAGCCTGGCAGGCTTACATTCCATGGAGTTGCAAAGAGTCTGACACAAATGAGCGACTAACACACACTTTGCAAGGATTATATCATTTTTTTAATTAATAAAATATTTGCCTTTATTTTTTACCCTCTTTTTTGTTAGCTAATCTTTTTTTAAAATTTATTTTTAATTAGCGGTTAATTGCTTTACAATATTGTGTTGGTTTCTGCCATACATCAACATGAATCAGCCATAGGTGTACATATGTCTCCTCCCTCTTGAGCCTCCTTCGTATTTCTCACCCCATCCCACCCCTCTAGGTTGTCACAGAGCACTGGGTTTGAGTTCCCTGCATCATACAGTATATTATTATATTATATTATTATTTTCTGTGACAAACCCAAAGCATGTGGGTGAGATCTTAGTTCCCAGACCAGGGATCAAACTTGTGCCCCCTGCATTGGAAGCACGCAGTCTTAATCACTGGGCCACCAGGGGAGTCCCTCTCCATCTGGCATTTTAAAAACCTGGGGTTCATATCAGGGTAGGAGAGGTTGTCACTCAGGCTGCAGGCTGGCTCAGCAGGACAGGGTGGCCCGAGGACACCTGCACGAGGTCGTTGCTGGGAAGGGCGTGCCATTGGTTTGCTCATTCAACTTGTGTGCTATTGAGTATTGTGAGGTCTGTGCTGGGTGGGGTGGAGAATAAGGCCCCTTAGACAGTTTGCAGGTGAGAGGGAAGTATACAAATACACAAAATACTTCCAACTTTGTGGTCACTGGTGCTGAGGAGACAATACTAAGACAGGGAAGAGTGGGGACTGTGGGCTGACTTCAGACAGGGTGGGCAGGAAAGAGCTTCCTGCAGAGGGAGTTAAAAAAAATTTTTTTTTAATTGGAAGATAATTGCTTTACACTGTTGTGTTAGTCTCTGCAGTATAATGAAGTGAACCAGCTATGTGTATATACAAATATCCTCTCCTCCTTGAGCTTCCCTCCTGCCCCCACCCCCATCCCACCCCCTAGGTCCTCACAGAGCACCGAGCTGAGCTCCCTGGGCTCTACAGCAGCTTTCCACCAGCCGTCTGTCTTACACATGGTAGTGTATATATGTCAGCGCTACTCTTTCTGTTCGTCCCACGCTCTCCTTCTCCCGCTGTGCCCACAAGTCCGTTCTCTGCCTCCTGCGGAGAGTATTGGAGGGTCAGGAGGAGCCAGCTCCACTGTGAATGGGAGAAGAGGAGGAAACAGGCAGAAACCAGGGGCTGCCCATGGGGGTGGGGAGGAGGAACCCAGGAAAGTCTGCAGAGGAGAAGTGACAGTTAGCATTTTATTTATGGAAGCAGCCAATCAGGCTCTTCCCCTTTCAGCCCAGGGGCAGTGCAGTATGGATTCTTTGTTCACTTAAACTCTGGTGTTGATCTATCATGTTTCCAACGAGAGGAAAGCTGGGTCGCTGAGAGAAGCTGAATCTCTTTGGGTGATGAAGAAAGAAAGAGATGAAGAATTAATTTGGGGACAAGGGCAAGTGTCTAACACACATAGGACCTGATTGACTGATGGAAGTTCTCGGTGCCTCGAGTGGCAGCCAGATACTGTGAAAGGGGTGAAGAAAGAGCCTGCAGACCACCTGTGCTCATTTCTTTCATGGTGGGTCCTGGTTGCTGCTAAACAAATACTTTAATCATTCAGATAACCAGCACTGGGGTCTACACACAGACCTAGATTGTGTGCAAAAATCCAGTTACACACAATCCAACAACAATTGCAACAATCCTTCTGTTGCTCTCGTGTGAACCCAGGCCTTGAACAAGAGGTTTCTTTGAGCTTTACACTCCTGTCCAGAAAATAAGGATATGGAGACTTACGAAGTAAGATTTGGGGTAGGATTGAATAAGATGTATTTAAAGCACCCAGTCCTTATATCTAGACTCTGGTAGGTGCTCAGTGAATGTCATTTCCCTCCATGCTGACTGCAGTGCTAAGTTGCTCCAGTCGTGTCTGACTCTGTGTGACCCCATAGACGGCAGCCCGCCAGGCTCCCCCGTCCCTGGAATTCTCCAGGCAAGAATGCTGGAGTGGATTGCCATTCCCTTCTCTAGGGGATCTTCCGAACCCAGGGATCAAACCGGCATGTCTTATGTCTAACCTGCATTGGCAGGTGGGTNCTCCAGTCGTGTCTGACTCTGTGTGACCCCATAGACGGCAGCCCGCCAGGCTCCCCCGTCCCTGGAATTCTCCAGGCAAGAATGCTGGAGTGGATTGCCATTCCCTTCTCTAGGGGATCTTCCGAACCCAGGGATCAAACCGGCATGTCTTATATCTAACCTGCATTGGCAGGTGGGTTCTTTACCAGTAGTTCCACCTGGTAAACTCATAACAGTGTTTTACTAGAAAACAAATAGAAAGATCGTGATGATGATATCAATGACTCTTTTATAAGATGTTCTTGCTGGAGAAAGAGCAGGACCATCAATGTACTTTGGGGAGGGGCAGTTCTGGGGAGGGATTGCATTTCCGTTCATATTCTCCAAGCTTCCTTTCCTGTAAAAGGAGGGTAGGAGTGGTCTAGACCAGCTGTCTCCAACCTTTTTTGGCAACAGGGATTGGTTTTGTGGAAGACAACTTTTCTGTGGACAGTGGAGGTGGGGGTGGACAGTGTCGGTGGGGGAGGTTTAGGGATGATTCAAGGGCATTACATTTACAGTGCATTTTATTTTTATTATTATGACATCAGCTCCACCTCATCATCAGGCATTAGATCCCAGAGACTGGGGATCCCTGGGTCTAGAGGCCAGAGGTAGACTAGTTTAAAAACATTCCTGGGCTTTATCTCTGGAGTTTCTAATCAGATGATCTGAGCTGGAGCCCCGGATGGTTCAAACGCAGAGGCAAAATCACTTTAGGTGATTAAGACCCAGATATGCTGGAATAGACGGAGGAGCCTGGTGGGCTGCAGTCCATGGGGTCGCTAAGAGTCGGACACGACTGAGCGACTTCACTTTCACTTCTCACTTTCATGCATTGGAGAAGGAAATGGCAACCCACTCCAGTGTTCTTGCCTGGAGAATCCCAGGGACGGGGGAGCCTGGTGGGCTACCGTCTATGGGGTTGCACAGAGTCGGACACGACTGAAGCGACTTAGCAGCAGCAGCAGCATGCTGGAATAAGCATCTCCAAGGCCCTTTTCAAGTCCTGAGTCATCATCATCCATCACGCTAGACAAGGACCGAGGGGACCAGATCACTCTCCTCATTCACCACCAGATGGCAAGCTTGAGGCACAATGGTCAGAGAGAGACGCTGTCTTGGTTCTGACTGAGGGACCCCAGGGAAAATCTGTAGTCCCACAGAGGGTGCTGTGCCAGGCAGATAGAGCAGGGGATCATTTGGGAGGATGGTGAGCCATATGGAGATAAGAAGAGAAAGCCAACATAGACAAGCTACTAGATTCTGTGAAGTGCATAATTTCCTCTGTGTCCTGATGTTGGCAGGATATGGACGATGAAACTTGCTTCTTCTGCATACAGTAAGGACTTCCTCAGGACCCTTCATAGCCCCAACTTCCAGTTCCAGCAAAGTCAGCATCTGGCTTGGAGGACCAGTCCCTCTGATCCTCGTCAGCCCCCATCCTGTCCCCGGTGGTAAAGGATGCTCCCACTGGGAAATGCAGTGGGCAGGCTGGGACCCATTGGTCCTTAACTGTCCCCCTGCAGACTGCCCCTGTGGGGTTACACCCATCATGGCCCAATTCCCAGCTGCAGAGAAGCAGGCAACACTTTCCTCTCAGTGTCCTAGCCAATGCCCTTAGTTTTTGGCAAGGCAGAATTCCAGTCCTTCCTCTTACCACCGCATTCATTTTAACCTTAGCAGCAGGCTGCATCCGAGGCCACTGCCCTTGGCGTCTGTACTGCAGCAAAGTGAGCACTTGAAATCTTCTCTTCTTTACCAACTATTTATATTTGGACTCTCCCTCCTCGGTGACATCCTGAAGGTTTCACTTCCGCAGAGGCGCGGTGGGGAGGGGTCACAGAAGCAGAAATGGTTACCCCTGCTCCCCAAAGGGGGAAGAAGAAACCGAGAGCAGAGGTGGGGCTGGTCCAGGAGGGGACACTGCTGCCCAGGAACCGAAAGCAGCCCAGTCACACTGGAGTGCAGAGTGACTGGGACTCACCTCCCACCCCCGGTTACCGGCAGGTTGTAGGACTGGAACATCTCAAACACACTGGATGTCATCACTCCATATACCCCATCCTTCTTGTACCCTTTCTCCGTCAGGCTCTTTATTAGGGTAAAAGATGAGTAAGACTTGAAAGAGCTCCCAGACTCTGTGAGCTCAAACTTCACTTGGTGCTCACTTGGATATGGTTCAATGGTAAAGAATTTGCCTGTAATGCAAGAGATGAAGGAGATGTGGGTTCGATCCCTGGATCAGGGAGATCCCCTGGAGGAGGAAACAGCAACCCACTCCAGTATTTTGCCTGGGAAATCCCATGGACAGAGGAGCCTGGTGGGCTGCAGTCCCTGGGGTTGCAAAGAGTTGGACACGACTGAAGGGACTGAGCACACACGTACCACCTGGATACAGGTTATCCCTGGATATAGGATACCGCTCCTGCTGCTCTCGGATCATGAGGCAGGGTCTCTCTTCCTCCAGATCACCAGGATGTCTGCAGCAGAACCATTTCATTAACCCACTGTCCATCACTGCTTGGGCTTCCTTGGTGGCAAGGCGGTATAGAATCTGCCTGCCGATGCAGGAGACAGTTTTGATCCCTGGGTTAGGAAGATAGCCTGGAGTAGGAAATGGCAACCCACTCCAGTATTCTTGCCTAGGACATCCCATGGACAGAGGAGCCTGGTGGACTACAGTCCATGGGGTCACAAAGAATCAGACACGACAGCTAAACAACCACATCACTCCTGGCTCTTTCTAGATGCTGGGGGAGGCCTATGGGAAACGGGAAGGCAAGGACTGTGAAGGGATCGTGAATGTGGAATAGACCAGCTTATAATGCTTTAGGTTTAAAAAAAAATTCAGAAAAATGATGCCTGAGAATCGGTCCAACTATTTGGTTCAGGGACAATGATTTGTAACTTTACAGGCAATTTTCACTCAGTGTTCATCCAAAGACAGTGTAAAAATACTGTATATTAACAAGTCAATCTGTGCAGAGTGGGTGGAAAATTCTCCCCCACATCGATTCCTTCTCTGCATTGTATTGAGCAGTATAAGAAATGCAGATTGCTGACAGTTCTTGTCCTTGGTCAATTAAATCTATTTGGAACCTTCTATGTGCCAAATACTCTTAGGCTCTACTCGGAGCAGACAAATGAATTTAAACATCACATCTCTGGATATTTATGAGCGGTAATGTCAGTTACCGCTGACATTAGGTTTAGAAACCTTGTATCAGTGGATATAGAAATAAGACTGATATAAATAAGATGGATATAAAAGCTCTTGGGAGCAAAATATTCAAGGGCAAACTCATAAATATAGTTAAAGCCTTTACGATCAGGCAATTCGGGAGCAGGAACATAGAACAAGAATATAAACAAACAATGTAATTAGTGGTTATTTTGCTTTAATTTGACCCACATTTACTTGTTTGTCAAGTAGTATTTTCCTTATGATTTAATAGGATACTCATTCTCCTGCTGCCCCTCACCCACTCCTGGTTGGAAATGACAGTGGGTTTTCTGGGTAGGAAGGTACATTCTGTTCTCAGACTTGTGACTTTGACCCTTTCAGGCTGACACCAATACTTGCTGACTTCAACTCACTTGGCTCTTAGCACATTGCAGAGTTGGAGGGGGAAGTGCTCCTTTTTTCAATTTTTAAGATGCAGAGCTAATTGGAACTGCAATGAATTAACCAGCTGGGAAGCTTGCTGGGTGCCCCAGAGCCTCTTTCTGCGACTTTAGAATTTACAGAAAAAGGAGTGACAGGGTGCATCTTACACCTTCTGGAGAGACAAATAACCATCCAAAGTGGCCAGATGCAGAGAGACTTTGAAACATGAGCCCATCCTAGCCTCAGGATTATTTTGCATTTATCTGGCTAATCTTTGCTGAGCAGGTGTGAGCCAATTAAAATAGATTCCCCCCCCCTCTCCATGGTTGCCGGAAGGCATAGATTATGTGGGGATTCTATCTATTGTTTGATCTCTATTAGTAGAGAAGCTCAAGGCCAACCCAGATGTTTTAGTCATTGTACCTGACTGGGCAACCTTTGATAGACTGCTCTTGATCAAGTGGTTCAGCTTCTTCTTTCTACAGGGATTCTGAAGTAAGAGCATCAGAGAAGGACTTGGACAGAGCCAAGAGGTCCCAAACTGTTCAATTTCTAGCCCAAGATGAGAGGCCTTAAAAGCCCTGTGTGGTAGGATCTCTGGCTGGGGAGTTAAGACTCCCCGCGTTTTAAACGGATTCTGGGTGGTTCTCTCCATGACTCAGGATACCTTTCTTTTTGAGATCGCCTTTCCTTCATTCCTCCAGCTTCTCCAGTTCATCTCCTGGCTTTTGGCTTCGTTATGTGAACTGGGCCGCCAGTCTATAGCAATGCACAACCTTTGAGCTCTTTGGGCGCTGTTAATCCTAACCGTTTCTCAACAGAACTGCAGGCAGCATAGAAAGTGTACTCCCCAGCCCTCCCCCCACCCCTTGCCTCCTGCTTCATTCCCCTAAGTCGTGTAAGTGAGAGTGACTATTAAAGAGACCCGGGCCCTAGACTGAGCCTTTTTTGCCCCAACAGGCGGTTGATGCTCCTCCCTTGCCCCCAAGTTCCTGGCGACCCCAAGGCACAAAAGGATGTTTCAGGGCAGGGTTTCCATCCCCAGCAGCAAACTACGTCTTCCCTGGCTGCTTTCCTTCCCTTCTTAGAGCAGTGAGGGCTTCAGACTTTCTTTTCCAGCTGCCAGGCCAAGGATGCCCGAAGCCTGGCCTCCGGCTCCACTTCTCCGCAGCCTCACCACGGGCCCGCGCCTCTCCGCCCCCGGGGAGTCCAGCCGGGCGCCGGCCGCCCACAGGCCAGCGTCCAGCAGCCCCTCTCCCGGGCCGGGCGTGGCCGGCGCGGCGTCTCGCGGAGCCTTCCCGCCCTGCTCCCCTTCCCGCCGCTCGCTGCCATCTGAATTCCCCCGTCGACTCCTGGGCGGAGGCCGAGCGAGCCTTCGCGAAAGGCGAGGGCGGCGGGAGGAGGGCTCGGGCGCCCCTCCCGGGCGGCGCGGCGCCGGCCGGCCGTGCAGTCGCGCGCTCGCCGCCAGCAAAGCCATTGGCTCGGCGCAGTCACCCCACGCGGGGCTGCAGCGGCGGCCTCCGCGGATTGGCGCGCGGGCGGGCATCCACCGGGGCGCGCGCGAGCGGGTGCGTGCCGCCGGGGCCCCATCTAAGCCCACCGTCTAGGGGCTGGACTCCCCCTGTCCGTAACGATCACCCCTCCGCTATCCCTGCATAGCTGATGCTGCATTTGGGGCCTCTGCCAGCCCCGGTGGCCGATGCTCTGGTCCAAAGAAAGGGCGCGAAAGGCGCGCTCCCCGATCGGGCGCACGCACCGACCGCCGCCCTCGGCTGCACTGCAGCAATTCGCGCACTCGCGCCGCTCCCCTCCCCGCCTGCACTCATTTGCATATCCCACGATTGTGACCAATCAGGACTCGTCTCTCTCGAAGCGGATGGCTTTGGCCCGAGAGGAAAGGGAGTGGCTGGCGGCGCATGCGCCGCGGTGGCAGACTTGAACCGAGGCTTTTATTGCTGTAGTTTATTTCCACCCCCTTCCCTCCTGTTCTCTCTCTCTCTCTCTTTCTTTTTTTCCGCCCTAGCTGGGGCAGTGCTGTAGGAGAGGAAGAAAAAGAGACAGAGGATTGCATTTATCTCTTACGTTCCTGATATTTGCTATCAGCAAGATCAGCTATTCGACTGCACATTTTTCAACCCTGCAAAAAAATAACCAAGTGTCTTTACTGGCAATTTTTGTTTTAAAGCTGCTCTTTTGAAATTAATTTTTTTTCCCAGGAGAGAGATGTCTTATCAGGGGAAGAAAAATATTCCACGCATCACGGTGAGTTGGGTACTTGGGTGATTGCGATCGGCCAGCAACCTTTTTTTGTAGCACAGATGGTCTAAAGAATATATGTATTTTTTTTAAAGCAGGGGGAGGAAGAGGAACCCAACTTTTTTTTTTCTCTCTCTCTTTCCCCCCTTGTTACTGAAGAAGGCGATCGTGATGGGAGACGCAATCCTATGGAATTGTAAGCCGCATAGTTTCTAAGGCATTAAAATAGGAGCGTGAGTGCATTAAGGTCGTTTTAGGTGGCGCGCCAGATCCGCTGTATCCTTTTATTGTCAGAGCGAGATGCTGCGGTGCCGGCCTGCGGGGTGTAAGCAAATGGATCCCAGATTGAATATGCATGGTTGAAGCTCGGATATTGTTCTCCCGGCTGCGTGCTGCGGGGCTGGACTCCTGGAGCCTGATGGGGGAGACGGGGAAATGGATTCTCCCCCATTTCCCGCCCCCACCATAAGGGGCTTTCTGGAGCCTTCCTCCGGTTCTTCAGAAAAAGGAGCGGTTTCAGCCCGGAGGCGTAATGACAGCGGAGGGATGCTGAAAGGGGCTGGGTGTACCGGGATCCTGGGGAAACGGGAAGGAAAAACAGGGACGTGGTGATGAGCAGAGGAGGAGGAGGGGGCGGGGGTTGTTAAGGAAGGACAGGCGTGGGCTTTTTGTTGACCAGGACCGGTTTTTGATGGCCCTATTGGCTTTCTCGCCCCACGGTTTGGGGGTGGGATCCTGGCGGGGCTCTGGGTTCGTTTTCTTGTGTCTTTCTGCAGCCAGGGAGGCGTCCTTGTTGGCTTATACAAAGCGGGCTAGGAGTCAGAGGAGGAGGAGGGGGCGGGGGTTGTTAAGGAAGGACAGGCGTGGGCTTTTTGTTGACCAGGACCGGTTTTTGATGGCCCTATTGGCTTTCTCGCCCCACGGTTTGGGGGTGGGATCCTGGCGGGGCTCTGGGTTCGTTTTCTTGTGTCTTTCTGCAGCCAGGGAGGCGTCCTTGTTGGCTTATACAAAGCGGGCTAGGAGGGTGGGCGTTGGGGACAGCACGGAGCCGGGCTTGGGGAGGTAATGGCGCTGCGCGACGCGCCGAGCAGATGGCCCGGCCGGGCCTCGGCCAGACAATGATTGCAGCAGCCGGAGATGCGGGCGCAGTCCTGGGCCCTGGGGTCCTTAGTCTGTAAATCAGGAGGAGCTCCAAGCGATGACTCTGCGATGCTTGGGAGATGAACACAGGTGTCCTTGTTGGCTTATACAAAGCGGGCTAGGAGGGTGGGCGTTGGGGACAGCACGGAGCCGGGCTTGGGGAGGTAATGGCGCTGCGCGACGCGCCGAGCAGATGGCCCGGCCCGGCCTCGGCCAGACAATGATCGCAGCAGCCGGAGATGCGGGCGCAGTCCTGGGCCCTGGGGTCCTTAGTCTGTAAATCAGGAGGAGCTCCAGGCGATGACTCTGCGATGCTTGGGAGATGAACACAGGTTCTTGTTCCTGCTGCTCCCCCGCCCCCATCTTCTCTTCTCGCCAGTCCTAGCTCTCTGCATCCCCGAATGATATCCCGCGGAGGGAGGAACGCGAGGGAAATTCATTGTTATATAATGATAACGTGATTGCAACTGGTAGAACCCAGGGCTGAGGCGGTGACGGAAAGAAAGAATCTTTGAAAAGTCACGATGTGTTTAGGGCTGGGTCTGAGGGCGCGCTTTCTCTGTGGTTTCCTCCTTAGCCACCGGCACCCCGGCTTCCACTGGATGCACAAGGGCACACCCATCCGCAGGAGAGGGATGTGGGAGCAAACGCACGGGGGAGGGGGCGTGTGCTCCGGAGCGTTTTAGAGGATGAGCTGCTAGAGCAGAGGCGGTGGCTGCCAGTTTTTTCTTGAGTGCGAGAGACCCAAAAATCCCAAAGGGCCGAGCGCGGGGGCACACCACATTATATGTTCATTGCGCCCGAGAAAGGAATCTGGGGCGTGGGGTGGGGGGCGGGTGGAGAGCAGATTTGCTGCAAGCCTGAAGTAATCCGCTGTCTTCGTGAATGAAAAAGGCAGTTTCGGTTTGACAGTGTGGGGAGAAAAAAATTTAAAAAGCAAACAATCAACAAGACTGATTTTTTCCCCCCAAAAGAGCGCCCCCTTTATCCTTTAACAAAATCTGGTTGCAGGATAGTGGGACCTATAGCATGGTTTCCCTCCCTCCATCAACACGGCCAACCTCTTATGTAAGAAGCCACACGGGTGAGCTGGGCTGTGATGTTTCTCTCTCTCTCTCTTTTTCTTAACATGATGTTGGCTCCGGGATTCGCATGATGGCTGAGACAGGTACCGCAGTGACTAAGGGAGCAGGTGGTGAAGGGCAGGGCTTCTCCTTGCCTCCCCAGGGATATTTATCCTGTCAAAGCTGGGTACTGGGGAAGTGGGGGAGGTCATTATATAGACAGTTCATGCACTGGATCAGGTGACTTTGGCCCAGTGGTTTGACCTCTCTGAGTCTTAGTTTCTATCTGTGTCCTGGGAACTATAATCTGGCTCCATCCACCTCACAGGTTTGATTGGCAGCTGGGGTGACATGGTTTACAGGGGAGGATTTTGTAAAGGTTTTTACATTTATCTTATGTAAATGCAGGAATTGTTGCTGCCTCTTTATTCTGTCTCTCCAAAGTCTACAGCAGAACGAAACCCCCACAGTGTACACAATTAAAATAATCTTAATGTTTTTCATTATGTTAGAGAAACAATAAATACTTTTAAACCCAAGTGTGTGTGCATTTATGTGTAAAAGTCTTCCCCTATGTCTCAAGCAGCGTGTATTTTTTTTTAAAGAGTTGCTTTAATTTTCTCTTTTTGTTAAGTGCTAAACATAAATTGCACTTGATGAGAATATTATTTTTAATTGAATTTTGAGTTAATTATTGTTAAAATGGACCATATTAAAACCATATTAAAAGGGCTGTCATTTAAACCTTGTGTGGAATAATACAGGTGTGTATCCGCTGAACACAGAATTTAAGCATAAGATTCCATCAGCAGCATTTGCTATAGAGATGAATCATAATGTAACATTTATGTTACATTCTTGTGACTTATGGGCTGCTTATCATATTTTTTTTGCACCAATTAAAATATAAGTACATATACAGTCAATAATGGTGTGAGAGTTTTAGAACTTGTCTTCTCATCTACTTTATCTGAAAACTTTACCTTTTTCTTAACAGCTGAACAGTTAAAATGGTGCATCTTTGAAGTATTTTCTCCCCACCTACAGTTGCTGTGATTTACCACAAAGATAAAGAACAGACTGAATTGAAACCTTGCTATGGTTGAACCAAATGTGTTTGTGTAGAGTATCCCATGACAACAGACTTTGGTTTAATTTTTCCCCCACACAAACTTCGCCAAGAATTGACTTCCCCTACATGTAGGTGTATTTTGTTTTAAAATGAAGTTTAGCCTAAAGCTATTTAAAGTAATTGTCTTCTTTATCTGAAATGTTTTAAAATAGCTCTTTAAAGAGATTGTTGGGCTTTTTTTTTTTTTTTAATTCTTTTTTGCTTTTGGGTCTAATGGAAAGAGATTTTTTTCCTCTAAGATAAGCTTTGAATTTTGCCAGTATGTTCTGACTCATCAAGTGATGAATAGGTTGCCACATACAGGTTCACCTTGGTCAGTTGTATTTTGTTTTAAAATGAAGTTTAGCCTAAAGCTATTTAAAGTAATTGTCTTCTTTATCTGAAATGTTTTAAAATAGCTCTTTAAAGAGATTGTTGGGCTTTCTTTTTTTTTTTTTAAATTCTTTTTTGCTTTTGGGTCTAATGGAAAGAGATTTTTTTCCTCTAAGGTAAGCTTTGAATTTTGCCAGTATGTTTTGACTCATCAAGTGATGAATAGGTTGCCACATACAGGTTCACCTTGGTCAATGAGTCTTTCCCAGAGTGGCTCCTTTTGAGCATCCCTTTGGAACAGTGAAAGTGTTCTTAGCTCATTTGTCTTATCTTGGGTCAGGAATGCATTATGACCTTACTACTTCTTTGTTTCAGAGTGATCGTCTTCTGATCAAAGGAGGTAAAATTGTTAATGATGACCAGTCATTTTATGCAGACATATACATGGAAGATGGGTTGATCAAGTAAGTGTAACTCATCATCTTGACAAATTTGGGTACCTTGCAGTGTTCCTAAGCATTATCTCCAATTCAGATGCCTACTATCAGCTCTGCTACTGCTAAGTCGCTTCAGTCGTGTCCGACTCTGTGCGACCCCAGAGACGGCAGCCCACTGGGCTCCCCCATCCCTGGGATTCTCCAGGCAAGAATACTGGAGTGGGTTGCCATTTCCTTCTCCAATGCATGAAAGTGAAAAGTGAAAGTGAAGTCGCTCAGTCATGTCCGACTCTCAGCGACCCCATGGACTACAGCCCACCAGGCTCCTCCGTCCATGGGATTTTCCAGGCAAGAGTACTGGGGTGGGGTGCCATTGCCTTCCCCAACTATCAGCTCTAGTGACTTCAAAGAGAGACTAACTTAATATCTGTGTAAACACAGCTTGATTGCTGGTTATTAGTGAATTTGAAAGCTCAGATTTAGGGAATTCAAAGCTACAATTAGATACACACCCGTTTCCTTACGTGTTATGTAATTGGCTATTTTTAACCAATGTGACAACCTCTTTTTGTTGCCAAATTCTTGGGTTATGATCCATTGACTATATTAAAGGTGTTCCTAGAACATAGTTGTTGTGTGGGGAGAGTAGGACAGTCAAAGGACACAGATACAAAATACAGCCTCATCTGTTATGATGGCACATCTGCTTTCTTAATCAAGAATCCAAGTTGTTGGGGCCAAAGGGTACCCAATTAATTACTAGGCCACAGAGACAAATTACTGCCTCATTCAAGGCAATTTTAGGTTTCCTTCTTTAAGTGTCAATGAACACAAATAGGACTGCTCTTGTGTTTACTGTGTATTGTGTTTCAAAGGAGAAAACAACAGAACAGTGATTGAATTAGGGTATTTTTGGACCCTAGAGAGTTAAGTGCATTGAGAACATCCCAGTATCCTCATGCCCTTCCAACTGGGACAGCTCTCGGGCTCTGGAGAAATAGCACATCTGTTTAAAGACAAACACTGTAGCAAATGACATCTTTTAAATAAGCAGCATTTATCAAGGGCCAGCAACAAACCAGTCCAGAGGAGTGGAAAAGTGTAGTGAACGGGTCTGTTGCCTGGAAACTCACACCCTGATTTATGATCCTAAAAGAGGTTTTAACATTGCAACATTTAATGTTTTCTCCATGTGTGTTTGCTTGTGACAGTCTCAGCTCCAGGCTCTCAAATACCATGACTTTCATGTTCCATTTTCCCCCAACTGGAAAGCAGCATGATCTGGTCTGTAAGACTCTGGCGGAAGAGTGAATAAGCCCATGTGCTATTTTTAGTCATCACTAATTTGTTTTAGAACTTGACCAACTCCTTGGTGATTAGTTTTGCCTTTTCAAAAAACTGACAGAACGATGTAGCAGAGGTTTTTTTTAAAAAATGGTAAATGAATTCATGTCACCCATGAATGAATATTAATTAATGCATATCAATGCATTTAATTTATATTCATTATTCATCACGAATGAATAATTTTCTACCTCTGTTATCTGAGTTGCTAATCATATTTTTAAGTAGTTTCAATCATAGTGTTTACTGTTTATAATAATAATGTTATTATTTTTGCTTTGTTTTGTTTTACTCCATACCCTTTTAATCCTCATTCCCTTTATTGAAAAGGATATGGTGAAAATAAATGTAAAGTGAAAGCAGGTCTGGAGAAAATTGTTATAGGATAAGTAACTCAACTGGATGTGTTATAAAGTATGGTGGTATTTTATGTGAATACCTTGGGGCTTTGTTATCATTTGGTCATATGGGTTTTCTGGTAACTAAACCTTGAATTGGCCTCTGATGCCTTATTTAAATTTTGTTTTCTAGTATGCTCTACATTGCTTCTTGTGGGTAGGGAGTAGGGTACAGACATTATGAATAATAACAATACCAATAATCTGAAAAGTCTTTGGAATATAGAGGAGGAATGTTTATGGGCTTGGTGAAAGTGTCTATCAGATGCTGTTTGATTTAGGACATTTCATTTACGATCATTATTGCCCACCCTGTTTATTTAGGCAAATAGGAGAAAACTTGATTGTGCCGGGAGGGGTGAAGACCATTGAAGCCCATTCTAGAATGGTGATCCCTGGAGGGATTGACGTCCATACCCGCTTCCAGATGCCTGATCAGGGGATGACCTCTGCTGATGACTTCTTTCAAGGCACCAAGGCAGCCCTGGCTGGAGGAACCACCATGATCAGTAAGACAGCTTACAAAGAATATTCTTAGTGCCTGAGAATCATTATCATGTGAACATGAGTCTGTGTTGTTGAGTCTTTCCTTCTTAAGGTTGCCAAACTGAACAGTGGATGGGTCTTCCAAGTGGGAAGTGATGAGGACAGGCTAGCCTTAGGCTCATTTTCTGTCCAGCTCTAAGGTTCTTCAGTTGAACTTGAGAATTTCAGTAGGATAAAAAAAAAAGTGGCTTCTTGCTTTCTCTACTCTAGAGCTTTTGTCTTTCTTAGATTGAAAATGTGATTTGATTGTGATCATTTTGAAAACAACAGTCCTTGGAGTAATCTTCAGGGCTATCAGTTTTGAGCCTTTTGCTCCTAAACGTTTGATTTTGACTTTTAAACAATTCCCAACGGGTGTATCTTTTTGGAATGAGGCCAGGGTACAGCAGATGAATTGTTGAACCAGGAACTTAATTCTACTGATAAGAACATCAAATGGAAGGATTACTTCCTGCTTGGGGTTTGACATAAATGGAGTTGGGCAGTCCTGCTCTGAGAAGAACCTGCAGATATCAGTTGTTAAGATATGAAGATTGATGCCCCATGAATACTGCTCTGTAAGATGTATGCTTTTCAGTCAGCCAAATCTAAAGTGTATTTCTTAACAAATGTGAAGTGTTTGTTTGTGAATGGTCAGTTTCCAGCATGCCTGTTTATTGTCCTTTTGATAAATATCATTTTGATTTTGAGAAAGTAGGCAAGTTGTACAGTGACCCACAAGACACATAGTTTTTAAATTTTTATTTGTTTATTGAAGTGTAGTTGATTTACAAAGTTGTGTTAGTTTCAGGTGTACTGCAAAGTGATTCAGTTATATATCGGTGTGTGTCTATTCTTTTTCAGATTCTTTTCTATTATAGTTGTTACATGATAGTAAATATAGTTTCCTATGTTATACAGTCAGTCCTTCTTTATCTGTTTATTAATATATATATAGTAGTGTGTATCTCTGAATATCAAACTAGTAATTTTTCCCTCCGCCTGCTCCTTTCCTCTTTGGTAACCATAAATTTGTTTTCTATGTCTGTAAGTCTGTTTGTATTTTACAAATAAGTTCATTTGTATCCGTTTTTAGATTCCACATATAAGCAGTATCATATGATGTTTATCTTCTTTGGTCTGACTTTCTTCCCTTAGTACGGTCATCTCTAGGTCCATCCGTGTTGCTGCAGTTGGCATTATTATCTTTCTTTTTTTTTTAAGATTTTATCCAGGAGTGAAAGCCAATATACAGTCTGTCTTAAAACCTTATAGTTCAGTTTAAAAGAGGGTCAGTGTGGAAAGAACTTAGTGCTTTATGCTCTAGAAAAACCTCTTACTGGTTACTTTTTGAATTGATGCTCTTTTTAATATGTAATTGCAGAGTCTGTTTCTGAGCTTCCTCTTGTCTTCCCTACCACCTGTCAGAACACTGCCAGCCCCTTCTAGTCTGAGCTCTTTGACTTTTTAAATCAAGCATTCACCTTCTTGTGTCCTTCCTGGTTTTCTGGATGTCATCACTGACCAGAAAAAAGCTTTTTTTTCTTACTGCACATGTTACCTCTTAACCTAGAGGATACCATTCTTGTGGTTGCGTGTGGTGTCCACACACACTTTGGGACACTGGCCTAGTGTGGATGCCTGCTGCTTTGTCAGTGGTGTCTGTTAGGACTTATCGGCACCAGTGGGAATTTCCACACCTCCTCCAGAGTGGGCCGTGGAGCCGCACTGGACCTTAGAGAAACAGACTCCTCGGGTGTCAGCCTGGAAGACCAAGTCAAGGTTATAATCTGCCTCAGTTTGGAGTCCCTATCGGGGCCCTGTAGGCCCCTGCCTTGGTCACAGATTGTTAGTAAGTCACAAATAATGGTTCCCCAGTGGCTCAGACGGTAAAGAATCTGCCTGCAATGCAGAAGACCCAGGTTGCAAAGATCCCTTGGAGGAGGGCATGGCAACCCACTCCAGTATTCTGGAGAATTTCATGGACAGAGGAGCCTGGCGGGCTACAGTCCATGGGGTCACAAAGAGTCGGACATGACTGAGTGACTTTCATTTCACTTCAAGGGAGTGATCAGTGATGTCTGTCATTGGGTCAGAGGACAGTCTTAGGAGGTATAAATATACCCAACGAGGATTCTGGAGATCTGGTCTACCTGCCACACCAACTTGCTGTGTGACCTTTGGGTGAATCACCTCAGTTCTTGTGGCTGCCCGTCTGCACAGTAAAGGATTTGCACTAGAGGATCCTGGATGTCCTTTCCTGCTCCCACATTTGGCAACTCACTGAGCTCAGAGACGGAGTTTGCCTCTAATCACTGGCACTTTGCTCCACAGGTCCGTCAACGCTCTGCTTTTTCTCTGACTTCCTTGAAAGACTCCATCCTGCTTTCTTGATTCTGCCTCTTCACTCCTCTCACTTGATCCATTCTTTGGTTCCTTTCCTGCTTCTTGTCCTTTTCTTTCTTTGGCCATGCTGCGTGGCATGTGGGATCTTGGTTCCCTGACCAGGGCTGAACCCGTGGCCCCTGCAGTAGAAGCTCAGAGTCTTAATCACTGGGCCACCAGGGAGGTCCTCTTGTCTCTTTCTGCCTTCCCTCCCCCACCCACCTTCACTCATGAGCACGTCCCTTCCTGCTGACACCTTGACCTTCCCTTTGGCCTTCTTTCTCAGCAGCTGTGAGCATCTTTCCCTGACTTTCAGGTGGGTTCCTTCTGTGGAGGGATGTGGGATGTCTCCAGAGTCTTGCTTCCTGGGCCACAGGCTCAGAATAAGCAGCAGATGGCCTTATTGTGCGTCGGAGCGAAAAAGGGGGAAAAAATCTGACTGCCTGCCCCACTCGGTTGGGCAGAATGCAAGCATCTTTTAAGGCAGAATTGCTGGTGCAGTTAAAAAGTGGGGAGATTTAGTGAGCAAATCTCAAAGAATGAAAGTAAGCAGAGGTGGTGGGAATGTGGTCCCAAGTTGTCACACTCCAAACTCCACTGCTTGTATATCCTTAGAGAAATATTAACTGCTCCTGCAAGTGCCCACCCATGGTTACTGACCTGTATAGAATTACCACTGCCTGCCCTTCCCTTAGGAGACACGTGGTAATAATACAGATGAGGAAATCAAAATTTTTTTTTTGCTTGCCAATTATGCATTCTGTATTGCTTCAAGTGAGTGAGTGGCTAGAGTGTGCTTCAGAGAGGAGCCTTGCAAAGAGGAATAATAGCTAGCTTAGTGAGACTTCGTTGGTACCCGTGACCTGCTCTTTCAATGAGATTGTAGATTCTTTAATGGATATTGAGGCTAGCACTAAATACTTTGGACACTTTGAAGAGTTTCAAGTGAAAACATAGAAATAAGCCATTGAAGGAAGTTGGTGCCATGCTCCCCGTAACCCTCTCTCCCATCTTTCTGCGTTGCTCCAAGTCCTGTTGCTGGATGTGTCTTCACCTGCTGCCTGCTGTGCATTTCTCAGGTCACGGGACCTGGAGGCTCCATTTCTGTCTGTAAGGCCCAGCCTGCAGTGCAAAATGCAGCCAAATACTGCCAGTTTGGAAATGGAGGTGACACGTCAGTGGCAGACAATAATATTATTGCCATGAAACAGAGGCTGTCATTGAGAAATGTACAATGAGATCTTTGTCAGCGGCCCTCCACACGGGGCAGAGGGAACGCCCTTTGCCCTTTTGGTCTGGTGATGGGTGGGCACAGGCTCTAGACACACACCCTGTAGGCGGCATCCAGATCGGCTGAGGGGTCATGGAGGTGGCAAGGGTGCTGTTTGTTGAAAGTGCTGCTGGTGTCCTGGGGGCTCTGTGACTGTCAGAGTTGTTCAGGCCCCAGAGTCTTTAGGAAGCAGGCAAGAACCGTTATCTCCATTTTATAGAGGGGAAGACTGAGGCCAGAGGGCAGGACACTCACCCAATTCACCAGTGCAGGTTACAGGTATGGGAGTGCATACCTGCAACTGTGGCTCCACCACCTGCCACCTGTGTGACCTCTGCTTTGAGCCTCATCTGCAAAATGGGGATAGTTGTCACAGAGATCGACAGAATAGGACCCAGCCCTCAGTTAGCACTCAGCTGTGGTGGTTATTGTTCCATCTCACATCAGGTCCCAGAAACCTCCCATCTCCACAGAGACACCCTCTGGATCTCTATTCTCTACAGAGCCAGAGGAAAGAGGCTCCAACTGCAGGAGGACCGACCTGACCATTTGGTGGGAGCGGGGCTTCTCTAAGTGTGGTCAGCAGACTGGATTCCCTGATGTGACTGGGGTGCCTCTTAAAACATTCAGCTTCCTGAGCCCTACCCAGCCTCTTGACCTGTGAATCTGTATTTGAATCTGGTGATTGTCACGTGAGCTTGGGGAGCTGTTGGAAAGTCGGGCTCTTGGAGGTCCATGCCAGAACTGTAGACTCTAGATGGCTGAGCATCTTGCCTTAGTCCTCAGGACGTTTGTCCTGTGTTACAGTTTGATCATGGCTCCTCTGCCTCTTTTGTCTTTATAAAAATTAATGAATTAATTTATTTTTGGGCACCCTGGGTCTTTGTTGCTGCGCACAGGCTTCTCATTGTGGTTGCTTCTCTTGTTGCATCTCTCGGGCTCCAGAGCACAGGCTTAGTAGTTGTGGCACATCGGCGTAGTTGTTCTGCGGCATGTAGGATCTTCCTGGACCAGAGATGGAATCTGTGTTCCCTGTATTGGCAAGTGGAGTCCTCACCACTGGACCACCAGGGAAACCCTGTCTCTTTCATCCCTTGCCCGCCCCCCGCCCCTAGCAGTGTCTTACTCCTGAGACACTTGTTCCACTGACGCGTGGCTGAATGAATGAATGAATGAATGATGGGATGAGCTTATTTGCTCATGGGACTTGGTTTCCTGCTTCATCTGAGTGTCATGCCAGTGGACCGAGAATCCTGGGGGTGGGGAGGAGGGTTTACGTGTCTGGTGTTAACAGTGTTCACTGGTTTTGTTCATTTCCACTGAAGCAGCTGTCTCTTTAGCACTCCCCTCATTTCTGTTGCCTGCCCCTGGCCACTGCGGTCCAATCAACTGTTGGAATGGTTGGGGGAGGGAAGTGGGAGGGGAAAACCCGGAGCCTGAGCATCAGCCTGAGGTCATCAATGGGGAGTGCTCCTTCCATCTTTTGGAAGGAAGTGGGGATGCTGGTCCTCTCATAAGGGAGCTTGCTCTCTGAGTGCCCAGGATGGTCCCTGAGCACCACGGAGGACTCAGCAGTCATCTCTGAAGCCCCTTGGCTTATCTAGCTCTTCCTAGAGAGCCGTGCTGCTGGAGGCAGAAGGCCCACGTCAAGGTGAAGGGCCTTCCTGGACAGGTGTGGCTCGGAGCGTCCCTGGGGCACATCCACTGCTTGTCATTTCTTCATCCACGTGGCGCTTGGGTTTGCTCCCTGCCTCTGACGGGTCCGTGTGTGAACACACACATGCACTGGAATATGAATGCGTCTGTAATCCATACTTTGATTATTCCCTTTGCATCATTTCATTTGACTTGGGTTAGAAAGTACTTACAGGAAAACCCAACCACATCAGACGAAAGTCTCTGAGTCCAGGACCTGAGTTGTCCCCACAACATCTGCCTGTGGGCTGGCAGTTAGAAAGCCACATTATCTGATTGGCTGTGGGCGTGGGTTCTTTTCTGTCCGCTCCGCCTCACATCCCCCCAAGCCCCACATGGGTGAAAGTGTACGTTTCACCTATGGACATGAGTGCCTCCTGCAAGCCGATGTCACAGAATGGGGCCAGCTCAAGGGTCACTGTACAAATCTTGGCCACGAATGGCGGGAACTGGAAGAACCCATGCACTCCCTGGGATATTTTGGCCTGACCACCTAATACCTGGTGCCAAGCAGAGCAGAGGAAGAGAGTGAAAAAGATGAAGCCTTCTGGAATGTAGCCCCCACTTCCTGAAGGGCTAGCGCACACATCCATAGATGCTGTTCTCGTGAAGGAGACCATTCATGAGTTGAGCTCATAGCCCACTGGGATTTAGAGTCTGTTAGCACCTTCTGGGAGTTTACCAGGTGGCTCAGTGGTAAAGAATCCGCCTACCAGTGCAGGTGATGCAGGAGACGTGAGTTTGATCCCTGGGTTGGGAAGATCCCCTGGAGAAGGAAATGGCAACCCACTCTGGTATTCTTGCCTAGAGAATTCCATGGACAGAGGAGCCTGGCGGGCTGCAGTCTTCGGGGTCATAAAGAGTTGGACACAACTGTTCGACTGAACAACAATAGTGTATCCAAAATAATTGCACCTTAACATACAAGCATTCCCTGGTGGCTCAGATGGTAAAGAATCTGCCTGCAATGCAGGAGGCCTGGGTTCTCTCCCTGGGTCAGGAAGATCACCTGGAGAAGGAAATGGCAACCCACTACAGTGCTCTTGCCTGGAAAATCCTATGGACAGATGAGCCTGGTGGGCTGCAGTCCACAGGATCACAAAGAGTTAGATACAACTGAGCAGACACACATGGAGGCCCTTTTGGAAGCAGAGACAGTTCTATTTGGGTCCCTAGACCCTATTTCATGGACACTGTGGCATTTACCCTAACCTATTCAGGGTGTGTTGCCTGGCCTCTGGCCCTGAGAGCTGGCAGTTACAGCTTTAGGAGTCACCCCAGGCCACAGAAGGGTGACATTCATCTCTTAAGAAGGCATCTCCATCCTCCGTGATCAGGTCTAACTCCTGTACACAGAGGGTGGAGAGTCCCATTACTGGTTGCTCCTAGAGCCTATTCTCTGACTTTCCATGAAGCAGGATATCCTGATGATTGGGAATGTCCTGTTAGTCTTGTTGCCCAGAGTAACAGCTAGAACTAGGGGGTGTGGTTGGGACTATGCCTGTGATCGACTTCAGCAAGGTCTTCCTGACTTTTGATGAGAGGGACAGGCTTCTGACAGTCAGCATTGCATGGGCTCAGGGTTCTACATGGCTAGATGAGAGCCTGCCTGACACATATGTGTCCAAGGAGACCCTTGTTCCCTGTGCTGGCTGAGTGAGCTGGGCAGAGATTTCCAGAGTGCGTGGATCTGGTGCTATCCGTTACTATATGACCCGCAGCATCCATGGGAGCTGCCCGATAAACAGCAGCATGAGTCGGGACCAAAGCCTTGACCCCATGGCTCCTCTTCTCTTGGGATCTTTAGCATTGTTCTCCTCTTCTCATGTGAAATTTGACATGGGAGCCCCTACGTGGCAAGTGAGACTGATGAACGAGGGCAGCTGTTGCTCACTGGTGGGCCATGGGAGAGCCCAGATTCACTTCCACTCCTTCCTTCCCCTCCGTCTTGGCACCTCCTCTGCCTCTGGGAAATCCTAGGGCTTGGGGAAGCACAGTTGGAAACCACCCCCCTGCATTCCATCACTCCCCCCACCCTGCCTGCTTACCTTCTCTCCAAACCCTGGCAATGTGACTGGTCCCTGGACAGCCTCAGTCCTGAGTTGTAGGGGAGAAGTCAGAAGTGATTAGTAAGACGGGACATATCCACTTAGTCACTTAGGAAAACTACCATGAGGTACGTTTTCAGTGGTTTTCTTGAAGGCTCCTGTTGAAGACAGGAACTAGGACAGAGCAGCTGTTTCATCTCCCTGCCCAGATTGGCCCTGGACTGCTGTGCTTTTCATCAAGAGTGTTTTTTCATAATAGGTGAACATTCTGTCCTTCTTTAAATGATTAATGATACACAGTGTCTTAAAGGGATAAATGACTGTCATAGGCAGAAGGGTCTGCCTTTTTCTACCTGCCATCCATTGCTCTGGTCCCTGATCACGCCACTGGGGGCCCTTTTCTTGGCTTTCTCCTTTCTCCTGTTTGAAAGGACTTCCCTGTTTCTTCTCGGGAAATGATTATTTTCCCGGGGCTTTGAGGGCTCTGCCTCCAACTGGCTGCTGTTGTTGGGTGAAGCCATTTACCCACATTCCTTGCTTTTAGTCTGTCTGAACTGCCATGGTAATGACCCAGGGGAATGACAGTGAGTAGAAATTAGAGTTCTTTCTGGTTAACCCCTATGGGAGCCAGCGCTCTTTGAATGTGACTAAATGTTCCCCTAATGATAGGGAGGATGCTGCGGGGGTGGGGTCCCTGTGGCTGAGGCTGACTATTCCCTGAAGGGAAATTCTGCGATGAGCCAGTTGCAAACCTCGGCTGCACACTGGAATCCCCTGGGGAGTTTTCCCCAAGCCCAGAGGCCAGAACTTCTGATTTGACTGTGCTAGGTAGGTGGTGGTGGTGGTGGTTTAGTCGCTAAGTCATGTCCAACTCTGTGCGACCCTGTGGACTGCAGCCCACCAGGCTCCTCCTCCCAAGGGATTTTTCCAGGCAAGAATACTGTTGTGGGTTGCCATTTCCTTCTCCAGGGGATCTTCCTGACCCAGGGATTGAACCTGAGTCTCCTGCATTGCAAGTGGATTCTTTACCGCTGAGCCACCAGGAAAGCCCTCTAGGTAGGTAGGTTGGTAGTTTTGAAGCTTCCAGTGGTGGCCAGGCTTAAGAGCCAAATCTAGGTGCCTAGTCCAGCAGTTGGATTTCTGTTGAAACATAATGAAGATCTGCCAAGGTTTCCTAAAAGCTAGAGGTGCCTTTTGCCCTCAGTTCTCTGCTGTATCCTGGCCTCTTTGCCAAAGGAGGGGGATTCCAGTGGTGTGCCCTGGAGTGGGTGGATCCTGTAACTGGATGCCCTTCAGAAACTTAGGAAACGGGATGGGGCTGAGCTCAGGTCACTGGAAAGGGTCTCCTCCTTCGGGTGCTGTCCTTGGTGTCCTGGAAGGTTTTGTTTAGCTGGTGCCTAGTAGGGCGCTGGTAGGACTTTGCAGAATCCCATGGACAGAGGATCCTGGCAGTCTGCAATTCCTAGGATCGCACAGAGTCAGACATGACTGAAGTGACTTAATACTCATGCACATGACTTGGAGTCAGGGTGGGTGAGAGATGATAGATGGTACAGCGTGGGATGAGAGGGGATGCTGAAGGCAGAGTGTAGCTGGGGTATGGACCGCCAGGCCCAGCCCTGTGGACCACCTGCTGTGCTGGTTTTCCCAAGGAAACCCTACTGTCTTTAGGTTGAGTCAATAGTGTTTATGACCTAATCTCCCTCTAATGATAGGTCAGACCTGGAATCCTTCCCTGTGGAGAGCCTGTGAGAGAAAAATCAAAGGGGCCTGGTAATAACATAGAATCAGAGATTTTTAAGGCAAGCATTCATATGGTCTGTCTCAGCTCCTCTCTCTCTTTCTCTCAGCTGGGAGAAACTGGAGCATGTTCCAGAGGGTGAAATTGCAAAGAACGGGGCAGGCAGGGCAGGGAGAGGTCCGGCAATCAGAAGCCTAAAGTTTAATTTTCCCTTTCTAGTACTTTCTGTTTGAATGGGATCTCATATATTTCTATGGCTTCCCTGGTGGCTCAGAAGGTAAAGAATCTGCGTGCAATGCAGGAGACCTGAGTTCGATCCCTGAGTCAGGAAGATCTCCTGGAGAAAAGCTACCCATTCTGGTATTCTTGCCTGGAGAATTCCATGGACAGAGGAGCCTGGTGGGCTACAGTCCATGGGGTTGGGAAGAGTCAGACGCAGACGCAACTGAGTGACTTTCAGTCACTCAGTATATTTGTAGATGGCAATTTCCATGTCTATAAGATGGAGATAATAAATTCCTATTTCTTAGGGTTATATGCAAGGTAAGTGAGACTGTGCTGTAATTGATTATTGTGACACTTTTGGCACTTGTGTGAATCAGTGGATCAATGTTCAATGGATCTGTCTACCTATCTAATCTGTGATTTAGCCAGCATCTCTATTCTCTATCTAAATATCAATACCAATTGGGGCTTCCCAGGTGGTTCAGTGGTAAAAAATCTGCCTGGCAATGCAGGAGACATGGGTTTGGTCCCTGGGTCGGAAAGATCCCCTGGAGAAGGAAATGGCAACCCACGCTAGTATTCTTGCCTGGAGAATTCCTTGGACAGAGGAGCCTGGTGGGCTACAGTCCATTGGGTTGCAAAGAGCCAGAAGTGACTGAGAGACAGATGGCATGGCATCTAAGCTATCATCATCTGTCGTTTTTCCTATATATCTAGTTCATATTTCTAGCTGTTTCTTATCTATATAAATCAATATCATCTGTTTAATCCATCTATCTAATCTGACATCTCAACATTCAAAAAACAAGATCATGACATCCAGTCCCATCACATGTCAAATAGATGGGGAAAAAGTGGAAACAGTGGCAGATTTTATCTTCTTGGGCTCCAAAATCACTGCAGAGAGTGACTGCAACCATGAAATTCAAAGACATTTGCTCCTTAGAAGAAAAGCTATGACAAAACTAGACAGAGTTTTAAAAAGCAGAGACATTACTTTGCCAACAAAGCTCCATAAGGTCAAAGCTATGGTTTTTCTAGTAGTCATGTATGGATGTGAGAGTTGGACCATAAAGAAAGCTGAGCACCAAAGAATTGATGCTTCAAACTGTGGTGCTGGAGAAGACTCTTGAGAGTCCCTTGGACAGCAAGGATATCAAATCAGTCAATCCTAAAGGAAGTCAATCCTGAATATTCATTGGAAGGACTGATGTTGAAACTGAAGCTCCAGTACTTTGGCCACCTGATGTGAAGAGCCGACTCAATGGAAAAGACCCTGATGCTGGGAAAGATTGAGGGCAGGAGGAGAAGGGGACGACATGGGGCAGGAAGAGATGGTTGGATGGCATCACTGAATCAAAGGACATGAGTTTGAGCAAACTCTGGGAGATAGTGAAGGACGGGGGAGCCTGGTGTGCTGCAGTCCATGGGGTCGCAAAGAGTCAGACACGACTTAACTATTGAACAACAGTCTCTCTACTACTGTTCATCTCTCTTGATCCAAGGATTCAGTCATGTACCAGCTGATTCCAGATGGGTTATTTCCCTTTCCTGCCACTCGGGGGGATCAGAAAGAAATTCAAGCTTAATCTTCACCCCATGTTAATGGAATTCATATTTCCAACACAGCAGGAGAAACCATCATCTATAAAAAGCCCTTTAAAATGACTTCTTATACAAAAAAATTTTTTTCACTTTCTTCTTTTTTTTTTTTTGCCCTCTGAATAATTGCTGAAAGAATTTGGGGCTTAATTTTCCTGACAATTCATTTGACTCCACAGATGCAAAGCAATGTCATCAACAAGCGGCTCATCCAGTGAATAACTCGTGCTAGATTTGACTTTTTAGCCAAAAAAGGAATTCAAATGGGGCCAGTTTTATAATGGTTGTTATCGTGCTGTTGAGCGCCTGGACCCCTTGTTTTTTGTGGTGGCTTCACGCAAGGAGGTCTGCATTCCCTTGCACAAGCATCACCCTTCCCACAGCCTCGAGGCTTGCCGAGCTTCCAGTGCACGGCCTCGGGTCAGTCCTCTGGCAGTGCTGGTGACAAATTCTTCTCTAGGGGCTGTTTTGGCAAAGGAGCTTTTAGCCTTAGAGGGCCTCACACTCAGAGACGCGTGGCATAAGAGTCCTGTGGGACTCAGAGCTTGCTCTTCTCTGGCAGACTGGCCAGGGACCCGTTCCTCTCGTGTGGGATCAAATGAAAGGACTGTGTCAGACCTCTCAGAGGTGAGAGCATTGGGCCCCGACGGATGGTGCCTGGTATTTTTTTTTTAATGTATTAAAATGTATTTAAGAAACACAAAATGTGTTTTTTTAAATGTATTTTATTGAAGTATACTTGATTTACAAACCTGTTAGTTTCAAGTGTACAGCACAGTGACTCAGCTATAAATACACACACACACACATACACACACACAGTCTTTTACAGATTTCTTTCCCTTATAGGCCACTATAAAATATTGAGTATCGTTCCGCTATACAATAGGTCCTTGTTGGTTTATCTATTTGATATATGTGCTTTCATGCTCAGTCGCTTCAGTTGTGCCCAACTGATGCCCGCCAGGCTGCTCTATCCATGGGATTTCCCAAGCAGGAATACTGGAGTGGGTTGCCATTTCCTTCCCTAGGGGATCTTCCCAACCCAGGGATCGAACCCTTGTCTCCTGCGTCTAATGCATTGGCAGGCAAATTCTTTACCCACTGAGCCAATGGGAAAGCCCCATTTTATATATCTCAGTGTGTATATTGGAGAAGGCAATGGCAACCCACTCCAATACTCTTGCCTGGAAAATCCCATGGATGGAGGAGCCTGGTAGGCTTCAGTCCATGGGGTCGCTAAGAGTCTGACATGACTGAGCGACTTCACTTTGACTTTTCACTTTCATGCATTGGAGAAGGAAATGGCAACCCACTCCAGTGTTCTTGCCTGGAGAATCCCAGGGATGGGGGAGCCTGGTAGGCTGCCATCTATGGGGTCGCACAGAGTCGGACACGACTGAAGCGACTTAGCAGCAGCAGCAGCAGCAGCAGCAGCAGTGTGTATATATTAACCGAACCTCCTAATTTATCTCTACCCACGCTTTCCCCTTTGGTAACCACGAATTGGTTTTCCATGTCTGTGGATTTTGTCTGTTTTAGAAATTAATTCATATGTATCTTTTTTTAAAAAAAGATTCCACATATAAGTGAAATCATATGATCTTTGTCTTTCTCTATCTGGCTTACTTCACTCAGTATAATAATCTCTAGGTCCGTCCATGTTGTCCGTCCAGGCAGACAAGCTTTTCCTTTGACATTCACTTCTGCTTCTTTCATTCAGCTGGGAATCTTTATTATTGTCATTTATTTATTTTTTTTGCTTTGGCTCATTAGCTCCACAAATCATGGAGGTAGGAAAAAATGGCAGAACAGATCCCTAGTTAAAAAAAGAATTTAGTTAGAAAACTGTGTCCTGAGGGATTGGCAGATAGTTTGGGGGTTGCTCTGAGCCCGGATCCCTCATGGCTTCCCTGGAGGCTTCCCCGGTGGCTCAGTCAGTAAAGTATATGCCTGCAATGCAGGAGACCCAGATTCGATCCCTTGGTCAGGAAGATCCCCTGGAGAAGGGAATGGCAACCCGCTCCAGTATTCTTGCCTGGAAAATCCCATGGACTGAGAGCCTGGTGGGCTATGGTCCATGGGGTTGCAAAGAGTCAGACATAACTGAGTGACTTTCATTTCACTTCACTTCATTTCACTGAGCCCTGTGAAGGGGTGTGGACTTTGTATTTTGGAGACAGTGTAATTTTTGCTTCAGAGTTAAATACAAGCCCTGCAGAGTATCCCAACAACAGGCACAGAATTGGTGGTGTGTTTTAGCATCTTTTAACATAATTAGATGGGGGTTTCAGCCGTGTGTGTAGAACGGACATTTAAGTTATTGTCCAAATTTGAGAGTGAAAAGGCTGCTACTAATTGTTATGCCTGGTGAGCTACAGTCCATGAGGTCACAAAGAGTCGGACATGACTGAGTGACAGAACAGCAACAATTGTTTTGCCAGGACAACAGCGTAAAGAAGACTGCCCAGGTACACCCCAGTATGCGTCACTCTTCCTCCGAGGGGCTTGCATGGAGTTCTCTTGTCCTCTGAATGCCTCTGAAGGGGAATGGCCCACTGACTGCTCTCTGGACCCAGGCACCAACCTGCAAGGAGGTTGCAGGGAGCTATATGGTTCCATCCTTAGCACAAGATACAGTAGAAGGTGAGATGATTTGGAAAGAACAGAAAAGGGATACTCTTTATTGGAGTCTGTGCCCCATTGCGAACCCTGTACATAGCATTTCTTTTCTTTTTGTTTTTATTAAGCCTACAGCACCTGGTATTCCCAAGTGGTCTCCCATCCAAGTCCTAACCAAGCCCAACCCTGCTTAGCTTCCGAGATCAGACGAGATTGGGCGTGTTCAGGGTGGTATGGCTGTAGACTGTACACAGCATTTCTAATCCTTACATCGACCCTGAAGATAGCTGAGCTTGTCTTCATGCTGTGAGGCTTCCCAGCTGGCTCAGTGGTAAGGGTTTCGAATGCCAGTGCAGGACATGCAGGAGACGCAGTTTCGATCCCTGGGTTGGAAAGATCCTCTGGAAGAGGAAATGGCAACCCACTCCAGTATTCCTGCCTGGGAAATCCCGTGGACAAAGGAGCCTGGTGGGCTACAGCCCATGGGGTCACAAACAGTCGGACGCGACTGAGCATGCACATACACATCCTCATGCTGTAAGTGAAGAATGGGAAGTCCAGAGAAGCCAGGTGACTTGCCTAAAGCCACGGAGCTTGCACGTGTTAGGGCTGGGCTCTTGGCACTCTTGGACCACAGAGTAAAGAGCGTTGCTTGCTTTTGAACCGTCAGAGAGCGTGCTCACGGGAATTCTCTGGAGGTCCAGTGGTTAGTGCATGTCACTTCAGTTGTGTCTGACTCTTTTGACCCCATGGACTGTAGCCTGCCAATCAAGCTCCGCTGTCCACGGGATTCTCAAGGCAAGAATACTGGAGTGGGTTGCCATACCCTCCTCCAGGGGATCTTCCCAACTCAGGGACTGAACCTGCATCTGTTATGTCTCCTGCATCGGCAGGTGGGTTCTTTACCACTAGCGGCACCTGGGAAGCTTCCAGTGGTTAGTACTCTGCGCTTTCATTGTGGAGGGTGTGAGTTCAATCCCTAGTCAGTAAACTAAGATCCTGCAAGCTACACTGCATAGCTAAACCAACAAATGAAAACAAACCAAAAATCTAGCCCTTCCCCCAAACAAAGAGTGTGCTCATCAATGCTGCTCTGTGCCCAGGAAACAAACATCCTGGATGTAGTGCCCACATGCAGTTTGTGATGGGGCCTTGGGCTGCCTGCCTGGTCCCCAAGAAACAGAAAGATCCTTCGACCCAAGTTTTATGTAGAAGTCATTTTTCTGTGATATGAAGGGGAACTAGTGATCAGCTAGTGACCGTCTCTCACTGAGCAGGAGGCTGTGTCCAGCAGGGGAAGATGCTCACCGAGATAGTCGTGTGCCGAGCATCTCTGGTCTCCCAACAGAAGCACAGGATGGATGCCTTAGATGTCCCCCTGCATCCCAAGAGGGATTTGGAGAGCAACCAGGAGGAGTGACTCATGCTGTGTATTCATCAACTGAACTTAATCCCTCTTCTGGAGCCCAGGAACCCTTCTCTGTGCACAGCCAGATGGCGGCACGCAAGCCGCTTCAAAGGTCTCCTCGCCCTTGCCTGGGCCCCATCTCTCCCCATTTCTCTGAATCATTTTGGCTCGGCCCCCACTTGCAAGGGTCATAAGGCTCAGCCCTTCACAAGTTTGGCTGGGGAACACCTCGGGCACATGGCATTTTTTGAGGAGGCGCAGGAACAGGGAAGATCAAACAGTTTCTCAGACGTGGGGTTGCTGCTCTCTGCATTATTTTTCCCTTATGGAGATCCTCTAAAGAGAAGCATGAGGTCTAATGGAAAGAATTTGAGGCCTCAACTTCTTGATGACACGTCTTCACAGAGCCAGGAATCAAGAGACCTTAATTCGGGTCTTGACCCTCTGCTTATTAGCTCAGGCAAGTTGCCCCACGTTTCTGTCTTGGTTTTGTCAGTTGTCAAAAGGGCCAGGATCAGCCTGTCTTGCCTAATAGGGTTGCTGTAAGGATTTTGTGAGATGGCGAGTGTGACACGGCTTGGGTAGGTTCTATAGGAGGGGAGTAGGCCCTGCAGTCCAGTTTTTAAAAATTTAATTTTATTTTGGCTATGCCGGATCTTACTTGATGCATGTGGGATCTTTAATTGCAGTGTGCGTGATCTCGTTTCCTGACCAGGGGTTGAACCTGTGCCCTGCCCTCTGTGTTGAGAACTCAAGAGTCTTAACCATTGGACCACCAAGGAAGTCCCTGCAGCCCAGTTTTGCTCCTGAGAGTCAAAACTTTTTTCATTTTAAGAACATTTATTTGGCTGCACTGGGTCTTTGCTGTAACATGTAGGATCTTTGTTGATGCATGTAAGATCTAGTATCCTGACCAGGGATTGAACCTAGGCTCCCTGTAATGGAAGCCCAGAGTCTGAGTCACTGGGCCACCAGGAAAGTCCAGTCAAAACCCTTTGTCATGACACCTGGATCCTGAGATGTTTGAAGGGCTAACTTTGCTTCCTGGTGGCACTTGGCTTTAGCAGTCATTTCTCATTTCATTATACACCTCTCCTCTTACTCTTCTTTCACTGAGACTCAATTAAAATGGGCAGTGTAACTCTGACATGTCATTTCCTTGGGCATTACAGAGGTACCTCTTTACCGTCACCCAAATTTCTTTCCTGCCTGAAAGCATTCAGTTCTGTTTATTGGCGAGTTCTGCCACCCCCTGCCATCCATGTCAGGAGATGGAAGGCTCTCTCTCATCTGTATTTTCTGGGTCCTTCGGCTTGTGTGGAGGGCTTTTGCTCTGATAGCGTCAGGGGATCCAGAAGTCACATGCTATGAGACATTTCTGCCTTTCTGACATAAATCCTCTCTTTCCGCTGTCTCCTTGCCAGTTGAAGATGTCCTCTAGCGACTGATAGCTTTTCCATCCATGATTCTGCCAAAAAATATTATTTTCCTGATTACTTTCCCTTCTCGTGGATTGGCTTGGCCCTGTCTTTTCCTCATTCTCTTTGTCTTTAAGGCAGTTTGCAAAAAAACAGTCTATTCTTCTTGTTTCTTCTTAGGAATTGCATCAAGAGGAGATGTTCAGTAACTGAAGTCTCATCAGTTTAGGCTTCATTCACTTATTCTGTCCTTATTTATGTATGAATAAACGTATTGGCTTACACACACTATATTGGCTCTTTAAAAATTAAAAATATATAAAATGTATTTACCATAAAATTCACTCTTTTAAAGTGTACAAAATTTTTTTTAGGGTATTTACAGAATTGTGCAAACTTCACTCCTATCTAATTTCAAAACATTCTTTATTGTTCTTTAGTCGCTCAGTCATGTCTGACTCTTTGTGACCCCATAGACTGTAACTCACCAGGCTCCTCTGTCAATGGGATTTCCCAGGCAAGAATACTGGAGCGGGTTGCTATTTCCTTCTCCAGAGGATCTCCCTGACCCAGGGATTGAACCTGAGTCTCCTGTGTCGCAAGCAGATTCTTTACTACTGAGCCACCAGGGAACCCCTGAGAACATTCTTACTATTCCCCAAAGAAGCTCCATATCAATTAGCAGTTACTTGTAGTTTCCCAGACCATGGAAAAAACTAAAACAGAAAGTTCTCTGCTGATTTGCCTACTCTGGACATTTCATAGAAATGGAATCACACAATGTGTGGTCTGTTGTGTCTGGCTTCTTTCCCTTAGCGTGATGTCTTCAAGACTGATGCATGTTGTCGAATGTATTAGTACCTTAGTCCTTCTTATGGACAAATAATATGTCGTAGAATATACTACATTTTGCTTATCCATTGATTAGTTGAAAGATTTAAGGCTGTTTCCACTTTTTGGCTTTTCTGAATGAATACTATCGCTTGTAAGCAAGTTTTTACGTGGACATACATTTTCCTTTCCCTTGGGTTTATTTTCAGGAGCAGAATTGCTGGGTCACATGGTAATTCTGTCTTTAACTTTTCGAGAAACTGTCAAAATGTTTTCCCAAAGTGACATTTTGCATTTTGACCAACAGCGTTCAAGGACCCCAATTTCTCCATATCTTCACCAACACCTATTGCTTTCTTTTTAGGATTACAGCCATCTCTAGGGGTGTGAGGTGGTATTTCATCGTGGTTTTGACTCTAGGCTTTATTATAAAGCCAGTCCACTTGTTCATGGGCCTTTAGTCACACTTTTCTTGATTCACGATGTGAGAACTTGGTTTTGAGTATGTTTTCCTAACTCTGCATGGGGACATCAGATGTGAAAAGTATAAGGATGTTCCTAGAGATAAGAAAGAATAATTGAAATTAGGGATGTCCCAGATAAACAAGCTTCCCTGATGGCTCAGCAGGAGACGTGGATTGAATACTTGGGTCAGGAAGATCTCCTGGAGGAGGCCATGGCAACCCACTCCAGTATTCTTGCCTGGAGAATCTCATGTACTGAAGAGCCTGGTGGGCTACACTTCATGAGGTCGCAAAGAGTCGAACATGACTGAGCAACTAAGCATGCATGCTTGCAGAAAAACAGGGCTCTCTGTCCTCACCCCTGACAGTCCCAGAAATCCTCACTCTGGGGTTCACTGTCCCTGGCTGGCTGGAATGGCCACTTCCTTTCCATTCAGACCCCTCTCTGCCCCTCCAGATGCACTGCTGTGTCACCATGGATCCCAGAGTGGGTCCTGTTTTTCTGTCTTTTACGAGTACCCTTTATTCTGCTTGGACTTCCCTGGTAGTTCAGTCAGTGAAGAATCTCACTGCAGTACAGGAGACCCGGGTTCGATCACTGGGTCGGGAAGATCTCCTGGAGAAGGAAATGGCAAACCACTCCAGTATCCTTGCCTGGAAAATCCCTTGGACAGAGGATCCTGGTGGGCTGCAGTCCCTGGGTTGCAAAGAGTCCGACACGACTGAATGATTTCACAGTGTTTATTCTGCTTTATGGTGGGGTGGGCAGGTAAGCGGTCTTGTGCCAAGGAGGTAACTTGGCTGAGGCCTTGTGCCTCTTTGCTCCAGTGTCCTTCTCCCTGACACCTTCTGTAGACTGCCAGGCCAGGGCAGTCTCTGCTGAGGACCAGAGATCTCCCAGGCTAGTCTGTGCCTGCCTCAGATGGACATCTTCCCTTTCCATAGGCCAGCATAATAAAACTAATCACATCCTGTATCTGTTGCTCACAGCCTTTACTCAGGGTTGCTTTCTACCTCTGTAAGATCAATTGTTGTTCAGTCACTCAGTCATGTCTGACTCTTTGCAGCCCCACGGACTGCAGCATGCCAGACTTCCCTGTCCTTCACTATCTCCTGGAGTTTGCTCAAACTTATGTCCATTGAGTCGATGATGACATCCAACTGTCTCATCCTCTGTTGTCCCCTTCTGCCTTCTATCTTTCTCAGCATCAAGATCTTTTCTAATGAGTCAGCTCTTCACATCAGGTGGCCAAATTATTGTAGCTTCAGCTTCAGCATCAGTCCTTCCAATGAATATTCAGGACTGATTTCCTTTAGGATTGACTGGTTTGATCAAGAGGGTGGGAAATAACCCCCACTTCTTCTGAGGAAATTGCAGAATAGAGAGGTTAAGTGACTTGCCCAAATCCACCCAACTAATATGAGGCTGATTGACAACTCAGACCCCGGTCCTCTGGATCTCTGGCCAGCTCCTGTCCTGCTTGGCATGTTGCTGTGGTCATCAGGTGCGAGGCATGGTTTCAGAGCATGCACTGGATCTCAGATGACTCCGTCATCGCTTTCTGGATGCTTGTGATGTCACAGTGATAAATACCTCATAAAACTGTAAACTGAGGACGGTGCTGGGTGGCTGGGGCTGCATTGATGTGGCTGGAGGGAGAGATAACAGCCCGGAAGGATGTGGTCCTTCCCAGTGCCATTTCAGTATTACTCTGTATAACCTCTGTGGTTTCCTCCACTATGAAACCCTGTTCATTCATCCATCAAGTCATTCACACATTCATGGTCTTTATAAGGCTACTTGGTAGGTTCTGGTCTATCCATTAGGACTGCAGATATGGGCTCTATTCTGTTCTATTGCTGCTTACTGGGGAGACCCACAAAGAAAGGATTACAATAAAATGTGATCATTTTAATTTTTAAAATAAAAAAATTCTTTTTTTGGCTGTACTGCATGGGTTATGGGATCTTAACTCTCTAATCAGGGATCGAACCTGTGACCTCAGCAATGAAAGTGTAGAGTCTTAACCACTGGGCTTCCAGGGAATTCCCAAAATATGATCACTTTTAGACGAAGGTTCAGGGGCAACAGAGAAGAAGAAATCTTTAAAATGGGCCAGAGATGGTTATGGAAAGGCTTTCCCAGATAGGTCCAAGACTTGGATGAAGGCTCTGAAGGCTGGCCAGGATTCTGTCCTGGAGTCTCATTGTGGGGTGGGCATTAGGAGGAGGTGTCCAATTAAAAGAGAGACATGGGTAAGTGGATTGAGGCATGTTGAGTTTGGTAAATAATAGTGTGGAATGCTTTAGAATTTACAAGTATATCAGTTTTGCTGGGTATATATATATTACCTGATGAGTAAGGGGCCAGACGGAGAAGGCAATGGCACCCCACTCCAGTACTCTTGCCTGGAAAATCCCATGGACGGAGGAGCCTGGTGGGCTGCAGTCCATGGGGTCGCTGAGTCGGACACGACTGAGCGACTTCACTTTCACTTCTCACTTTCATGCACTGGAGAAGGAAATGGCAACCCACTCCAGTGTTCTTGCCTGGAGAATCCCAGGGACGGAAGAGCCTGGTGGGCTACCGTCTGTGGGGTCGCACAGAGTCGGACACGACTGAAGTGACTTAGCAGCAGCAAGGGGCCAGAATGCCAGTATTTATCACTGTTATTTAACATTGTCCTGGAAGTCTTAGTCAATGTAATGTGACAGGAAAAATAAGAAGTGACACTGTTGGAAAGAAACCAAATGATTGATATTTGTTAGGTGGTTTACCTTAAATACTCAAAGGAATTAACTGAAGAAGATAATTGGCTCTAAGAAAAAGGTTTATTAATAAATGACTGAGTATAGAAATATATTAAAAATGAATAGCTTTGCCATATGCCAGAAAGAACCAGTTGGAAAATATAATTTAAAAATCCCATTCACAATAGCAACACGAAATATAAAGTAACCAAGAATTACGAGTATACATTTGTATGTTTTGGACCCAAGAAAAGACTTTAATCAATTTAAAAAGGGGTATGTTAATGAATAAAGATAAAGATAAGTCACTCAGTCGTGTCCGACTCTTTGCGACCCCATGGACTGTAGCCCACCAGGCTCCTCCGTCCATGAGATTTTCCAGGCAAGAATACTGGAGTGGGTTGTCATTTCCTCCTCCAGGGACCTTCCCAACCCAGGGATCGAACCCAGGTCTCCCGTATTAGAGGCAGACGCTTTAACCTCTGAGCCACCAGGGAAGCCCATGTTAATGAACAGAAAGACCTAATACTCTGAAGAAGCAGATTATTTAGAGATTAATTATAAATTCAATGTGATTCCAGCCAAAACTTTAAAAAGTGTTGTTTTTTTTTCTTTTTCTGGACACCTGACAGACTCTGAAGTTCTGGTGGAAGAATCAATAGATAATAAGAACTAAGAGAAATTTGTAAAAAGCATAATGATGAAAAGGATGAGACCACTAGATATTTTAAAAATATAATAATTTAGGTGGCATGGTACTAGCTCCAGAAGAGACACATACATCAATAGGAAAAAATAGAAAAACCGTAAGTGCCAACTGTATTTAAGTATTTGGTGTATGAAAAAAATAACACTTTTAACTCATAGTGGAATCATAACATAGTTAGAGTATTATGCTGAGATAGTAAACTCTTTGAAAAACAAAAAAAAATAAACTCCTTACCTCAAATCATATGCCAAAATATCTTCCAAATGGGTTAAAGTTAAATTTCAACAACAAAGTCAAAAGAGAACCAGAAAAAAAAAATATAATCAAAGGGTCGTAGAAGGTATTTCATCAAAGGTAGAAATCAGAAAAGATGGTGACACTGGATTACCATCACAGTAAAATGATTAAAAGAAAAACAAGAAGTAGGAAATTTTATTTGTAATATATGACGTAGAGTTGATAATATTTAAAATATGAAATCATAACATTGTAATGAAAGATGCTTTAATAGTGAAGGTAAAGGGTATGAACAAGGTATTCACAAAAGAAAAATAAGTCTATTAAACTTAAGCAGAAATATTCATCTGGATTACTAATGAAAGAAATACAGGTTAACTTAGCAATGAGCTAAGTTTTTGTCTACTAAATTTTCAGATGTTTTCCCCAGTGTTTCTGTGAAATGGGCCTCATAGACTGCTGATAGGTGTTTACATTGGGATGACCTTTGTAGGGGGCAGTAAGACACTAGTTAACAGGAACTTTAAAATTGTAGTAGCATTGACACATATACACTACCATGCATAAAGTAAATAGCTGATGAGAAACTGCTGTCTAGCACAGGGAACTCAGCTTGGTGATCTGTGATGACCTAGATGGGAGGGATGGGGGTGGGTGGGAAAGAGGCTCAAGAGGGAGGGAATATTTGTATGTATATAGCTGATTCACATTGTTATAAAACAATTATGCTCAATTAAAAAATAAATTTAAAAAAGAAGAAGTTTATGAAGAAAAAATATTCATACCCCTTGATCCAGGATAATCTGCAAACATTTAGTCGTAAGGATGTTCACTGCAATTGTGAGAAAAAGTTAGAAACAACCTAAGTGGCCAAAATAAATGATTGATTAAGTAAATTATGGCAACTTCTAGAACAAAATGGTATGGAGTCATAAAAAAACATTGTAGAAAATATTTATTAATATGAATATGTTCACAGTGTATTGATGGAAAAAAGCAGGGCTTGATCACGTGTCCAATTTGATTTTACCTTTTTTTAGAGAAAAGCTTTATTGAAGTGTAATTTAAACCATAAAATTATACTATTTTCATAAAGAATATATATGTATGTATAGTGGGTAGGAAAAAAGATTGCATAGGCATACATCAGCATATTAATAGTGATTTTATTTGAATGATGGAATAATAAAATTTTTCCTTTAATTTTTTGGCATGTAGGTGCTTTCACACTTAAAGGAATTTTATAAGAAGCAAATTCCTTTGAAGTTATCATTTTCATCTGGGTTGCTGTCTCTTACCCTGTCATTTCTGGGAAGGAAGAAAATAGAATGTGAGGAAATGCTTAAATTTATGTATAGTCATGCAGAGGTGTTTGTGTAGTGCCTAAACTCTCCACCATCCACACAGTTATAAAGTGTCATGGAAGCTCCCTGAACAGCTGGGTCCCTTATCCAGCTTAGATCTTGTTGTCCAGATACACTGGCTGCTAGTCAGAGTCTTTTTAATCAACAAGAAGAAAAAAGACCCATTGAACTGCCAGCCCTCATCCCGAGATGGGCAGCACATCATGGTACAAGGGCCGTGGTTCCGGCTGCAGAGATGTTATGCTATGTTTTTGAATCCAGTCCAGATTCCTAGGAGGAAAACACCCGTCAATTATGCTGGCTCTAGATAGATCCCAGTCAACACATGACATCACCAACTCTTCCTTCCCTGGCCGCCTTTATTTGGAGGGGATGCAAAGAGAATTGTGCAACGTTGGAACAAACAGAATAGAGCACGGATCCCCTGTGCTTTTGTTTTTGGGTTGAACTCCAGCCTGGTTGCCACTGTTTTCTTTATTATACACAGCGAGTCTGTCACAGCAGCTTTGTACAAGTGTGTTAGTCGCTCAGTCGTGTCTGACTCTCTGCGACCCCGTGGACTGTAGCTCACCAGGCTCCTCTGTCCATGGGATTCTCCGGGCAAGAATACTGGAGTGGGTTGCTATGCCCTTCTTTGTACGAGCTTTGTACAAGGGAGGAATTGTTCGGTTGCTAATAACAGCCCTGTGTTTACAACAGTTCTTGTTTGAACTAGGTACTCTCGTCCTTATGTTATTTGGTGGGTGTCCACATGTGACGTCCTGAATTACAGTAGGTGTGACCCTCACTCTACTGTGGCCTGTATTTTCAGAGAAAGATGACTGTCACTAGATCCTAGGGTGTGTTTGATTATCTCCTTTGATAGGAGTGTAAATGTGACCCTGTTTGATGAAGGGGCTTGCTATCCTTTCCTGTTATTGACAGTGACCTTGGGCCGGAGCGTTTCGATACAGCTCTTCACATTACGTATGTCAGTCTGTGTGTTTCATTAGGAAGCTGTAAATCCTTGAGTTTCTGGTCAGGTTCCCTTCCCCACAAGGATCCAGCAGGAAGGGAAACAGACAGATGCAATCTTTGCACGTGAAAGCCTTGTGGTGTGACTTTTATTTTTTCGTGATGTTCCGCACAGCCCTGTAATCTCTTATTTTTGGCAGGCTGGTGCCGAATCTGTGGTCGCGTAGTCCCAGGCAACCAAAGGCTGAGACAAACAGAGGAAGTGTCATTACTCACATGTTTCCCCCGCCACCTCATCTTGGCCCGACACGGCCAGTGGCTACCCCCTCTTTGAGGTGGAGCTCCTTAGAGCTGAGTCTGACCCAGCCCCACAAGGGGTCCCTTTCAGTTGTCCCCCCCGCCAGCCCCTAGGGTCCCCATCCCTCATTAGTTTCCTGCATGCTTTTCATCATTTGTTTGTAGTCTGGAATTTATTTATGGCAGACTTTGTGGTGAAAACTGGGAAGCCTCTTTGCAGGGCAAGAATAGAGAACGCAGACGTAGAGAACAGACTTTTGGACACAGCAGAGGATGGAGAGGGTGGGATGAATTGAGAGAGAAGCATTGAAATATATACGCTGCTCTATGTAAAATAGCTAGCTAGTGGGAAGCTGCTGTGTAACACAGGGAACTCAACCCTGTGCGCTGTGATGACCTAGAGGGGTGGGGGATGGTGGTGGGAGGGAGGTTCAAGAGGAAGTGGACATATGTATACTTAATGGCTGATTCACTTTGACGTATGGCAGAAACCAACACAGCATTGTAAAGCAATTATCCTCTGATTAAAAGTAAAAAACAACAACAACTGGGAAGTCTCTTCCATTTTCTTAAAGCAGCCTGGAGCCTACAGGAAGGAGAGTAGGGAGCTCGCCTCCTACCCTTCTGCTGCCATCACAGGCCTGTAGGCACACACACATATGTGCACCCACACACACAGAGAAGCAGGCACACATGCATAGGTGCACACACACACACATACACACATACACAAGCAGGCATACACACGTGTGTGCACACACACGCACATACATACGCGAATATACACACACTCATGCACACACATACCTTCTGGTCGTCATCCTGGTAGCCAGGGCCTTGTGTCTGGTAAAGGATGCTGATGGAAGGGGAGGGTCTGCTCAGGAAATCTGCAGATCCTGGGGCTGCCAGTGCTTCCAGCATTTATTTAGGAAACTCACCTCCTTCTCCTCCCTGCCTGGAGAGTGAAAGGGGAAAACCAGGTCATCCATGGCAGCCTGGAGTTACCGTATCCCTGGTGGGGCGGGGGAGGGTTGAAAACATAAACAGTCTCAATATTCTGAAAGCCTGCCGGAGATTCACACTGCAGTGATGTTTCCAGGGTAAGATCAGGTTTCTTTGCTTGTGATTGGAATTACGTGGACTTTCTTCATGATGATTAGTTTGTGTTCTCTGCTCTGCTTGGCCAATTCTTCACAATCCAAATAGATGCATTTCTTCAGGCTTAAGACATTCCATTGGACAGGAAGATTGTTTCCATCATGGTGTCCTGGGGTCAGAAAGAGGGTGGGGAGGGTGGTTCCCTGGTGGGGGGAGGGTGGTGAAAAGTCTATATTTATGCCTGTTGACAGAGGGTCTCTATGAGCCTTCCTGCTTTAGCATTCATTGTCTTTTATTTTATGACCCGTGCCTACTTGCTGTGTAAACAGGACAGATTTGTTTTGCTTACTCAGTTTTATGCTGGAGACTGTTTGGCTGGATGAATACCTCAAAGTCCTAGGCCTCTCTCCTGGCACTGGGAGCCTCTGGCCTTCTCTCAATAATGTCTTTATCTGCTCCCTTCCTACACTGTTACCCCTCATGGGTCCTCCACCTGAGCCTGTAACCACCCCCGCACCCCTGCCCTGAGCCCTGTCCCTGCCACCCAGCCCACAGCAGTGCTGGAGGGTTTTGTGCCCCCACAGTGCCCAAACCCCGACCCCTTCACATTCTATGTCAAAGCTCAATTGAGCACGTGGAGAAGACTGACTTCATGCCAGGAATTAGGTCAAGCAGTCTTATAGGCTCAAGACATTCCTATTTTACTTTCAATTTATTTTCCAAATGGTTGTGTAAGACCTACTCTGCCAGACACTGGTATAAGCCCTTTATAAACACCAGTTCCTAACAACCCTGCAAGGGGGATGCTGTTACCCCCATTTAACAGACAGAAAAACTGAGGCCCAGAGAAGGTGAAGGATTCAGAGTGGTACAACTAGTGGATGGCAGAGCTGGGTGCCAGCTCAGGCTGCCAACTGTTGCTCTAACTTAAAAAAAATTATTATTTTAAATTAATTTTTAATCTAAAATTAATTTTTGGCTGTAAAATTAATTTTTGTTGGAATTTCTCTAGTTGCAGTGCGTGGGCTTCTCATCACGTGGATTTTTTTGTTGTGGAGCATGGGCTCTAGAGCACAGGCTCAGTAGTTGTGGTGTGGGATCTTCCCGGACCAGGGATCGAGCCCACGTCCCCTGCACTGACAGGCAGACTCCCAACCACTGGAGTACCGGCGAGTCCCTACTCTAACGTTCACAAACACGAGCGTATTTGATGGGTGGAGTTGAAGGCCCGTTGTCTGATCAGGGCATTTGAGAGTCAGCCAGCTCGCAGGCCTGTGCAGTCCCTGTACGTGAGGCTCCTCAGGACTTCAGATGGCTTAGAGGAATTCCAGGATCCAAACATGAGCCTGAGGCACACTCTGTGTTTCTCCCACCACCGATGCATGGATGCGAGGGGCCGTAAAGTTGGCTTTTCTCCAGACGGAGACTCAGCGTGCCTGTCTAATTACAGGAAACAGGGCCCTCTCCACAGTTAGTCAATGATTTCAGCATCTCTTGGAGAGATTCTGCATGGACCTGGAGTTGGAGGCTTTGCTTTCTGAGGAGTTTGGCTGGAATGCTCACCGCTGGCTTCCCTTGCCTGCTCCCCCGGGCCGTGGTTTCATCGCGCTGCTTTGCAGCGGGCACTTCCTGTTCAGTGCCTTATCTGCAAGCGGTCATGGAGCTGGGAGAAGGCACAGCTGTGCTCTGTGCGCTTGGGGCCCAGGTGCCTGGGCTGCTGCCTGGCTTGTTGGCCTCACAAGGCGGCCTTGAGGGGATCAGCTTATGACTCAGATGGACAAAGCTGAGAGAAGGTATGAGGGGACTGGAGAACTAAGATGGCGGCTGTCGCCATTTCATCATATTCTGGTTAAATTATCAGTAACCTCTTTGTCCAGCTGGTTGATCTGCTCGCTTATGTATTGCTTCGACCCCTACTTGGGTCTTGGAAGGTGGCCATTGATCTAAAACAGAGACGGCTTAGAATAGTGAAAAGAGCTTTGTCTTTATTCCCTTAAATAGCAGGCAAATAAAGTGAAAATAGCAGCGCTGGCTGGGGTGACATCCTGATGCGTGGCTAGAGGCAGTCTGAAGTGATGATGCTCTGGAATGCGACGTGTTCATCTGTATTAAGAACTGTAACTCACCAGTAAGCTCACTCGATGCTAGAACCCTCTCCAGAGAAAACCATTTAAAGTAAGGGGAAAATGGGAATTCCCTGGCTGTCCAGTGGTTGAACTTAGGGCTTTTACTGCTGGTATCTGAGTTCTATTCCTTGTAGGGGAACCAAGATCCCACAAGCTATGCGGAGTGGCTGAAAAAAAAAAGGAAGGGGGAGTTATTTGCATGAATATGTCCATAGGAACGTTATGTATAATAGAGGAAAAGTGGAAACAGTCTTTAGGTTTAGCACAGGGGAATGGTGAAGAAAGTCATAATAGATTCTTCAAAGAATAATTCTCATAAAAAATGGAATTGTGAAGACTCTAAGACAACGTGGTATTAAGAAAAAAGCCACAGTATAAGTGAATGTGCCCTGTGATTATACCCACATAAAACAGATACACATGAAAATTGTATAAATATTAATTACGTTGAATTTGTTCATAGTGCTTTTTAGGTCTACTGTATCCTTCTACTTTTCTGTATATTCATTCTATTAATTTTTGAGAGTTTGATATTGAAACTCCAATAAAAAATCTTAATTTATCTACTTAAAAAATAATTGTAATATAGAGTGGAACTATATGTAGTTTTGTTCTGTATTTTCCAAGTGTCCTGTAAAAGTGTTGCATAATTTAAAAAATAAAAAAGAGAAAAAAAAAAACAAAAAAGAAACAATATATACACGCCAGATCTGGAAGATTATCTAGAAAAAAGATGAATATTTATGATTAGGATGGTGGGATTATAGGTAATATTTTCTCCTGTTAATAAGAAAAGTAAAGGAAACAGTACAGATTTTGGATTCAGACCGGGGATTAGTTCTGGTATTGCTACATCTCGCTACGTGTCTCTAGTGACTCTTGAAACTTCCTGGGACTCAGATTCCTCATCAGTAAAAAGCTAGAACCGTTTCCAAGGGTCTCTGGATCTGAGCCCGATTGTAGCCACTAATGGTCTCTTCAAGTGGAGTCTGCTGGACTGCTTATGTCAATAAACAATTTGTGAAAAACAAACAAACAAGAAACAACTTGTGGGCAGTTAGTGCCCTCATTGTGTCCTTCACAAACTGTGAAGTCCCTTAAGCACTCTTGGTGGCTTGGTATCTGCTGTCACCATCCACGGCTTGATGATGCTTTTCCTGAAGGCGCTGCTGTGCACATCCACCTCAAGTGAGCAGAGAGCAAACTCTTAAATCCATGGAGGCTGGTTCTGAAGCTCTTTCTGGTGAAGCAGGTGATTTCCATCCCTCCCCATGCTGACCAGTTGCCTCTGGTGGGCCCCTTCCTGGAAGGTTGACCCCATGTTGCCTGCAGATGGGCTCTCAGACTCTCCATGGCTGCTTTTGATGAGTCAAAGAGAGGATTTCTGTGCATCATTTGGTTTGTAAATCCTCTTCAAGGATTTACACATTATAAATGGCCCTTCATTGCCACACAAAGATTGCGTTAGCTTTGCCTTTGATCATGCATGCAAGGAGGCCGTGTGCAAACTATATCCAAGCCTCAAAGAGAAAGGTTTTACGGGGTACTGACATATTGACAAGCTCTTACCTGGTGCCCCAAATTGAATTTCAGTGACTCAGGTTGGCTGTATCCCCTCTGTCCACCAGGTTAAGCTCATTTGCTGCCTGCTTTAGTGAACCTGCATATGTTTTCGATGATGGAAGGGGATTTAGGTTTGAAAAGTTGAGGTGTGTTTTATTGATAGATATGCCAAGAAGGTGATGGTTTGCTGTGGCTGTTGAACAAGGCAGGTTGGGAGTTGAGCTCTGAGACAGTGTCTGCAGAACTGCAGGCGAGTCCCATAGCCTCCAGTTTCCTTGTCCGTGATGTGAGCATTGTGAAACTACCCTGTCTGCCTGATTTGAGCATCACCTGATAAGGCACACCATAGCCCTTGGTGGACTACTTGCTATAGCGCTGTACCAAGGTGAGGTTGATATTGTTGCCATCAAACAAACATTGGCATGACATTATAAAATGATTTAATGGCTATTCCTATTTTTAAAAATTTCTGTAGGAGTAGATATGTTTTCGTAAAGTGGGGAGCTTTGGTTATGCCTTGTGCTAAATTATGCAAATGGATTGAAAAGCCAAGAGGCCTTTCCAGGATCATCATTAGAATCAGAACTAATGCTGGGTTTGGAATCTGGGTCTTCTCTCTGCCCTGCTCCCTCCCTCTCCTTTCCCACCTCTGTCTCGAGCTCTGATTCCTGGGCTCTCCAGGTTGCCTTCCAGCAGCCTGGAAGGAATGGGCAACCTCCTTCCAGCAGGCCCAGGCCACAGGAAGGAAGTCTGGGGGGCAGAGGGCATGGGTTGCAGGTAATGAGGAGCTCCAGGTGCCCACCTGCAGCTTCTGGATGCACAGATGCCTATGGGCAGCAGGGTCCACCCGTGATAGGTGCTGTAGCCTTGGGGTCCCACCTGCTTGCAGCTGCTTGGCATAGGGATTGCCTGAGAATGAAGAGGGCACAGGTCCCCAGATTCATCTCCCAGTGAGTACTGAGTCTGAGGCCAAGGATGAGTCAAGACATAGGAGACTGCTGTCTGGGAGATGGGGTATTGGTGTTTTGGGGAGTCACACCAAGATGGTATGGACAGCGCTGGGATGAACCCGGGGTAAGTTCAGGCAGGGGGGAGGCAAGGGTGCAGTGGGCCGAGAGTGAAGGGGGGCGGAAACATGGGGTATTGACAGCATTCACCCCTTTCCAGAACTTGGCAGGAAAGGCAGAGCAGGAAGTGAGCAGCAGCCTGAGGATGGAGAGTGTACCTTTTCGTATATTGGGTTGGCCCAAAAGTTCGTTCGAGTTTTTCCATACATCTGTGGAAAAACTTGAACAAAGCTTTTGGCCAACCCAGAATTTTTTTCCCCAAATAATACTAAAATAGTATTTTAGGAGCGGAGTTTGATTGCTCCATAGCTGGCTACTCATCAGATCAATGACGAGGCTGTTTGTTTTATAAATGCATTTTACTGACTCCTGCCATGGCCTTTATTCCCACCAGATCTCGAGCTTCATGATTCTAGCAGTGATCACTGGACACTGAATGGTTTCTTACGGCTCGGCATGGTTGATATGAACATGTGTGCTCAGTGGGTTAGTCGTGTCCGACTCTGTGACCCCATGGACCCGCCCGGCTCCTCTATCCGTGGGATTTCCTAGGCAAGAATGCTGGAGCGAGTTGCCATTTCCTCCTCCAGGGGATTCTTCTGACGCAGGGATCAAACCCTCATCTTCTGTGTCTCCTGCATTGCAGGCAGATTCTTTACCCACTGAGCCACTGGGGAATACTCGCTTAGTTTTAAAAGCAAGCTAATGTTAAAGGAAGCTTGGGAAAGAGAGAAATAAGCGGATGACCCTGGTGCCTCAAGGTTCGAGCAGTTGGTATGCCTGCGATTGTTCTAGATAGTTCTAGCTTTTAGGAAAATGCTTCCTTGCATGGCAGGAGAAGCAGTACATTTGCACAAGGCGAGAAGTTAGCCCTGGAAGCATGTGGTTTAGAGGCATTTTAATATTTCATAAAGGGATTTACGAGGGAGTTTTCCTTATGAAGTATTGTATTCATAACTCTGTCTTCCTTGCTGGTCTTTTTGAGCATGCTTGTATAGCAGGCACTTTTCAGAGTAGTTTCTGTATTGACTCATTTTCACCTCACTGAGACCTGTGGGTTAGGTACTAGTATCAGTCCCATTTTACAGATGAGGAATGTCAAGTCCCCAGAGGCTGACCATCTCACCCACAGTCACGTGATGAAGAGATACCAGAACAGGTCAGGAACTCAGTCATCTGACCTCGCCTCTCCTCCCCAGCATCTCCTAATTCCCTGGTGCAGGTGCTTTTTCTTCCCTTTCTGCCTCTTTTGAGGACAAAAACCATGTTATCCTAACTGGCAGCTCGGACTCCCCAGAGGCTCTTATCTCTGCAGCAACAAAAGCCACACTCTGCTGAATAGGTCACCCGGCCTTTGGCTGAGGAGATGCCGGCCCGGCAACTCCAGAGATAAGCCAGCGGTGGTTGTGCTGTCGTCTCCCTGGTGGCTTGCTTTTAATTCAGGTCCATTAATTTATCTCAGATGGAAACGGGAGAGGCCAGCGCGCATGCAGCTAAGAGCAGGGCCGGGAGAAGGAGGCCCAGTGCTGATTCTGGAATGGGGGGCTGGAGAGGGGCAATTCTGATTGGATAAAGGCCCCAAGGAGCATGGGCCGTGTGTGTACTGACCACAGGAGATTCTAGACCTGCTGCTACAGGGGTCTGTGTTTGAGGCTCCAGAGAGGCAGGGGGAGAACCTTTGGTGGGACCTGGCAGGACTGAATCCCCGCACCCATCTTCCTCCTGCTCCATCTGCTTATCCTCCCAGTAGGCTTGGAATATGGTTCCTATTCAGCCCCCTCAATTCCATGACAAGGACTGCGGGGGTGACTTTTCTGGCATCTCTCTATGTTCTAAATATGAAGAACTGATTAGAAACACTAACTGCTGGCCTTTTAAAAATCTAGGGACTTAGATTATGTCAGGGCTGACTTCCCAGGTGTGATGTTGTATGCACTTTGGCAAGATATTGCCCTTGTGGAGGGGGTATCAGACTGGATGGAGGGTCTGAGGCTCTCTCTGTATCATTTCTTAACAACTACATGTGAATCTTTAATTACCATGATGGTGTGCTTAGTCACTCCGTCGTGCCTGACTCTTTGTGATCCCATGGACTGTAGCCCGCCAGGCTCCTCTGTCCATGGGATTCTCCAGGCAAGAATACTGGAGTGGGTTGCCATTTCCTCCAGGGGATCTTCCTGACCCAGGGATTGACCTGTATCTCCTGTGTCTCCTGCACTGCAGGTGAATTCTTTACCTGCTGGGCCATCTACTCAGCCACAAACATCATTGTTGTTGTTGAGTTGCTAAGTCCTGTCCAACTCTTTGCAGCCCCATGGACTTTAAATAGGGTCTTTTCAATACTGCAAACTCCAAAGAGACCCTAGATTTGAATTTTCCAGGAGCAGCAATGTATTTACATGGCGTTAACACTTTGCTGATATCCAGAACATATAACAATAGGCTACCAAAACCACTCAAGGCAGTAAAAAGCAATGAAGTGCTGATACACACTATAATGGATGAACCATGAAAACACCATGCTAATTGCAGGAAGCCAGACACAAAAGACCACATGCTGTATGATTCTTTTTTTATATGAAATATCCAGAATAGGCAAATCCATAGAGACAGAAAGCAAATTAGTAGTCGCTTAGGGCTGGGAGTTGCAGAGATGGGGGCGTTGGGGAGGGGCTGCTGATGAGTATGGGGTTTCTTTTTGTGGATGATGTTCTACAATTAGATTGTGGTGACGGCTGCAGAACTCTGTGACGAGACTAAAAACCATTGAACTGTACAGTTTAAATGTGTAAATTGGCTGGTATGTGGATTGTTTCACAATAAAACTGTTAAAAAAAAAAGGTAACGTCCTTTGACAGTTTTAAGAGAAATAATAAAAGTCCTTGGGAAATTGCTGGTGTCCTCGAGATGCAAGCACTTCCAGACGCTGGTTGGAACACCTCAATTCAGGGCACTGTCTTGGGGCATGTTTTGGCTCCCTCGTAAACCAGATTCACAGGCCTCCCACTGAAACCACAGTGGTGTTTCTGATGCTCCTTCTGAGGGTATGAAAACTCAGTGTGTGCTGGACGTTTTGCCAGGTGCTTTCATGTGCTTTCTTTTTGTTCCATGGACTGTAGCCCGCCAGGCTCCTCTGTCCATGGGATTCTCCAGGCAAGAATACTGGAGTGGGTTGCCATTTCCTCCAGGGGATCTTCCTGACCCAGGGATTGACCTGTATCTCCTGTGTCTCCTGCACTGCAGGTGAATTCTTTACCTGCTGGGCCATCTACTCAGCCACAAACATCATTGTTGTTGTTGAGTTGCTAAGTCCTGTCCAACTCTTTGCAGCCCCATGGACTTTAAATAGGGTCTTTTCAATACTGCAAACTCCAAAGAGACCCTAGATTTGAATTTTCCAGGAGCAGCAATGTATTTACATGGCGTTAACACTTTGCTGATATCCAGAACATATAACAATAGGCTACCAAAACCACTCAAGGCAGTAAAAAGCAATGAAGTGCTGATACACACTATAATGGATGAACCATGAAAACACCATGCTAATTGCAGGAAGCCAGACACAAAAGACCACATGCTGTATGATTCTTTTTTTATATGAAATATCCAGAATAGGCAAATCCATAGAGACAGAAAGCAAATTAGTAGTCGCTTAGGGCTGGGAGTTGCAGAGATGGGGGCGTTGGGGAGGGGCTGCTGATGAGTATGGGGTTTCTTTTTGTGGATGATGTTCTACAATTAGATTGTGGTGACGGCTGCAGAACTCTGTGACGAGACTAAAAACCATTGAACTGTACAGTTTAAATGTGTAAATTGGCTGGTATGTGGATTGTTTCACAATAAAACTGTTAAAAAAAAAAGGTAACGTCCTTTGACAGTTTTAAGAGAAATAATAAAAGTCCTTGGGAAATTGCTGGTGTCCTCGAGATGCAAGCACTTCCAGACGCTGGTTGGAACACCTCAATTCAGGGCACTGTCTTGGGGCATGTTTTGGCTCCCTCGTAAACCAGATTCACAGGCCTCCCACTGAAACCACAGTGGTGTTTCTGATGCTCCTTCTGAGGGTATGAAAACTCAGTGTGTGCTGGACGTTTTGCCAGGTGCTTTCATGTGCTTTCTTTTTGTAAAAATTAATTTTCTTTGTTTATTTATTTTTAGCTGTGCTGGGTCTTCGTTGCTGCATGGGCTTTTCTCTAGTTGCAGCGAGCAGCGGATACTCTCTAGTAACCGTGTGTGGGCTTCTGATTGTGGTGGCTTTTCTTGTTGTGGAGCACACGCTCTAGGGCACATGGGCTTCAGTGTTGCAGCTCTGGGGCTCTAGAGCCCAGGCTCAATAGTTGCAGTGAACTGGGCGTAGTTGCTCCGCAGTACAGGGATCTTCCGAGACCAGAGATCAAACCTGGGTCTCTTGCATTGGCAGGCGGATTCTTTGCCACTGAGCCACTAGGGAAGCTTTCACATGCTTTCTTGAACTCAAAGGCCTGCATGCATGGATGCTTGATGCCCATTTTTCATATGTGAAGAGATGGTGGTTCCAAGGAATATACACAGCAGGAGGGTGATGCTGTGGGAGTCAGCATCAGAACTGGAGCTCACTGACCCCAAAGGCCATCTTCTTTTCCCTGCCTGCAGCCAGACTGGGTTGATGAGATGTCCCTCTAAGACAGAAGCCAGGCCCTTCCAGGGACAGATGGCTTAGGACAATCACCAGGGAAAAGGCCCGTGGGTTCCATGCAAATTGTTTCCAGGCTCTGTCCTCCTCGGAGGGGCATCTCTGCTCCCTCCGGAAATGACTGTGACACTTTGCCCTGTTCTCTGGAGCAGCTCTTCCCAGGAGAGCTTCTGTGGAAAGAGAACTGTGGGAAAACATGTGGAGTCATTTCATGGACACGTTTCTGAGTGTCGTTCATTCTGGCAGGAAATGTGTTTATTCCCCAAAGTCCTCAGCTTTGCCTGTGTCCTGAGTTTTCAAGGGTTCATAACTCTAAGAGCTGTTTTTGGATAGGGAGGGAACCGGATATTTTTGGTACGTGATAGAGCTGTTGTGTAGAAAACAGGACCCTGATGGTAAAAGGCACAAGGGAATGACCTTGGCAAGGGGAGTCAGTGGGAAAAGGTTTGCATTCAGCTTCCCTGGCGGCTCGGTGGTAAAGAATCCTCCTGCTAGTGAAGGAGACAGGGTTCGACCCCTGGGTCAGAAAGATCCCCTGGAGAAGGAAATGGCAACCCACTCCAGTATTCTTGCCTGGGAAACCCCATGGACAGAGGATCCTGGTGGGCTGCCTTCCATGGGGTCACAAAGAGTCGGACACGACTGAGCGACTAAACAACAATAGCAGCAAGTAATACCCAGGGTGGTCCCAGGAAGATTCCTCAGCTCCCGGGGAACTTATTAAAAGTGCGGATTCTCGGGTGCCTGCCCAGGCCTACAGACTCTGAAAGTCTGGGAGTGATGTCCAGGAAACTAGGTTTTAATTAGCTCTCAAGATAATTTTCTCTGAAGTTTGAGGAGCCTAGCACCAGATGATCTGACATATGCTTGGGGTTGAACAGGAAAATCTGGTTGTGTTCCCAGGAGGGCATGCCCTTCTGAGCTTGAGCTATCTTGCAGGGTGATGTATGAGCTGGAAGGGAGCATTCATTCATTTGTTGAAAATACATATTGAGCACTTCCTGTATCAGTGCATCCACACCCTGCTCTGGGAGACTTTACATCCCATGGAGGAAGGTGGGGTGGGGTGGAATGGGGGCTAGAGTCAGAGAGAAAGTGTGCTCAGTCGTGTCTGATTCTTTGTGACCCCATGGACTGTAGCCCTCCAGTCCCCTATGCATGCCGTAAAGTAGGGAAACCTGATGCGGAAACTGCTGCAAATGGGATTGTGACCCTGGGGTGCTGACATTTGACCCAATCAGAAGGGGAAAAAATGCCGAGATGCCCAAGGGAAGAGCAAGGTGAATGGATTTCCAAGGAGAGGGCACTGCCCCTGCAAAGGTCTGGGGGTGGGGGAGTTGGCAGGTCAAGAATGAAACATGGCTGGCCAGGGTGGCCTGAAGGTGGTGAGCAGTGGGTAGGTAGCAGAGATTACGTTGGAGAGGTAAGTTGGGGCTGATTTTCACAAACAAAAAGAGGAGTTAGAGTTTTGCTCTACAGATGATGAGCAGCTACTGGAGGCTTTGGAGGAGGGCAAGTGATGAAGTAAAGGGTGTGACTAGGGAAGATTCTGCCAAAACTATGATTGCTACTAAGTCAAATTTTAGTCCTTTTTTTTTTTTTTTTTTTTTGCTCAGGGCACAGGGAACCAGTTTAGAAAAAAAAATTGGAATCACTTTGTCAGAGTTTCTATGTTAGCAGATGGAACACACTTGTGTTAGAAGTGTACCTCCTGCAGAAAAAACTAACACAACATTGTAAGGCAATTATATGCCCCCCAAAATGTATACATCCTCATTGCTTTCATTAGGTAACATTATATACCAGCTATATATTTACCTATTAATTACATATGCTGCTACTTATAAAAAGTAAATTTTGTCAGAAGAAAATTCAGCTTCGATGTTCATATTTTCCAGGCATATAAAGCCAAGCTCAATTGATTGCAGTTGAGCAGTGTCTGTGAGATTTGATCCAGTTCAGAAACTCAACCTCATTAGTGTTGCCTGCGCTGGCATTTTCTTAGCTGAGAACTGCTTACCTGGCTGTAGAAAATCTAGTATATAGAAGAATGATTCATTGCTTTAGGCATCAAGAGTCCTGGGTTTTGTCCTCTTGGTTGCACAAGTTTGAATTGACCTTGGACACGTCACTTTGGTTTGTATTTGAGTGTCTCTGGAAGAAGATGAGTAATAATAATCATGGCAATTGGGCTAGAGCTCAAGACCTAAGAGAGACCACAGCCCATGCAAAGGCCCTGTGGCAGAGGGGAGCAGGCTGATAATATTATAGCAACTCAAAGGCAGCCACTGAGCAGCTGATGAGCAGAGTGCAAGGGGTAAATGGTCCAGGGTGATTTCTAGAGGTAGGCGAGAATCTTGTTGGGAACTTTAACTTTTATCTGGGGACTTCCCTGGAGTGTGCTCAGTTGTGTCAGAATCTCTGCAACCCCATGAGGCTGCTCTGTCCATGGGATTTTCAAGGGAAGAATATTTGGAGGGGGTTGCCATTTCTTCCTCTAGTGGATCTTCCCCACCCAGGTATCAAATCCACACTCCTCATTGCAGACGGATTCTTTACCACTGAGCCATCGGGGAGGTCCAGTGAATAAGACTCTGCACTCCCAGGGCAGGGGACCTGGGTTTGATCTCTGATTAGGGAAATAGATCCCTCATGCTGCTACTAAAGAGTTCGCATGCCTCAACTAAAGATCCTGCCTGCTTCAGTGAAGATCCTGCTGCTGTACTAAAACCTGGTACAGCCAAATAAATAGACAAATAAATATTAAAAACATTTTTTTATCTGAAGAGTAAGGGGAAACCATTGGAGGATTTAAATTGGGGAGGGACATAAGCTTGGACTTACCTGTGGCTCAGTTGGTAAAGAATCAGCCTGCGATGCAGGAGACCCAGGTTCAATCCCTGGGTGGAGAAGATCTGGAGAAGGAAATGGCAACACAATCCAATATTCTTGCCTGGGAAATCCCATGGGCAGAGAGCCTGGTGGGTTACAGTTCATGGGGTTGTAAAGAATTGGACATAATTTAGTGACTTAGTCACATAATGTTGATAGATATGCTGTGTCATTGAATCCTCATTACCAATGTGTGTGGTATGTAATATCCCTGTTTTTTTAAAAAATATTTTTCTTGATGTGGACCACTTTTTAAAGTCTTTATTGAATTTGTTACAATATTGGTTCTGTTTTATATTTCAGTTTTTTGGCTCCGAGGCTTGTGGGATCTTAGCTCCCCAACCAGGGATCAAACCTGTGCCCCCTTCATTGGAAGGCAAAGTCTTAACTACTGGACTACCATGAAAGTGCTCATATCTCTATTTTAAACCAATCCAGAAGCTTAGGGTAGAGGAGATGAAGTAGCTCACCTTGCTGGTGGGGAGTGGAGCCAGGAAACAAAGCCACGTAAGCCTGACTAGTCCTCTGTACTCCCTATCAGCCTACTTCACTAATAATATAACAAAAACTGCAGTTTTAAAATGCTTTGAACTCTTAGGATGAACGATTGCCCTTGAATTACAAAGTGGTATTATGCTGCAGAAATCTGAGTGGTGATGAGATAGTGGATATGCCGGGGAACCTTTACATTTGATCTTAGCCGAAAGACGGAGAAGCAGTTGCCGGGGACCTTTTAAAAGGCCCCGTCTGCATGGCTCTGGTCCAGCATCTTCAAGTTCCCTGTCGTCTGGTGGAGAGTGTCCCCGAAATAGCTATCAACACAGAAAAGGGCTTGGTGGCTCCGGCTCGCCATTTGACACTGCCATTGTCCAAAAGGACTCATTGTCCGTGAAATGTGCCTGAGGTCTGTGCTTTCAGGGGTTTTGCACCGGGAAATCAGATCTGGGCAGGTCATGCGTGGTTTCACTGGAGCAGTCATGCCATGCCAAGTTTCTACTTCTCCTTTTTGGGTAGTCTGCTGGTTAAGTGGATTCTTAGAACCTGATGGTAGAGTTCCTTCTTAATTTTGAGCCCTTGCTCAGGGGAAACAGCTTCTGGCTTGCACACCTGGAAGCTCCTATTGGTGATGACGACACTTCTGTTCCTTTCTAGTTGACCACGTGGTTCCTGAGCCTGGGACGAGCCTGCTGGCCGCCTTTGACCAGTGGCGGGAATGGGCCGACAGCAAGTCCTGCTGTGACTACTCTCTGCACGTGGACATTACTGAATGGCACAAGGGCGTCCAGGAGGAGATGGAGGCCCTGGTGAAGGACCATGGTAGGTTGTGCCCACCCAACACTTCCTGGGGGTGTTTCCTTCTCAGACCACGAGCTGCGTGAATAGTGCTCCTAGGGGCCTTCTGCACCTGCCTTGTGTGCCAGGAGGGAGGGCGTGGCCTGCTACTTGTGCTGGGCATGGCCATGGTCAGACAACTGGTCACAGCTTATTGGTGTAAGCACACTGTATATGCGTGCCAGCCAGGCTGGGGAGTTGAGGATGAGAGAGGGATTTGCTCTTAAAGGAGAAGAGTGCACCTCCCAGGGAGGATTCTGGGTAATCTTAGAGGAGACCCTGGGACCCTGAGTACAGGACTTTTGCAGCCTCTGTTTGCAAACCCAGGAGAACCAGGGTAGATTTGAGGGTGATGAGGCTCTGGAACCACATGAGGTGTCTTTTTTTTTGTTCCATAGGACTATTTGGGGGAGCCAGATTCTAAGGACTGGGTTCTGAAAGATTCCCAGGGATATTGGGATATTCTAGGGATACTGGGGGGGATCTTAACCACCTCCAGGTGCCTCTGGGTCCCTTTTATCCACAGGAACCTTAGGGATTTGGGTGATGTTATCAGACAACATCATCTTTGGGGGTCTTCTTGACCTTGGCTATAGACTGGAGATCATATGAGGTCACATGTTGACCTCTTTGGATCCAGATCATCAAGGAAATGTCTATGCTCTATGGTTCTGAACTTCTAGGCTCAGAAATACCATGGGCTGAGATAAAACCTGGGCATAGATATGGTAGATATCTACAGATACAGTGGAAAAAGCTTAGAATGATAATCTGTAGTCTGGGGCTTATTTCTCTACTTTTTCACAAACTAGCTGTGTTATCTTGGCCAAATCACTTAAATTTTATGAGTCTTAATTTAACAAAAAGTCTCACATGAGGATATTGGATTAGATACCCTAAGATTCGTTCCCACATGAAAGAAACTAGGTAATCCTTGACCTTTCTCACTTTGGCAAATACTGAGACTCAAATGGGTTAAATGCTAATAATGAATTTACTCCACATCAGCCTGGAGGGTTACCATAGCAACTGTTGCTTAGCAGAAGAGAAGGGCTGAAGTGTCCCAAGGCATTGAACACAGGCAGCTTCCAGCACCCCCCGTGGCTTGAATTAAGCTCCAAGGCTAGCAGGTTGTCAGTACAGTTGTTTACCCTTGTGATGGATGTTGATCAGGGATGTTTGGTCTGGTGCTTTTGGAAGCAAGAACTCTAAAATGCCAGGGTGAGAGCTGTGACATCTGCTGTTGCAACCACAGACCTTGTCTTACTTAAAACACTTCTGAAAAATCAGCATAGAAGGCAGTCAGTTTACCGGAGAAAAGACATTTATTATAGATCTTTGAATTCACTTTCTTATTAAAGTCACAACAGTTAGGAGCAAATTTCTTTTTAATGTTTAACTTTTAATTATGGTAGAATACAACATAATGTGAAATTTGCCATCTTAGTCATTTTAAGTGTACAGCTCAGTGACACTAAGGACACTCCCATTGTTGTGCAGCCATCACACCATCCATCTCCAGACCTTTCTTTCATCTTTCCGAACTAAAACTCTGTCTCTGTTAAACCGTACCTTTCCCTTCCCCCAACCCCCGTTCTACTTGTCCCTGTGAATTTGGCATATAGGTGGAATCCTACAGCGTTTGTCCTTTTGTGACTGGCTTATTTTACTTGGCAGAACGTCCTCAAGGCTCATCCACGATGTAGCCTGTGTTAGAATTCCCTTCATTTTAAGGCTGAATAATATTCCATTGTATGGCTGGACATTTTGTTTAGCCCTTCATCCATGGACACTTATTTTGCTTTTACCTTTTGGCTCTTTTGAACAATGCTGCTGTGAAAATGGGTGTACAAATACTGGCAATTTAAAATTTTGATATAGTTTTAAATTAAGAGAAAACCATAAAAGTATTAGAAAGAACCCTATGCACCCTAGTACCAGATTTGCCAGTTGCTTGTATTTTATCACATATATTTGCTTTATCTTTTGGTCTCTGTCTTTATCTCTCTCTTTATCTCTTCCTTTCTTCCTCTTTCTGAGTTTCTCTCTCCACACACATATACATATTATAACTTCCTTATTCCCATCCAGATTATTTGGTTTATCTGTGAGTCATGTCTCCACCTCTCTGTTTTGCCTGTCCTCTAGGGGTGAATTCCTTCCTTGTGTACATGGCTTTCAAAGATCGCTTCCAGCTCACGGATTCCCAGGTAAGAAAAGCTGGCTTTTCTTTCTGGCATTTGGTACATTTGGGCCAGTGCTGTTGTCTTTTTTTTTTTTGGCATATAGTTGCTTTATAATGTTGCATTAGTTTCTGCTATATAACCAAATGAATCAGCTATAGGTACACGTATATCCCCTCTCTCTTGGACCTCCATCCCACCGCTCTCGGTCATCACAGAGCACTGAACTGAACTTCCTGTGCTATATTGCAGCTTCCCACTAGCTATCTGTTTTACACCTGGCAGTATGGTACTGGCACAAAAACAGAAATATAGATCAATGGAGCAAGATAGAAAGCCCAGAGATAAACCCATGCACCTATGATCAGCTAATCTATGGCAAAGGAGGCAAGAATATACCGTGGAGAAAAGACAGTCTCTTCAATAAGTGGTGCTGGGAAAACTGGACAGCTACATGTAAAAGAATGCAACGGGAGCACTCCCTGACACCACACACAAAAATTAGCTCAGCGTGGACTGCTGCTGTCTTCACAGCGCCTCCAGTGTATGCTCACGGGAAATGGTTGGTGGATGAAGTCCCTGATGTCACTCCCTTCAGGGGATGGTATGAAGCCCGTGCCGTGGCCCCCCAGGACTGGTGTTCCCAGGCTCTGGAATCAGCCACCTGCCTGGGACAGTATAACTGAGAGGGGTTCTCAGACCCCTCTCAGCAAACCTTGTGCAGAGCCGGTGTCACCCGCCAGCTTCTCCTCATCTAAGCTCTGTAGGTTACACTGCCTCTGTTGATTATCTGTTAATTACTAAGAGGTCCTTCTCTGCTATGTGTGACCAGAAACATTGCCCTCAGGCACGTCAGAAAAGCTGGCCTTCATAGAAGCATCGAGGGGTCCTGGTGCTAGTCCTGGTGGCTGTCAGGGAGGTGGTGGTACTTGTGACCAGGAACCGTGAGTTCCCTGTCTCTGATCCCACGCCCTCCCTCTCTCAGATCTATGAAGTCCTGAGTGTGATCCGGGATATTGGAGCGATTGCCCAGGTCCACGCGGAAAACGGCGACATCATCGCAGAGGTGCGTGCTTCCACGGTGTCACCGCCACGTGACCCAATGGGCGAGAGGCAGGCTTGAGGGAGTGGACTGGCTGCCGTAGCTCACCTCCAGGGGGACAAGCAGAGTGACCCGGGGGGACCATGGGAACAGTCTTACGACAGCATGAAGGTCGGAGGTGCATGCACCCCTTGCTGTGTTCTCAGGACGAACAGCCTTTCCATAGAGGAGTCCTTTCTCTCAGCGCTGTGATGTGGCTGTCTGCGGGGAGGCAGCTGTGGACACCCGCATATAGTTATGTCACACTGTAGCCCAGGACTGGGGATACGTTGGCTTTTGGCATCCTAGGGGATAGCTGTACTGTTGGTGAGGCTGTAACTGATCTGTCATAACTCAGGCAGGACCGGGGACGGGGTACCAAGCCCTCTCTTCGTGGGGTCTTGGGATGAGGGTCAAAAGTGCCACTTTAGTTTAATTTTTGGTCATGCTGCATGGCATGTGGGATCTTAGTTCCCCAATCAGGGATCAAACCCGTACCCCCTGAATTGGAAGTGTGGAGTTGTAACCACTGAACTGCCAGGAAAGTCCCAGCAGTTCCATTTGATGCCTCATCGGAGTGATTTTTACCCAGATCTTGGCAATCAGGCTCACGTGGGATCCTGTTCCCCCTGACAGCCTTGTTGTCCAGTTCGTGTCCAGCTGTTTGTGACCCCGTGGGCTGCAGCATGCCAGGCTTCCCTGTCCTTCGCCGTCTCTCAGAGTTTGCTGCCCATTGAGTTGGTGATGACATCCAACCTTCTCATCGTCTGTCATCCTCTTCTCCTCCTGCCTTCAATCTTTCCCAGCATCAGGGTCTTTTTTAATGAAGTTGACTCTTCATATCAGGTGGCCAGAGTACTGGAGCTTCAGCTTCAGCATCTGTCCTTTCAGTGAATATACAGAGTTGATTTCCTTTCGGATTGACAGCCTGGTTTTATTTAAACATTGCAGGAGCAGCAGAGGATCCTGGATCTGGGCATCACGGGCCCTGAGGGACATGTGCTGAGCCGGCCTGAGGAGGTGAGTGCCTGCTGAATGCAGGGGATGAATCCGTGTTCTGGGGCGGGCGCCGCTGGAGCCACAAAGCGCCCACTTCCTGCCTGTTGAGAATGTCGGTTTTTTCCCTTGGATGCTGATTTTGGTCCCTGAAGATGTCACAGTCCGCCGCTGAGAAGTGTCTACACAGGCAAAGTGAAGTGTTGTGCTGTAGGGTAAAGCAGTGTGGCTTGTTTAACCTAAAGACTTCTCTTTCTGTCTCTAATTCTTCAGGCCCTTCCTTGGGTAGACAAACACAAACAGCTTTTATTAGCATCCAGCAATAGGGGTTTTGTGGTTCATAACCCAGGGCCTCCAACATCCTGCCATAAAAGCTCTTATAAGTATCTAGAAGGCAGAAGGGAGATTGTAAGTGTTTCCAAGATAGGTCTACTCGGGGTATAGCACAATCCGCAGAGTGTGGTAGACTGAATCTTTCACAGTCGAGGGAGGAGAATTCAGAGCAGGGTTCTTGCTGGCCCAGAGGTTGAGAGTCACTGCTTTGGATGGCGAAGCTTGTGAGTGAGAAGGAGGGTTTACATCTTACGTGACAGAAGAGTCTGTTTTTCTAAGTGAGAATCTGTGGCCTCAATACTTTTCAGGAGCTAGCTCTTTAAGGAAAGGCTCATGGTCAGGCTTTGGAGTTCCTGGTGGCTCTGAGCAAAGAGGATGCTGGGGAGTCTGATGGAAGTGAAGAGACTGTCCTGGGAAAAGGGACAGGCAGAGAAGGCAGATAAAATTGCCACATGGATGACGACTTAAAATTAGGATTTTTCCTCCCAGAAACAGGTGGTGGAAGATGCTGGGTCAGGGGTACGGACGGGACCAGGGCCCCCAGATCATAGCATTTCAGGGCTAGGACATCCCCACTGAGGCTGGGGTTGGGTTAGGACCCGTGGGTGCAGGGGCTCTGCTCCCCCCAGAAGAAAATGGGTTCTGAGCATGTGGCATTGAAGTTGCCATCAACAGGCTTCCTGGGCTGAGGAGTGCCGTGTCTCATCAGGCTTTTCCCCAGGCTTTGTGGGGAGGGATGAGGCTGGAAAAGGAGAGAGACTGGAGGAAAGAGGCAGAAAAAAGCAAAAGCGGAAATCACTTGGAATGTTTTGCACACACCGAGGGCTTAATTTCCTTGTTCTGCCATTCTTACCACATATGTGCACACATACACAGACACATACAGAGATATATACACACACACATACATACACAGAGCATCACAGACATACAGACATATACACAGAGACTCATAGGGTCACAGACACTCACAGTTACATCTATATACATACACAGACACACAGACATACACATACAGAGTCACAGAAACGAGAGTCGCAGACACAGAGACACACATACTACAGATACACACACATATACACAGATACACATATACCCAGATACACACAGAGAGTCCCAGACACACATAATCACACACATTTACATACATAGACACATGCACACGAGGGCACCTTCATTACCATCTGAGACTCAGGACGTTTCCTTCCGATGGAAGGACAGCTGTGTCCAGGGGACCCGTTCCATTCTGCTTGCCTGTGTGTGGTGCTGCCTGGAGGCGATGCCTCTGTCACCTGGGTCTCTTGGGTAAAGAAATCACAAGGGTGTGAAGTTCAGCATCAGAGAGCTAGCAAGTGCAGTTCCTGCCTGCCCCCCTGACCACGCTCAATGTGTACACACACACACACAGCCCCGGGAGCCCAAGCTCCGTGGGAAGCCAGTGGCCTGTGTAACCAGGTGGTGACGCCTGGGCTGGGCTTCGTTAGAATGTTTACTCTTAACCTTCATCCGGGAGCCTGGCTGGGAGTCCCTCCCCTCCAGTTCCAACCCTCCAGGAGAGAAGGGGAAGAGGATGTTGCCTTCCTCCTGTGGCCCAGGGCTCCTAGGGAGAGCTGCCTGCTGGTTTCCATTTCAGAGCCTTCCTGGGGGCTTGCTCTCTGTCTTCCCTTTCCCACCATCTGCACTGCCTCCCCAGGTCCCAGCACACCCCCATCAGAAAGCGAGTCCCCCCTGGGTTTACTGAACAGGCCAAAGCTATCAGAGAACAGGGGGCCTGGTTGCCATTATGACCACAGATGTCACCTGTTTTTCCACCTTGAGGCATGGACATTTCTTTTGCAGCCGCTGCTGTGTTGGGACCCCTGGAATCCTTCTTTGGGAGCTGGCAGCCCCAGCAGCACTCCCATATGGGGAGGTCTTGGCTCCTTGAGGGGGTTCCTGTGGTTCCACGAGAGGCTGCTTTTGGGACTGTCTGCTTTCCAGGGGCACGTGCTGCTGAGCTGGTTCAGAGGCACTGACTCGAGGCCAGGCACGGTGTGTGGTGCTTCTCCTGAGCAGGTGCATCCCTAGGACAGCCGTGTGAGCCTCCAGGTGCCAGGTGGCACCTTCTCCTTCGGCTCCTGGGGATGGTTTTTCAGTTCATTGGTAGGGATCTGTTAACAATAGTGTGTTATATTCTACGTAGGGCCTCCCAGGTAACTCAGATGGTAAAGGAGACCCAGGCTCGATTGCTGGGCCTACAGTTCAGGAGACACAGTTTCGATCACCGGGTCGGGAAGATCCCCTGGAGAAAGGAATGGCTTCTCTCTCCAGTATTCTTGCCTGGAGAATTCTATGGACAGAAGAGCCTGGCGGGTTATATAGTCCATGGGGTCATAAAAGAGTCGGACATGACTGAGCGACTGTACATAAGCAATAAAGAGAATAAAACATGGTTGCATATTGAGGGAACTGAATGAAGTTAGGGAGATGCTGCCAGTGCAAAAAACACAGTTAAGAACATAATTCCTTCCTGGTTTCATGATCCATTTACAGCGTCCTGATGGTTAACTTGAACTTGACTTGAACCACACAGAACATACTCTTCTTTCTGCTGCTCTTTCCAACTCACTGAGTGAGATGGCTGGTAGGATTTCCCCCACTTTTCAGCAGAGAAGATTGAAAGGGAGACAAATAGGGATGCAGGAATCTATTAATAGAAACCTCCTGTCCATCAACGGTACCCAAGAGCATATTATGATGGAGGCAGTGCTCAGCCTGTAGGGGATGTTGAGATAGATAAGAAAGTGGTCCTTTGTGAGGGGAATTTTGGATGAGCTGGGGGGTGGGGGATGGAGAAAGGGGGAGATGCACAGTAAGTAGATGGGGCGACATGTGATGGGGTTCTGAGCCAGTAAGAGATGTAAGACTGGTGTCGGGGGAGTTCCCTGTTGGCCTAGTGGTTAGAATTCTGGGCTTTCACTGCTGTGGCCCAGGTTCAGTCACTGGTTGGGGAACTGAGATCTTGCAAGCCACGCTGTGTGGCCAGAAGTAAAAACAAAACAAAGCGTGTGCGTGCACACACACACACAGCCTGTTGTCTGGGTGGAGAGTGGGGTCCCGGAGGTGAAGGTGACAGAATTTTTGATGGAAAAGGAAAACTAACTGGCATGGGATGACCGGGGTACGGTCTTTACATGGGGTGGCTCATCTTTAAAAGCAGAAAGCATGGGTCAGGTGACTGCTTAAATCCCTGACAGCTCTATAAAGAGACAAAGTTTTATTTTTAAACATAACACTGTTGTCATAATACTGAAGCCAGATTTCAGTGTGCATGAGACAATTTATGTTTTCTAGCGGAGGCATACAGGTGTACTGGGCTTCCCTTGTAGCTCAGTTGGTAAAAAAATCTGCCTGCAATGCAGGAGAGCCAGGTTTTATCCCTGGGTCGGGAAGATCCCCTGGAGAAGGAAATGGCAACCCACTCCAGTATTCTTGCCTGAAGAATCCCATGGACAGAGGAGCCTGGTGGGTACAGTCCATGGGGTCATAATATGTACATGCAGAAGGGTATGCATGAATCTTTCCATGGTTCTGGGTGAAACTTGGGAGAGGTGGGGTTTACATGACCTTTTCTCTCCACGACATGACCTTACTGCCCAGCTGGGGAAGGGGAGGGGTCAGAACTCACCTGACAATAGATGAGATAATCCAGAAAGGGCTTTGGGACCCAGATTTTCCCACCAAACCAGTCTTAACAGAAACCACTCCTCTTTGGGTAAGGGCCCCCTGGAACTGGCACTTCTGCTCCATTTATTCCCTAATGAGCCTGACTGTGAGTTCTGGTTCACCCCAGGCAGTCCTGGTCCACACCCATTGCCCCGGGCAGTTATGAATAGCGCCTCTGTTCGCTTTCAGAAGAGTCTTGGGTAGAGACCGTGAATTCAGGCAGTCACCTGCACCCCTGGAAAGCACGCAGATTCTAGTCGAGTCCTGTTTGCACATCCCCTGTGTACTTTTTGAGGTGACTGCAGAGATGCAAGACGTCCCTCCTTTATGCTGCCCAGACCAGAGGCCCTTCTGTTGTAACTGGAGCCGTGGAGAGGGGAGGGCGATCATTCAGCTATGCCAGGAATTAAAAACACTTGGATGTTTAATGAGCTTTTTCAAGGGCTGTTTGGTTTGCCTAGACATCTCTCTTCACATAGTTGAGGCCCAAGAGACCAAGTATGAAGGATGCTGTCCTCTTATATTATATTAGATCACCCGTTAGTGCAGTTTAAAGAACTTCAGTTCTTGGCTGAACTCCCATAGAGACTGGTTAGGTAAGATGATTCAGTCTGGAGCTGGTCATGTCTTAGGAAAAGTGGCAGCTGTTTATGGAACCAGCCTAGCTTTAACCATTAACCTGAAATGAAGTCACTTGCTCAGTGAACATTTTTGAGCACCTGCTGGGAACTGCCTGGAGGAAGCAAAAAATTCAAGGAAGACCCAGCGCCTCGCCTAGAAGAGTTAGTGGAAGTCAGCCTTTTGCCAGAATTTGGGAGAGAGCAAGAAGCTTCCTGAGGTCCTCTGTCTCATCATTGCATTTGTTCCTTCAGCTGCCCATGCTCAGCACACACTGCTGATTCCTCTGTATGATACAATGACCTAAGAACTCATCATTCCTGATCAGGTGTTTAGCAGTAATCTCTTGGGGTCTTTGGAATATCATTCACTGAAAGTGAACAAGTGAAAGTGAAAGTTGCTCAGTCATGTCTGACTCTTTGTGATCCCATGGACTGTAGCCTGCAAGGCTCTTCTGTCCATGGACTTCTCCAGGCCAGAATATTGGAGTGGGTAGCCTATCCCTTATCCAGAGGATCGAACCTAGGTCTCCAGCATTGCAGGCAGATTCTTTGTCATCTGAGCCACCAGGGAAGCCCCATCCCTTGAGGTCTTTGGAATATCATTCACTGAGCATCAGGTTTAAAGAATCAGGTTATTGGTTAGAGCAGCTCTCACATCTCATGTGGAAGGGCGTACCAGGCTATGGCTGGTGATGATGGGTTTGCCCATACAGAGGGGCCTTTGGTTTACACAGATCTGCCTGCCTCTGTTCCCAGAGCGCTGTGAGATAGCATTGTTCCTTGGGTGAGGCTGGCTTCATTTGTGAGCATGGGACTGAAGCCCAGCACAAAAATTCCATCATTGGACGTCTTGACTAGAGAGACCACACGCTTGGAGTGAATGCACCAAACTAGGAGCCATCAGTTTCCAGGCATGGTGGCTCTCAAACATTAGCAAGGATAAAACTCACCTAGAGTTGGTAAGACCCACCCTTCTGGGTCCCACCCCCAGAGCTACTGACCCTTTGGATATGGAGGAAGGGCCTGAGACTCATGAGAAACTGCATTCCTTTACAGACTCCAGGTGGCTGCTTATCACACCTAGAACCATCCACAAGGGTCAGCTGGGCAAGTCACTGCCCTTGCCCTCTGTGCCACTGGGGTAGAGCCCTGAGCACAAACTGGTTTCTGCTTCACTGTAGCCCCTCCCTGTGGGTGGAGGGTAGAGATGAGCTCAGGGAACTAACAGACCAGTGGACACAGTTCTCACACTGGGATGCTCTTCTGCAGGTCGAGGCTGAAGCCGTGAACCGTTCCATCACCATCGCCAACCAGACCAACTGCCCCCTGTACATCACCAAGGTGATGAGCAAGAGCGCAGCGGAAGTTATCGCCCAGGCCCGGAAAAAGGGTAAGTGTTGCTCGTGGTCTCACTGTGCAAGCGCAGGTTCTGGAGGGGTCGTAGGTGGGGGCAAGGACTGCTTTTCCACCTCCTCCTGCCAAGTGGGTCGCTGTGCTCTCATCACTTTGCAGCATTAACCTAATTACATCTGGGTGCGGCAGGCAGCTCCTGTTTCTCGCTTTGTTCCGGGGCTGCAGCCGTGTTGGTATCTATTTAGAGCTGCGCACAGCGCAGGGTCGGTGGGCCACACACTTTGCCTCCTGCCCTCACTTCTGTAGAAGAGTTGGATTTAATTTGATGCAGTCTAAATAAACCAGGCACATCCACAGATGACGTCAGTTTCTATCTGCCGCAGAATCCTGGGGAACCTTCCGTTGCAAAATGCGGTTCCTCTGTGGCAGGGAGTGATTTCCGCTGGCGTGTGTAAGAGAGGCTTGTGGGGGCATGGTTCTGCCCCGCCCCCCGGCTTCCC
>SJYT01071334.1:425088-466799 GCA_006410635.1 Cephalophus harveyi | reverse complement strand
GCCCCAGCATCATATCCTGTTCTCCTGGTGCCCCAGTGGTGCCCTGTAGATGGTGGCGGTATATTCTGGGCTGAGGCTGGCTCTTATTTCCAGCAAGAAGGTTCTTGGAAATTAATCTACTAAGTACCGTTCCAGGGGATGTGCCCTGATCACCTTATCCATTATGAATGCAACACGGCCCTACCGATGGTAGCTACCTTGACTAGAAGTTGGGGTAATCACACCACCGTGGTCTCTGCTTGGGAGTGTAGCTTGGTACACAGAAAGGGAGACTGAGTCTGTTTAGTGGACTTGAGGTGGATCTTGGCTGGATCTGGACAAGAGTATCATAGAAGGATCTTCCCTCTCTCCCTCCTTTCTTCCTTCTCTCCCTCCATTATATTTCCCAAACCTATTGTCTGCATTTCTCCATCTCTCTCTCCATTTCTCTCTGTCTCTTGACTTTCTTCTGGCTTTCTCCTGGTCTCTGCATTACTTTCTTGGTCTCTCTCTCTCTCAGTCTTTTTTGATTTATCTCTCTCCATGTATCTTTTTTTTCTCCATTAGCAAGGGAGCCGTCTGACCTCTCTGATTTGTTCTCTGGTTCTCAGTGGGATGTGATCCATATGGATCAGGAGGATTTTTTTTTTTCCACTGGTGGGTGAGTTGGTGCAAGACTTAGAACAGATTGCTCAATGACCACTGAGTCAGCTTGTCCCAAGAGCTGATAGCTTCTAGATGGCCCCAGCAATGAATTCCTGGCCCCTGTCCTCTGGAGCTCCCTTGGGGTCTCGGTCCTCAGGCGCTGCATGAAATGGTTGCTGCATTTACTAGTGTTTCAGAAACCTGCCCTCTCCTGGCAGCTAGAAGGAACTGCCTTTTTGCAATGGAACATTCTCTGGTGGCTGAGTTGGTATAAAGTATCTGCCAGCAATGCAGGAGACCACCTGCAATACAGGAGACCCAGTTTTGATCTCTGGGTGGGGAAGATTCCCTGGAAAAGGAAATGGCAACCCACTCTAGTATTCTTGCCTGGGAAATTCCATGAACAGAGGAGCCTGGTGGGCTACAGTCCCTGGGGTTACAAAGAGTCGGACACGACTTAGTGATTAAACCATCACCACCACTATTCACTTACTTAGAATCAGCTTTGAATTGTGTTTCTAGGAGACGTGGATGATTACTGCTGGTGACCCTCCCTCTTCGGGCCCCTTCATCACCCAGACACACATCTGCAATGTGGGATTCAGCCTCAGCACCCGGCGCTAATCACAGTATTGCTGCTTCCATGTAGAGGGGAGACAGCTGGCACTGTGTCTGAAAAGGGGAAGCTGGGCACAGCTTGTTAGTAACCATACCATACCCAAATGAAAATAAGAAACAGAAAGTTAAGCAAAAATTTTAATATAGTTTCAATATAATTGAGCATTCAGTTTAGCAGAATTTAAACATTACAGCCGTGTTTTCCAGTTCCAACTCTCACTTGTCTGAATTGGAAGATGGAAGAGTCTCAGACGGGGCAGGTGGCCCTGGTCCTGCTGTGGGGCCGCAGAGCCCCGGGCTTGGGGCCCACCCTGCCAGCCGTGCTGCGGCTCCTCCTTTCTGTGTTCAGCTCTTCCATTTGAAGCTGGAGTGTGTTATCGGAGTCCAGGCCCCCTCTGATACCCTGTGACCCAGCGCCCCAGGATGTCCACGTGTTTTCCTTATGATCTAGAACCTGCTTGTGTGTTGGGGTCTGAGCACCAAGAAGTGACTTCAGTCTCTTCATTCAGAACCTTCAGGGTGAGTCCAACTGTGCTTGCTTCTGGTTCCCAGGGTGCCTCTTGCGTTCAACAGCTCTTGCCCTGTAGACCTTGAAAGCCTTTGCTTTAGATGAACTTGAGCTGCCAGAAAGGAATTTCTGGTGCATCCTGGTATTAATGAGCAAGAAGGAGAAATCCTAGCCTGCTTGTAGGCTCTTTCTATCTTGTGGGAACTTCATAATTACTTTGGGAGGCACTGGGGCAGGAATTTCTATACTTGATTCACTCTGCATCTGAGTAACGTGGAGCTCAGAGCTGCTGAAATGTGGAATTGGGCTTTGATCATGTGCATCTGACCTCATGCCATGAAGGTCCCCACTAATGTCTGACTCACCTTCATGTTTTGAGATTATTTTAATATGGAAGATGCTGTGGCTATCTCCTCAGTATCTGTTGGTGTTTAGTTCCTTAACAAACTGGGTAGAAACTGGAGTCTGATACTCGGCAAAATCATGGAGAATGTGGAAGCCAGGATTCCCCAGTGACCAAGAAGAAAATCAATATAAAGCTGCATTGAATGTTAGTGCTCTGGGATCAGCATCCTGTCCTGAGACAACTCCCAGCTCCACTAGGCATTCACTTGTGATGCTGGGCAGATAACTTACCATCTTTTGGTCCCATTTTCCGATCTAAATGGGGAGGATAGTAACAGTGATAATCTCCTAAGGCAAGGATGATGCTTAAATGAGATGATGCACACAAGGACTATATAATAACTGTACCTCATACTATGATGATTGAAGAGTGAGCATGTGTTAGTCGCTCAGTCGTGTCTGACTCTTTGCAACCCCATGGAGTGTAGCTCGCCAGGCTCCTCTGTCCTTGGGATTCTCCAGGCAAGAATACTGGAGTGTGTTGCCATGCCCTCCTTCAGGGGATCTTCCCGACCCAGGGATTGATCCTGGGTCTCCTGCATTGCAAATGGGTTCTTTACCATGTGAGCCACCAGGGAAGCCCAAGATAGAGCCTAAGTGAGGACTGTTTTCAGGGCCTGCTCGACCGGCCACAGCTTCACGCAGGCTTCCCACAGAGCCAGTGTCGCCCACGTTGCCTCCTTCATCCTGCGTCATTCAGCAGGACAGCTTCTCACCAATCCCAGTCTGCAAACAAGGAAATGAAGGAAGACAGCCAGCACCAGAATACCTGGGGCAGTTTTCACCCTTCCAAAGAACTTAGACCGTGGTCAGTTTAAAAGGCTGATGTCACGGAAGGGACACCGAAATGTGAAAACGGACTGTCTTGCCCCAAATCATCCAGTCTGTAGGAAATAGAACCCTTAGATCTAGACTCTGGGCCGGTTCTCTTTTCATGAAGAATCCATTGTAGGGATTTCTCTTGAATAGGCGCCCTCCGACTGCATTTTATTCACGTGTGGACTTGAGCATGGTGCCAATGCCTTTTCTGCGTGAGTGGTGGCACATGGGCAGTGCCCACTGACCTCATCTGAGCCACATCTCTCCCCCACCCCCAAACCCAGATGCAGAAATGTTCACAACCCAAACTTGAGACAAGACTTCCTGTGCCCTGAGGTTCAGTAGGAATGGCGGGGGTGTAATGAGAAGCACATGGTCAAGGGCTCTGCGAGTTCCATCCCAACTTGGGGATGAATCCTTTGTGTTAAGTTAATGCACAGCCTAGTAATCTTGAGCCCAGAGAGTGCCCCATTGGTTGGGATGTGAATGAATCTCACCAAAATTTGTGTTAGGCAGGGCTCTGGAGAAACAGAACCAATCTCTCCCTCCCTCTCTCTCTCACTCTCTCTGACACACACACATACACAGATTTTAAAGAATTGGTTCATGCATTGTGGGCACCGGCAAGCAAGTCTGCAGGTAGGCTGGTTGGTTGGAGAATCAGGAAAGCTTTGATGTTGCAATGGGAAGTCATTTGGAGGCAGAATTCCTCCCCCATCAATCCCCTCATCTCAATAGCAGATGCTTGCAAATTGGGAATTCAATTCAGCCACTTGCAGGGTGAGACCCTGGGTTCAGTTTTCAGTCGGTTTGGCTTTGAGGCTGCTGAACATGAGGATCTCTTTTGGGGTAGATGTAGACACTTTTGGTTCATTTATGGGACGCTTGAGCTGGGAATTTGAATCCCTTAGTCATCCTTGTCTTTTCTCACTTTGTCCAGTGTAATTAGGAGCAACCAGCTAATACTGTTATACTCAGGTTGACAAAATCGTTCTAAGGTATCAAATACACAGTCACCCAGAACTCTGCCTCTTTTAAGCACTTGATGTGGTAGATTGTGCATTTCTTTTGCCTCATCATCCCGTGCACTGCCAGTGCTCTCTTGTAACTACTGAAGTGGAGTCATTAGTACCTTAACTCAGATTAGAGAACAATTCCAGAAACCCCAGGACCCATCCAGGAAACTTAAGATTCTGTTCCTTGAGAATTACTCTCGGTACCAAAATCTCTCTGTACTCTCGGTACAGAGTTATCCATGGACAGGGGCTGGGGTGTTGAGTTCTGGCCTGCTTCTGCCTCTTTTAAGCACTTGATGTGGTAGATTGTGCATTTCTTTTGCCTCATCATCCCGTGCACTGCCAGTGCTCTCTTATAACTACTGAAGTGGAGTCATTAGTACCTTAACTCAGATTAGAGAACCAATTCCAGAAACCCCAGGACCCATCCAGAAAACTTAAGATTCTGTTCCTTTAGAATTACTCTCGGTACCAAAATCTCTCTGTACTCTGGGTACAGAGTTATCCATGGACAGGGGCTGGGGTGTTGAGTTCTGGCCTGCAGGCTCTGGGAAGAGAGAGAGAGTGGTGTGTGTGTATGGTTCAGTTCAGTTCAGTCGCACAGTCGTGTCCAACTCTTTGCAACCCCATGGACTGGAGCATGCCAGGCTTCCCTGTCCTTCACCAACTCCTGGAGCTTGTATATGTTTGGGTAGGGTTGGTGTTTTTTTTTTTTTTTTGGTATTTTGGGTTTTTTTGTTTGTTTTTGGCTGTGCTGCATGGCTTGAGGTATCTTAGTTATACGACCAGTGATGGAACCTGTGTTCCCTGCAGTAGAAGAGTGGAGCCCTAATCACTGAATCACCAGGGAATTCCCAGTGTTTATATAGTTTTTCATCGTGCTTTTAAGGCTGTGTTTTGAAATACGCACACGCATACGTTTTCCCATTGTTTCTCTCTGGATTTGTCCTCCTCCTGCTTCTTGTTCATGGGAAATGACTAACCATCCGGGCGGGAGCTGTCAAACATCTCTGACCCCCAGCCTGCTTTTATTCTCCATGAATGCGCTCAGGCCGTTGTGAATAAACACCACTCCAGCCCTCCTGTTCCCGGCCATCCTAGGGAGCCTGCCAAAGGCTGGCCTGGGGTCATCTCCTTCAGTTTAGATTTTCCCCGGAGAAGAAAAGCATGAAGGTCTAACTTGCCGCCAAGAAAACATCAGCAGTGTATTTGGAGGCGTGTAGAAAGGCCAGTGAAGCCTAGTTTGTGGTTTATTAGTATTAGTGGTAATTATTTCCGGCATGCAGTGCAGTGGTGTCTGTGGCCTGGCTGGGGTCCGGAAGTCCATCCGTGGTTGTCTCAGGTACAGTGTTCATAAAATGGGCAGAGGTGGAGGCCTCCTCTGGGGTGATGTAACTCCTGCCCTGTCTCTAGGGGCTAAAGAGGAGAGAACTCAGAAGCAGCAAGGACTTCTGAATCCCTGAACAGGGCAAAGCAGGCGTGAGCTGCAGATGCCTTCCTCTTTCCCTAAGTCCCCCGTCTTCACTTGGCCCTGGCCCAAGAGTCCTGGCTCAGCCTCGGGCTAAGGAGGCAGATCTGGTCAGCCATGGCCTTGAAACTCTGACCCAGTTCTGGGTTTTGTAGAAGCTGAAGGCCGAGTTCATTCCCTTGTGTCGAGCTGTGTGGCCTGTGCATAGACAGGATGGGCCTCAGCTCCTTCACCAGCTCCCCCATCCACACCCAAGTTGTGTTTTGTGGAGTGAGATGAAGGCTGAGGTCAAGGGCACTTACACTTGCAAGGATGCATTCCGGGAACCAGCCCCTCCTGGTCCTCAAGTTTCCAAAGGCAGGACTGAAGTGCAGATCAAGGAGAGGATGAACAATAGTGAGTTACGGGAAGATCAGGAAACCGCTGATGCTCGTCCAAGGGTTTCCAAAGACCGGCAGCTCTCTTTTTCTCCAGGCAGTTCTGTTTCTTGATTAGTTTCAGATCGACGAAGCCAGGAAACCTTTTTTTCTTTTTTAAATTAATTAAAAAATTTAATTTTAATTTAATTTTAAATTAATTAAACATTTTAATTTTAAAATTAATTAAAACAATTTTAATCTTAACTGAATTTTTAAAATTAATTAAAATTGTGGCATGTGGGATTTTTTTAGTTGGCATGCAAGCTCTTAGTTGCAGCATGTGGGATCTAATTTCCTGACCAGGGATCGAACCCAGGCCCTCTGCATTGGACACAGAGTCTTAGCCACTGGACTGCCAGGGAAGTCCTCAGAAACCTGTGAGGTACAGATCTTCTGTTTTCCTAGGGTCTCTTCCAGACCTCACCTTTATGCTCAGATAAGAGAAGGGGGTGACAGAGGAAGAGATGGATAGATAGCATCACCAACTCAATGGACATGAATTTGAGCAAACTCTGGGAGATAGTGAAGGACAGAGGAGTCTGGTGTGCTTCAGTTCATGGGGTCACAAAGAGTCGGACAGGACTGACCAACTGAACAGCAACAAGAGCCAGTGGAACCTCTAGACCTGGGTGGGTCGGAAGGGCCACCCTCAGCTCAGCCACTTCTGCTAATCCTTGAACCACAAACCATGGCCTGTGGGTCCGTGGGGGCCTGCCTGGCATTTGCATTTCACACACAGCAGCCAGGGTCTTCTCGAGATGCAGGTTTTTCTGCTCTGAGATGAGCTGAAACAGGCTATGTACCTGCCCAGCGGCTCCTTGGACTTCATCCTGCCTGCCTGTGAAGCTCTGAGTAGGTCAGGAATGCCAGGGACCTTCCAGGTGATTCTGAGCATTGGCCCCCCTCTTCCTGGGGGCTTCCTTTAGGGTGAGGCTGTCCCCACGTTCTGGGGCCCTCCTTCCTGCTTGGGGATTGTCACTGACTTCCTCAAGTGAGCTGCCTGCCAGGCCTCTAACACTCCCCAGAGGAACAGAGTGTTCTCTGTGAGATTCCTGAATCTGGGGTGGAGGGTGGGAGGGATGGGGGCAGCTCCCAGAGCCAGCTCGCAAGGCAGCCACTGTCCCAAGTGGGTGTTGTGCTGCGTTATCAAGAGATAAAGCCTTGGAAAAGGGCGAGCAGAGGCAAGGAGACACGTTCCAGACTGAGAAGTGTTTGGCCTTGAGGGCCCTGGGTTTGGAGAAAAGGGCCGGGTTGGCAGGACTGCTGTGGGGGTGCAGGAGCCCCACGGGGGGAGGAGATGAAAGAGGTGAATTCCTGGTGGTGGTGGGGCTGGTCTGAGATCAAATTCCAGCTCGGATCCCTTGACTTAATAAAATATCACACCCTTCAATCAGTTCAGCACACAGATACTGAGTGCAGAGTCATTTTCCTCAGGGTATCTCCATCAAGTAGAAAAGTAAACAAATCTATTATTTAAAAAAATGTGTTGGTGTACAGTTGATTTACTGTGTTGCGTTAGTTTCAGGTGTACAGCAGAGTGATTCAGATAAACATACACATTCATTCATTTTCAAATTCTTTTCCCATAAAGGTTATTATAGAATATTGAGTAGAGTTCCCTATGATATATGGTAGATTCTTGTTGGCTATCTATTTTATATGCAGTAGAGTGTACATGTTAGTCCCAATCTCCCAATTTATCCCTCTCCTTTCTACATGTTTCCCCTCTGGTGACCATAGGCTTGTTTTTGAGATCTGTGAGTCTGTTTTGTAAATAGCTTTATTTGTGTCATTTTTAAAACATTAGATTCCACATATGAGTGATATCATATGATATTTGTGTGAAAAATAAAAAAAAAAATTAAAACTGAATGCTTATTGGATTATTGAAGAGGAGGATGGGATTGAGTTTCTGGAGTGTTAAAAGAGAGACCAGCTTTGTTGTAAGGCCGGGTAAGGAAGGCATGAGATGCTTCAGTGAGAAGTTCATTTCTATCCTTGAAGGCAGAAGGATCCCTTCAGAGGTCTTTATGTAAGAGAATGGCCCATGAAGATTGGAAGTGCTGTGGAGAACGGATGCAGAGGCGGGGAAGGAGGTGGGGAAAGCAGAAATCAATCTGAACTCTGACTGGGAGGTTCTGTTGGAGGGTCTGTGCCGCATGCTAAATTGCTTCAGTCATGTCTGACTCTTTGTGACCCCCTGGACTGTAGCCTACCAGGCTCTTCTGTCCATGGGATTCTCCAGGCAGATACCAAGGATTGAACCTGCATCTTTTTTGTCTCCTGCATTGGCAGGCAGTTTCTTTACTGCTAGCACCACCTGGGAAGCCCTCTATTGGAGTGAGCTGGGGAGAAATGATGAAGCCCTGATTTAAGGGAAGGTATGCAGAGTAGCTTCCCTTGTAGCTTAGTTGCTAAATAATCTGCCTGCAATGCAGGAGACACAGGTTTGATCACTGGGTCAAGAAGATCCCCTGGAGAAGGAAATGACAACCCACTCCAGTATTCTTGCCTGGAGAAGCCCATGGACAGAAGAGCCTGGCAGGCTACAGTCCACGGGGTCGTAAGAGTTGACACGACTTAGCGACTAAACCACCACCGTGCAGAGTGGAAAGGAAAGGATGTATGTAAGGCATTACAGTGTTGGCTTTCGATGGCCATAAATGAGTCCAGCTTCCTCGCTTGGCCATGAGTGGATAGCGAAGAGGACATGAGTTGAGTGCCAGGAAATCAGCATTCTTTCCTGACAGTATATTGAGTTGGGCTAGACTTCTGCAAACCTTGAAATCTCAGTAATATAACTGTGCAAAGTCCTTTACTTCTTCTGACAAAGTCTACTATGAATCTGGGGCCCCTCAGAATGGTGACTCAGGGGTCCGGGCAGATGTGGAAGGGCTGGATACTTGCTCTCAAATACTTCATCCCACTGATGTCACATCTAATTTCCTGTCTCAGCCTATTAGTCATAGCTGGACACTGAGAAAAGGACTGGGAGATGTTGGGAGAGCAGGCCAGGGGGTGTGTTTGGTGATCAGTGAGGTCCAGTGTGAGGTACCCTGGATCACCCCAAAATAAGAGTGTAGATGGTACTTGGGATTGGGAGCTTGAATACAGTCTGAGCTGAAGATTGTTAACAGATTTGGGAATCAACAGAATAGAAGGTAGAATGTTTGGGTTCTCCGAGGGAGAGTGGGTTGAGTTAGTAGAGCAGTGGTCTGGGGAGGCAATCACTTAGGAGGCTGGGATTAACATATGAAAGTGAAATGAAAGTGTTACTCACTCAGTCATGTCCTACTACTCTGCGACCTCATGGACTGTGGCCCACCAGTCTCCTCTGTCCATGGAATTTTCTAGGCAAGAATACTGGAGTGGGTTGCCATTTCCTCCTACAGCGGATCTTCTCAAACTAGGGATCGAACCTGAGTCTCTTGCATTGCAAGCAGATTCTTTACTATCTGAGCCGCAAGGGAAGCCAGGGGTTAACATATACACATTACTATATACAAAATAGATAATCAGCAAGGACCTACTGTGCAGCACAGGGAGCTCTATCTGTAATGACCTATATGGGAAAAGAATTTGAAAAAGAATGTGTGCGTGTTCGTGCTCAAGTCTCTTTAGTTGTGTCCGACCCTTTGCGACCTTTTGGACTGTAGCCCGCTGGGATCCTCTGTCCATGGGATTTTCCAGGCGAGAATACTGGAGTGGGTTGCTGTGTCCTCCTCCAGGAGATCTTGCCGACCCAGGGATCGAACCTGTGTCTCTTATGTCTCCTTCATTGGCAGGGGGGTTTTTTTTTTTTACTGCTAGCGCCATCAAGAGAATAGATACGTGTATATGTATAACTGAATCAGTTTGCTGTACTAACACAACATGGTAAATCAGTTATATTCCAATATAAAATAAAAACTTAAAAAAAAGAGAAGAGCAGGGGTCAAAGGTCAAATCTTAAGGAGCACTTATTGGTGACTGGATGGTGGGGTATTTGACTTGCCCAGACACCGGTTTCCTCAGCTCGGAGACAGGCTGGCTCCTCCTGGGAAGGGGTGCTGAGCTGTGGTGTGCTGCCGGGTCCGCGGTGACTCCCGGCAGTGGTGGCTCCCTCCCTCCCTCTCTGTGTCGGGCTCAGCTCTGCCTTCTCTTTGTCAGGAACCGTGGTGTACGGCGAGCCCATCACTGCCAGCCTGGGGACCGATGGCTCTCACTACTGGAGCAAGAACTGGGCCAAGGCTGCTGCTTTTGTCACCTCCCCTCCCCTGAGCCCCGACCCGACCACTCCAGACTTTCTGAACTCCTTGCTGTCGTGGTGAGTGTCAGAGACTTGTTCCCAGCTCCTGTTCTTGGTCTTTGCTCGGACCAGGCTGACCCGGTGGGTTCCGATATGGCTGGCGGAAGCCGGCTTGCCAACAGAAACCTTGTCCTCCAGACTCGGATTGCTGGGTGGGAGCAGGGGGTTAGCATCTGGATACTTTCAGGGGATTCTGGGTTAAAAGCCAGGGCCGTTTTGCAAGTCAACCAAAGGGGATGAGTGAGGTAGCGAAAGGGTTTCACTGTGTGTACTGTCACTCGTGAGACTCCTCGTGGAAGAGACTTGGAGACACGGCATTTAATGAAGCTTTAGTGTCAGGCCAAATCTTCCTGAATTTCCTGTCTCCTGGGGCGGAGGATGACTGTGTTAAAAATCTTCAGTGGCCCGACACATAAAAAAAATAAATTCAAGGACGATCTGAGGTAAAGATCAGTAAAAGCCGGTGCTGTGTGTTCCTTGCAGTGGCGATCTCCAGGTGACCGGCAGCGCTCACTGTACCTTCAACACGGCCCAGAAGGCTGTTGGAAAGGACAACTTCACCCTGATCCCTGAGGGTACCAACGGCACGGAGGAGCGGATGTCTGTCATCTGGGATAAGGCTGTGGTAAGGGGCGGTGGCCTCATGGTGGTGGTCTCTGAGCGGTAGGATAACGCTCTCGTAAGGAGTGGTGGTCTCACTGTGGTGGTCTCTGAGCAGTGGACAGGGCTCGGCTTTCTCCTGCCTCCCCATCCAAGGGCCCTGGGTCTCATGCAAGCCTTGAAACGGCAGTTGAAAAAATTCTAGAAACCAGTATTTGTGTGATAATATTAGCTTTGGAAGTCTAAGATCACTCCCCATAGGTTATTTCTTTTTAAATACCCTTGTGTGTTTGTCTCTATTATTATCTGTGGACCAGAAGAGACTGGGAAAAAAAAACCCATGACGGTCTTTAAAATATGACTCTTGTGATCATTCAAGAGAAAGCTTTCTTCACACCCTAGTGATTTAATCTCCTGTTCTTGGAAATAGACTCAGTTTCCTTGAAATGGTCTTTTGGACTCTCTGGATTTAACATTTGTCCTCACTACAGGATTTGACAGGTCTGCTTTGAACATACATTGACTTTGAGGACTCTTTGGGGCTTTTTATTTTTAATGTCTTAAAATGTAACAACTTTAGGTTTTCTGTTTCTTATGGATTTTTTTCAGTTATGTAAACTATATATATCCTTATTCCAAAAAGAATAAAGAAGTAAGTAAAACTCACTCATGACATCATGTTTCAGATCCAATTACACTGAACATTTTGGCGAATGTCTTTGATTTTTTGCTAGTGAGAGAGTGCACATGTGCCTAAATGATGTGTGTATGAGTGAATGTGTAACACAGGCATCATATAAACTATTTTGTAGCCTATCTTTTACAATTAATGTAGTATAAAAATTCTGCACATCCTTCAACAGACTTGAAAAACTCAGTTTTCAATAGCTAACTCTTCCATCTTGATGCTGAACTATAATTCATTTGTAATTTTTCAGTTGACCATTTAAGTTATTTCTGATTTCACTTCTGGGTTGAACACCCTCGTAGATACCTCCTTGGACACATCTTTAGGAGAAGTTTCTGCAAGTGGTATTTTTGGGTCAAAGGGTGTGCATATTTTTAAGGCTTTTGATATCGCTTGTCAGAGTTCCTTCCAGAAAGATCACACCAAATTTCTGTGCTGCCAGCAATAGATGGCATTCCCTAGTTCCTCCTACCAGGTCCAGATCAGGGTTATTATCAAAAACCCCAAAGCATCACCAGTTTTATTGTGAATTTCATCTCATTGTTTTACATTGAATCTCTTCAGTTACTGATTAAAATGTATATTTCTTTCATATGCCTTCAGCCATTTTTATTTTTTTCTCCCTTACAACCCGCTCATTTCCTTTGCCCATTTTTCTATTGAATTTAGAGTGGATTTTCTAACTGCATTCATCTCTTCAAATCCCACATTTAAAGGGACACGAAGTACACATGGTAGAGATGAGAAAGTGGGGGGAGGGACGTGTGGGGAGTGTGATCGACATCCAGAGTTTGCTGCAAGGATGGGGCACTGAGACTTCTAGGTTGGCTGGACTAGGAGCTGAGGTCTGTGCCTGCATCTTTGGAAAGAACAACCATTCACATCAAATCATGTTTCCTAAAGAGGCATTGAGGCCCCTTCAGCTTTTTTTAAAAAAATACTTCTTTCAGTTGAGTTCAGTCGCTCAGTCGTGTCCGATTCTTTGCGACCCCATGAATCGCAGCACGCCAGGCCTCCCTGTTCATCACTATCTCTCGGAGTTCCCTCAGACTCACGTCCATCGAGTCCGTGATGCCATCCAGCCATCTCATCCTTGGTCGTCCCCTTCTCCTCCTGCCCCCAATCCCTCCCAGCATCAGAATCTTTTCCAATGAGTCAACTCTTCTCATGAGGTGGCCAAAGTACTGGAGTTTCAGCTTTAGCATCATTCCTTCCAAAGAAATCCCAGGGCTGATCTCCTTCAGAATGGACTGGTTGGATCTCCTTGCAGTCCAAGGGACTCTCAAGAGTTGTCTCTTTTGAAATAATTATACTTTCAGAGGATTTTGCAAAGACGGGATGGACGGAAAGGTCCTGTGTGCCCTTCACCTGCTAATAGTTACATCTCATGTATATTTGGAGTGTGATTTCCGGGCCTGGAGAACGACAGTGGTGTGGTGCATGTGTCTAGTTCTGTGTCCTTTCGTCATGTGTAGATTCACGTAAGCATCACTGCAGTCAGATAGAGGTGTCCTCCGTCATCACAGAGGCCCCCATGCTTCTGCCCCTTTGTAGTTGCACCCACCCCTAACCTGCGAGGAATCTCCGTCTCACCCCTGGTGTGTCCATCTCTTAACTTGGTTATTTTGAGAATGTTCTATAAATGAAGTCATACAGTATGTGACCTTTGGAGACTGGTTTTTTTTTGGCCGTGTCTGGGCTTGTGGGATCTTAGTTCTCTGACCAGGGATCGAACCCATGCCCTCCGCAGTGGAAGTGCAAAGTTCCCACCACTCGACGACTATGGAAGTCCCTGGAGATTGTTTTTTTCCACTCAGCATAAGGCCCTTAATATCCAAAGCGTCTCTTTTTATTGCTAAGTAGTGTTCCACCCTTCAACTTTTTAACTTGTTTTTCTTACACACGTGTGTGTGTTGTCCTCCTCAGGTCACTGGGAAGATGGACGAGAACCAGTTTGTGGCCGTGACCAGCACCAATGCTGCCAAAGTCTTCAACCTGTACCCCCGGAAGGGCCGCATTGCTGTGGGCTCCGATGCTGACTTGGTCATCTGGGACCCTGACAGCGTGAAGACCATCTCTGCCAAGACCCACAACAGCGTAAGCCCTGTTCACGGCGAGGACCCCATCCAGACCAGTAACAGTCTCACAGAAGGACAGAGGCAGGGACAGTCCCCAGGATTTATGAAAAGAACTCGCTGTGATCAGAAGGAACTTTTCCCCAGGATATGTTATAACTTGCAATTTGCTGCGAAAAAAATAGCTCTTTCCTTCTCTTTAGTGAGGTCAACATGACCGTTAATCTTATCATCACTTTGGAGTACTACGGCCTGTCTATGGCTAGAAAATCTCTATCTCTGGACCTTCAGAGCCTCTAGCATCATGCCTGGACCTCAGAAGCTTCTAGAAGTCAGGGAACATTCCATTTTAATAGTTCAGTACATCATCTCTCCTGACATCCCCTGGTGCAAGGGATTCAAATGAAACATTCAAACGTCCACTCCCGAGATGCCCACTGGGCACTTTCATTCTTTGAGGCCACTGCTTTCTCATTGTCAGTGTGGCCATACAGAATCCTAAAAGGCAGATTCTCTTATGTCCTAAAGGCATGAATTGATTTGGAAGAAATAGAAGAAATACCCCGGAAGGCGTTTTGATCAGGATTTTAGGATCTGTAGTTTTGTGGTATCTCTTGTCTCTTGGTCTAGATGGCAGAGCTTGAGGGTGCCCTGTCTTGGTAATAGGACCCTGGGAAGGTGACTTCATGTCATGTCTTGGACTTGTTGGCTTAGAAGAGGGGTTTTGACGAGGCCCCTGAGTGTCCTGGATTCTGTGAAGTCAGCAGGCATTAGATGGAGATGGAGATACCATTGGTTCTTCATAAAAAAATTGTGTGTGTGTCTGTATAATATAGAAACGGCAAAAGGGAAAACTTCGGAAAAGAAGCAGGTATAGGACAGAGTTTTTCATGTCAGAAACCTCTGACTTTTTCTTTGGCCGAGCATCACAGCTTATAGGATCTTCATTCCCTGACGGGGATTAAATGCCAGATCCGCAGCAGTGAGTCCTAACCAGCAGTGACTCCTGGACCACCAGGGAATTCCCCTGTATGACTCTTGAAGTGAATTCTTAGTGAATGAAGAGGCTTTTTGAGATAAACTTCTAAACTGAAAGCTGGCTCAGTGAGGAATCTGAGTCTAGATTGCTCACTCCAGGTGTCCTGGGCCAGCAAGTATGGACGCCTCCTCCAAGGGCCAGCTCAGGGTGGGCTTCTGGCTTTTCTCCAGAACACGGCTGAACTCTTAGCTAAATCCTAATCCTCTTTCCTATGTGGGCAGAGGGGTTTGGGCTGCACAGGCACCTGTGGGTGCTAGGTGGGTGGGTGCCTTTAAGGAAGTCTGCTCAGCTCTCAGTACTAATGGTGGATTTTCCCTTCTTCCCCACTGGCTGGCTTAGCTCCACAGTAGAGCCTGACAGCGGCCCCTACTGGTGACTTAGGTCATGACCTCCCCGGGGCCCATCATTGGCTTTTTTATGGGCAGGGATCCTAGGGTCCAAAAGGAGAAGGGGGCAGCAGAGGATGAGACAGTTAGATAGCATCACTGACTCACCGGACATGATTTTGAGCAAACTCTGGGAGATAGTGAAGGACAGAAAAGCCTGGCTTGCTGCAGTCCGTGAGGTTGCAAAGAGTCGGACACGACTGAGCAACTGAACAACGACAACCACCACCTAGGATCCTGCCTTGTGAACCCACCTCTTCTTATGCCTTCAGCATCACAGCTCCGTTTACCCTTTCATTTGGCCTTCTCAATAAAGGGATGGTATTATTATCTCAATCGGGAAGATAAATAAAACGGAGGCTTAGAGAGCTTAAGTGACCAGTCTAACGTTACATAGCTATTTTGCGGTAAAGCTAGAATTAGAACCCAAAATTGTCCAGGGCTTTTCCCTGCCAGACTGTGTGTGCAGCCTCTTGGTCAGGGTCAGAGGGAGAAAAATGTTTCTCCCTTACAGAGTCTCCTTCCCAGAGGTAATGGAAAGAGCAAACTGGACTCACCGTGTAAGCTGCAGATGGCTTAACTAGAGCGCCTGCGTGGGAAGCTCTTAACCTGGCAGAAGGATGTAGAGGAGTGATGATTCAATAAGACAGATTCCGCCCTCGAGACATTCAACAGCAATGCCCTGCCTTTACCTCCAGGCAGGCCTGGAGATCATGCCTTCTAAACCTCTTTGAAAGAGCATGTTTGTGCAACACTAATTATCTAGGAGAACACTAGCAGGAGGCTTTCCCCGTGTAATACAGTATTTCCTACCACGGGGATAATTAGCTTTAATTTGGAGTATTTAGCTAACTCTTGTTGACAGCCCTGTTGCTACTAAGCCTCTGCTTGGATTTGCCCGGCATCCAGCCAGATGAGTCATTTTAGGCAGCACGTGTGGGTGGAAGTTATAAGGGTCTATACCTGGTAAGTGATGAGGTCTCGCTGCCTCATTGTTTGACAGAGTATGTGTGTGTGTTAGTCGCTCAAGTCGTGTCCTACTGTTTGCAATCCATGGACTGTAGCCCACCAGGCTCCTCTGTCCATGGGATTCTCCAGTCAAGAATACTGGAGTGGGCAGCCATTACCTTCTCCAGGGGACCTTTCTGACCCATGGATTGAACCTGGGTCTCCAGCATTGCAGGCAAATTTTTTACCACCTGAGCCACCAGGGAAGCCCTTGACAGAATATAGGCTCTGAACACCCCAAGTTGTGACTGACCATTGAACTTGTTAATTTTAAGTCACTTAGAACCGTAGGACTTGTTCTTCCACATCTTTTAAAAATGGGAGGTGACCCATAGATCTTCTGGGTGGTGAGATCCATCTTTTTTTTTTTTGATATGAACTATTTTTAAAGTCTTTATTGAATGTTACAATATCATTTCTGTTTCTTGTTTTGTTTTTTGGCCACGAGGCATATGGGATCTTAGCTTTCCAATCCAGGGATTGAACCCTCAGCCCCGCTGCATTGGAAGGTGAAATCCCAACCACTGGACCACCGGTGAAGTCCCATGACATCAGTCATTGTTAGGCAACTAAACTCAACATGTGCATCTCAGGATGTCTTTGCCACTTGCAATCTTGTTGGGAAAGTGCAATAAAGAACCAGACAGTGAATGAGGGATTTTCTAAATGCCTACATAATGCTGCGTAGTGGGCTAGATGCTTTTGTTCCTTTTATTTCTTGTGATCCTAGCATCGTTCCTGTAAAGTGGGCTGTGTCCCCTTAGAGATGAGGCAGCTGAGTCTCAGAGAAGTGTGAGGGATTTGTCCAAAGTCATATAGCTGGCAAGTGACAGACCTGGGATGTGGGCCCCGGGGCTGCTGGCCCCATGGCCAGGGTTGTCTCTGTGACTACAGGAGGGCCTGAGAGGTGCTTGTCAGAGTGTAGACAGTTAAGTGGGGGGGGACATGAAAGAGCTGGGACTTGATTCAGCCCTTCAAGGATACCTTTTTTGAAGGTCCTTTTAGAGCAGACAGAATTCTTTCCCATATGATGCTTCTTGTGTTGTCATCTCTACATGAGCCTTGCAAAGGAGGCAGGTGAAGACCCTGAAGGTCTGAGGCAAGATTAAAGCTCGGAGTCATACAACTCCTAGATTTCAGACAGATCTAAGGTGCCACCAATTTTAAGATACTCTGTTTAGATACTGCTATGAAAGAAAACACGTCCAGAAGGAGGAGTCTAATAGGATACTGCTCTAAAATTAAATGCTTTGCTGCCAAGGGCCAGCTTGTGCTGAGCACGGGATACATGAGAGCTGGATCTGCCAGGTACAGAAGGGATGGCAAAGAATCTTGCCTTTCTTGATACTGGCTTTTGGTGCCGAGAGGGCAAAACTGGCTTCTTGGAGAATCTGAACTGAAAGCTGGGGCTTATGCAAGCTGTGTCCAGAAAAAACCTGAGGGTGAGATTTTCCTGTTATATTTTACAGGTTTGGAAACCCCCCAGGCCAGTGGGAAAAGCAAACTCCAGTCCCCTGGAAAGGCTCAGCTTAGCCTAGGCTGACATTGACTGGGCAGCTCCGTGTGCTGTGAGATACAGGCTCATTTCAGGGACCAGTGTCTTAGAACCGATGAAGGGCTTGGGGGCATGCACTGTGATCCTGGGAATCCTTGTGCAGAGTTGCCTCCTTTCCCCCAGCTGCCTCTTCCTCTTATTCCTTCAGAAGCTTTCACGTTACTCCTTTGAGTCTCAGAGCAGGGCTGTTTCGTTGCTGTTTTCAGTCAACCCCACAGGTCCAGTGTGAGCTGATGGGCCAGCCTGGGGCTTCTCCATGCTCACCAGCCCCTGCACTAAGCAGGCGATGTTGCCCTGAATGGCAGTGCATCAGCTTTGTTCACAGACTGTCTCTTCAGTGCTGATAACCTGGTCCGAATCTCCCCAGAAGCCCAGCTGCTTTTTATAGATGGAAACTATTGTTAGTTGCTCACTCGTGTCCCACTCTTTGCAACCCCATAGATTGTGGCCTGCCAGGCTCCTCTGTCCATGGGATTTCCCAGGCAAGAGTACTCGAGTGGGTTGTCATGGAGCTGCCTGTTAATTCTCCAGGTCCAGGCAGCTGTACCTGTGAGCAGGGCAGGCGTCTGGAGTCTGGAGAAGGAGCAGTGGGGGAGCTGAGGCTGTGGGGTGGGGCTGTGACGCGTGAAGGTTTTAGTGTTATCGCAACAACAAACTCACTCTGACAGAGACCCCAAATATTTTCCAAGAGGGCACACAGATGCATCCCCCTTTCACCATGAAAGGCTTGGAACCAAAAGGATGGCTGCCTTGTTGGGAAATTAAACCTCAAGCATTTTATCGATGGCATGTCTCTGGAGTTACCACAGTCCTTTCATTTAGCAACTTCAGTTTAACCACATCGCTAACTGATTGGAAAACCAAGCGAACCAGTGGGAAAAACGACTCGTGGATGGCTCATTTCAAGATTAAATTTAGAACTTGGTCAGAGAAGGCTTCTTGGGGTTTTAACCTGATTGGAGCCTGAGTTAGTGAGAGCAAAGTCACCGCTTATATGAGGAATCATTTTCTTACATTCGTGTGGCATTTGCAAACCCCTCTGCTTTTCTATGTAAATTTTCTCTTCCGTGATTTTTGCCCCTCAGTTTTGTGTGTGTGTGCTGAAACTCAGACAGAATTCAGACCTAGTGATGAAGTCCTGGTGAGTGGTCAGTTAGGAGAGGGACCCCATCTCTGGGCTTTTCTTTCTTCCGAGTGATGGCTGGGCAGTGGGTACTGCCAGATTGATGAGATTTTGCCAGGATGGAGGGCGAATTCTGAAGTTTTATATGTTTCCTCCCTTCTAGTCTCTTGAGTACAACATCTTCGAAGGCATGGAGTGCCGTGGCTCCCCACTGGTGGTCATCAGCCAGGGGAAGATTGTCCTGGAGGATGGCACCCTTCATGTCACCGAAGGCTCTGGGCGCTACATCCCCCGGAAGCCCTTCCCTGACTTCGTTTACAAGCGTATCAAGGCAAGGAGCAGGGTGAGTACCTCTGATCTCAGGAGTGGCTTCTCTCATGGATAAAGTTCAATTCCATTAACACGGAGCACCCTGAGTCAAACTAATGAGGTGAGTATGGAAGATTTAGGGAGAAGGGAAACATGGTCTTTTTATTCCTGGAATTCAGAATGCCAGTGGAGGAGTCAGGCATGTCTGCAGCCAGCCAGAGTAATGTGAGACTGCATCGTGTACTGTGATGAGGCTCAGAGGAGGGAACTGCTGCTGCAGTTATAAGAGAAAGTAACATGGGGAGAGGGCATTTTGAGTTGGGTCTTGAAGGTTAAGTAGAAGTTGAACAAGTCAAAGAAGGGAAACAAGGGAATTAGGTAGAGACAAAGTTATGAGCATAGAAAATGTAGAGTGTATTTAGGACATGGTGAATACTCTCCAGCACTGGTGCTTGAGGACTGTGAGGCATGGAATGGGTGGAACTGTTGGAATTAAAGGTAAAGTAAGATTGGAAGCTCTGGGGCCAGATCTTGAACATGTGACCAGACCCTCTTCACAACATGTTCGAGAATTCCTACGAAGTTTAGGCTCAAGTGCCTTGGGAGAAAATGGGAAGAACTGTTCATCAGGTTTTTTTTTTTTTTTTTAATTTATATATTTATTTGGCTTCATTTGGTTTTAGTTGTGGGATCTAGTTCCGTGTGTGTGTGTGTGTGTGAAATTGCTCAGTCATGTCTGACTCTTTGTGACCACATGGACTGTAGCCTGCCAGGGTACATGGAATTCTCTAGGCAAGAATACTGGAGTGAGTAGCCCTTCCCTTCTCCAAGGGATCTTCCCGAACCAGAGACTGAACCCAGGTCTCCTGCATTGCAGGCCAATTCTTTACCAACCAAGCCATCAGGGAAGCCCCTCATCAGTTTTTATGGGACCCATGGTAAGGAAGCTTTGCACTGGAGCTGGGGTGCTGGCTGCGTGCTGGTATCTGTCCCTGCCATATTCTTCCGTAGAGAGCCCTCGACCCCCAAATCCCACAGGGCCATCTTGGCACCTGTTACTTCCCCATCAGGCAGGTAGTTGCCAGGTAGGTGTCCTCTGTGAATGTGGCCTGAGTTGAGGGGTTCTTTTGTTTTGCAGCTGGCGGAGCTGAGAGGGGTTCCCCGCGGTCTGTACGATGGACCTGTGTGTGAGGTGTCCGTGACCCCCAAGACGGTCACTCCGGCCTCCTCGGCTAAGACGTCTCCGGCCAAGCAGCAGGCCCCCCCTGTCCGGAACCTGCACCAGTCTGGATTCAGCTTGTCCGGTATGGTTATGGCTGGGTCAGAGCCTGCTTCTGCAGGGCCTGGCTCCATGTTGCTGGTGGGGTGGGCATCACTTTTGTAGAAGAAGAAGTGGAAATGAATGATAGACCCATTCTCCCAAAGATGTAATTCACTAGAGATGTAATTCACAGCAGATGGTGGGTTGGCTTTCAGAATCTTGACATGAGTCTATATCACATATAATGTTCTGACGCCTACACTATATCCAGGACAGTGTTTTTGTTGTTTTGTCACTAAGTTATGTCCCACTCTTTGCGACCCTGTGGACTGTAGCCCACCAGGCTCCTCTGTCCGTGGGATTTTTTAAAGCAAGAATACTGAAGTGGGTTGTCATTTCTTTCTCCGGAGGATCTTCCTGACCCAGGGATCGAACCCATGTCTCTTGCGTTGTCAGGCGGGTTCTTTACCGCTGAGCAGGATATCAGAGGACATTTTTTGTCCATCGTGAAAAAGGATATTGTGGTGTTTTAGGACTCTCCTCTCCCTCACAAATGCAGTAAATTGGAGTGGTTCAGCTTGTGGAGTCTAGAGTTTAAACAGCTTAACTTCGCAGCCCAGATGCAAGCTATGCTTCGGTCTTCTCATGTGTAGAATGGGTATAATGGTAGTAATTATCTCTTGGGGTTGTTGTGAAGATTAGGTGATTTAATATACATATAAAATGCTTAGACTCGAGTCCTTTGATAATTGTTAGCTATTAGTCTGGATAAAATATGTGACGTCAGGAAAGGTGAGAGGAAAAGAGTCCACATTTAGAGCTTCCCTACTTGAATTTCTTTCTAGTCCTTCATTTGGCCAATGATTAGAAATCTTCTATTTTTCCAGCTCCCTGAGTCACAGATATGTACCCGGATCTCTATGATGGGTTAAGGAAACAGTGAATCAGAAATTTTTTTTTTTTTGGTCAGATATACTGGGTTTTATAAAGGTGCCATATAGAGATTACCCATTTGCAAAGAATTTAAAAATAATGAGCATTAGTTTTTCCATAAAGTAATCCATGTTACTCATGTTACATGATACTATCTGTGCTGTCTTTCACCAGGCCATTCAAACATAAAGACCAGGTGGGATAGGGAAGGAGGTGGGAGGGAGGCTCAAGAGGAAGGGGACACGGGTGTACCTATGGCTGATTCATGTTGATGTGTGGCAGAAACCAGCACAGTATTGTAGAGCAATTATCCTTCAATGGAAAATAAATAAATTTAATTATTACAAAAACAAAAATAACCTCCCAAAACATAAAGACCATCATGACTCCTATCTTTCTCTAAAAATATATATTGAGGTATAGTCAATTTACAAGTTTATGTTTAATTTCTGTAGTACAGTAAGATGACTCAGTTATACATATACACATTCTTTTACATATTCTTTTCCATTATGATTTATCATAGGATATTGAATATATTCCCTGTGCTACACGTATGAAACTTAAACAGACTCACAAACGTAGAGGACAGACTTGCTCGCAGTTGCAGGAGGGAAGGACTGGGAGTTTGGGATTAGCAGATGCAAAGCGTTACACATAGGGTGGATAAGCAACAAGGCCCTACTGCATAGCACAGCGAACTATATTAACTATATATTAACTATATTCTATATTAAGTATGATGAGTCCTATCTTTGATTACGCAGAAGATGAATAGTGTTGGAGGGACAGAGTGTATCTTTGGAAAAGCCACACTTAATTGAGCTACTGAGAACAGGGACAGGATATAGTCTGAGTCGCTCAAAAGCCTGAAATGTGGTGTTAGTTTATATGTAGTTTTACTTTTCAGGTAATGGATCCAACTAGCTTCTACAAGGACGACTTTATACCATCTGTGATTCTTAGGCCACTTGAGGCCCATCTTTTTTTTGTGGCTTATCCTTTTGGTGAGGTTTTAGAAGGACAATGAATGGGTCTGACAGGTTTTCTCCTAAGCTATGTTGTTTCATTACAAAACAGAAAATAGAGTCACAGACATGGAAAACAAGCTTATGGTTACCAAAGGGGAAGGGTGGGGAGGGATAAGTTGGAAAATTGGGATTAACATATACACACTACTGTATATAAATTAGATAACTAATAAGGACCTACTGTATAGCACAGGGAATGCTACTCAGTACTCTGTAGTGACTTATATAGGAAAAGAGTATTAAAAAGAGTGGATATGTGTATATACGTTAACTGAATCACTGTGCTGTACACTTGAAACTAACAGCATTGTAAATCAACTCTATTTCAACAAAAATTATTTTTTTTAAAAAAGCTATGTTATTTTGGTTTAAAGCAGGGATCTGGGTAACTGTCTCTGACCCTCTGTCTCCTCTCCAGGTGCCCAGATTGATGACAACATCCCTCGCCGCACCACCCAGCGCATCGTGGCGCCCCCTGGTGGCCGTGCTAACATCACCAGCCTGGGCTAGAGTTCAGGGCTGCCGTCAGCGGGGGATGGGACACCTGAGGACTTTCTGAGACTTCCTTCCTTCTTTCTTTCCTTTATTTTTTTTTTTAGGAGCCTGTGATAGTTACTGTGGGGCAGCCAGTTCCTGGGGCTCCCTCTCGAGCCCCCACTCTCCGTCCCTCACCCGGAGTCACCTATTTTGCTCACCCACCTCCCTACACATCTAGGAATATCACACCCTGAGTCCACCAAGCCCGTACACAGAACGCATCCAACACTCAGACATGCGAAACAAAGCAAATCACAGTGAGGGTGTTTCTCATCTCCAACCCGTGTTGTATTTGTTATCGTCTTCCTGGTCATCGGGGGAGGGGAAGATGAAGTGAATTGCCCAGAGCTGCCGTTTTTCTTTTTAAAAGTTTTAGCAGAGTTTTCTTTCTGGGGCTTAGGGTGGGGTGGGTAGGGGAGGGGGGAGATTTTTTTTTTTTAATACAAAATTGGAAAGCCTAATTCATTATTACTACAAGGGGTTTGAACTGGACATCCTAATGATGCAATTGTGTAACCATCAAGCTGATTCAGGGTGGTGGGCAGACTCACCATGTCCCTCCTAAGAGGCTGCACAGCACCCACACCGCCATTCCATCGTCTTCTGGATCAAGTGTTAATAAAGGAAAGGTTTTCTTTCTGGCCTAGATTTTTGCTGCAGATGAAATCTTTTGAGGATTCCCTTCTCCTCTCTTTACCTCTTTTTTGCTCGCACTCTCTCCCTCTCGCTCTGTCATTCATGGATACGTTCACATGTCTGCTCTCTCTTTGTGTTTCCTCCAGCGCTTGTCTCTGACATGCTGTTTTTGTTTCTGTTTTCCTCCCATGATCTTTGCCAGTGACCAGGTCTGCCATTTTACTGTGGTTCTAAGAACTTGCCTGGAAAGATGTGAGCTTTGTCATCGCAACCATTGTAAGATGCTGTCCTAGTCTGTATAAAACCCGTGCTACCCACTCACATCCCCAGGATGTGCCTTTGAGTTTGAGACGCTCCCCATATGCAGGGAAGGGCCAAGTTACCTACGCTCTCACACGTGGGCCCAGAATAGACCTCAAACAGTGCCGAGATGTTGGAGAAGTCTGAGACTCTAGGACCTGAGAGATTTTCCCCTGTGCAGTGCTAACTGGGCTAAAGATACTATCAGATCTGTCAGTCGAGCCTCCTGACAGATCTTGTAACTTGTGAGCCAACCAGTCTCCAGCCAGCCACCAGCTAAGAGGTGCTGAGCTGATGGAGGCTGGCCCTGAGGGCTGCTGTTCTGCTGTTTCCCATCTAAGTATCTCTGGGGGCACCACAGTACACTGGGCTTCTCAATGTGGAGAAAAAAAATTTTTTTTCTTGTCCAGTTATTTAGAAAGACACCATGCAATATACGGAGGTCTCCTAAACTCAGAAAGTCCATGGGAAGTTTGGCTTAAAAGACCATTTTAGGAAACTTACTTGGTGGTCCAGTTTTTGGGATTTTGCCTTTCAACGTGGGTGGTATGGGTTCGATTCCTGGTCAGGGAGCTGGAATCCCACATGCCTTGGGGCCATAGAAGCAAAACATAAACAGAGGCAATATTGTGGCAAATTCAATGAAGAGTTTTAAAAAAAAAAAAAAACCATTTTAATTTGTAAGAGGAAAAATCTGTTTTGTGAGTCAGAGTTGTGGTGGGGAAAAAAAACTTGTAAATTTGATGTGCGGCCTCTTAAAGACCACAGGCGACCTTGTGTCCACACCCTACCCTCTCCTGGTCTCAGACACCCTTTCCACTAGCTGCCTTGTGCCTGTTCCTGTCTTTGTTGAGCTGTGTTGCATCTTCTTCCAAACGTGTTTACAGGTCCTCCTAAGCCATGTTATGTTTGCAGGCCTTTATAAAACCAAATCTGCTTTCATAAAGCATAACATCAAAAAATAGCTCATCCCATCATGACACTTGTCTCTCCACACACATTTTGCCTTTGGGGTTATGGTTGGGGTTTATTTCTTTTTGTTGGTGTTGTTGTTTATTTGTTATTTTAAAAGGAAATTGCACTTTTAAAGAATCATTGGTTAACTTAATATATTTGCTTTTTTATTTTTTTCTCACCTGCACTGCGAGGGAAATTGAACCAGTCAGAAAAAAAAAGAAAGATTTTTGTTTCAATTCTAAGAAACACTTGCAGCTCTCTTCTCTTCACTTGAGTCTTCCTGTTTTTCCATGATGCTCATCTTGGTTCTTTCGATTGTTTCCTTGAGACAACTTAAAACCTGAAGATTTCTGCAGGCTGTGTAAGCATGTTTTCCTGTTGGCTTGCTTTGTGTGTCTGTTAAATGAATGTCATGTGTAAATGCTAAAATAAATTGACAGTGTCTCAGAACTGAGTAACTGCAGTGACTTGATGCTCTCAACCATGTAGGATTTAATCATAGATGGTTTTTAATCCTTGGAATTGTGATTGTGACCCACGAGTGGAGGAACTTTCAGTGCTCAAGCTCATTACATGTGTAGCCAGAAGAGTACCTTTTTTTTGTAACCACTGTCTCAATGGCAAAATAATTATGGTAAAAACAACCCAACAGAACAAGTCTCGTGTTTATTATTCCTTAAGAACTCTGTGTTATATTACCATGGAACGCCTAATAAAGCAAAATGTGGTTGTTTCAGGGTGTGTCTTGTGTTGAGATGTTCAAGGAGGCAGGCTGCTTGACTCGGGCCTCCTTCAAAACTTCCCTCCCTGGAACTTTCTGGATGTCTTCAGCCTTGTTTTGATGACTGTGCTAATTGAGGAGTTTTCACCGCGCGTTTCTCGTAATCTTGTCCAGGCCACTGAGGTTTAATTCTGAACAGAGCCCTGAGTCTCAGAAATTCATGGACTCCACCCTAAGACAGGCCAAGGGAGCCTCCCGGATCGAGCTGCAAACATAAGCTGGGAAGTGGAAATTGGTGGGACCACGTGGGTTAGTGTGGTGACCCCCTTGGGCTCTCTGCATCCTTAGAGCTTGTTCACCCTTGAAAATCCTTAAGCCACAGAAGGGTATAGAAGATAAGAGACTGAGATATGTGGGCCTGCATCAAAAGCTCAGTCAAGGAGCTCATAGGAGGGACTTCTTGGCAGTCCAGTGGTTAAGGCACAGTGCTCTCACTGGGGAGGGCCTGGATTCAGTCCCTGGTCGGGGAACTAAGATCCCACAAGCCAGGGATGTGAAGCAGGCGTTCCTTTATCCTTGGCAGGCAGGTGCCAAGAATGCACGTCTGGGGGGGATGGTGAGCCATGCCCACTCCCACCAACCGATGCTTAGTCCTCACAGTTACCTTATTAACTAGCACCGGTATTACTGATTCATTGGTTCGCAAAACACTGAATGAAGCGGGTATGTGAGTGGGGCTCCCTTGTGCCCATTGTATGATTGATGAACTCTTTTTCTCTTCTATCCAGCCCTGTCCAAACAGGATGGGAGGTGATTTACAAAAATACGCACACTCTGCCAAGCTTGTATAAACGGGGTGTTTGAGTAAAGGGAAATTAAAAGCAGGAAAAATTAGATAAGGTCTGAGTTTGGTTGGTACAGCACAATGCCATGAGGTTGTAAATTTGTAAGGGAATGCTGAATGTTCTAGCAACAAATAGAAAAAAAAAGGAAACATGGGCAGAAGACCATATAACATAGTGACCCGAAGAGAAATAAGTCCTTCCAAAGGAATACAGGTTTCTGGTGCTCAGCCTCAAGGGCAAGTCCTGGGTCCAAAACCACGATGTTGCGTGTCTGGGCTGGCTATCACCCTGCCATCAATGCCGGCTGATGGCAGAGCACCAAGATCTAGGGGAACTGAACCGGTCCTGGAGAGAAGGGCAGAAATGTTCACCCGACATGTATGAGACTCCAGGCCCGCAGCCCACCCTCCCTCTAACCCCACCTTGGCCCCACCCCATGTAAAGTGCCCAGGCCTGCTTGCCCATGTGTTCAAGTTCCACCCAAGGAATTGAAAGGGGGTGGCCAGAGAGGGTCCTCAAAGGAGGGGCGTCCTATGGATGCCATGTGGCTGAACAACGGGACCAGGTGCATAACTGGTGGTGTGATTTAATCCAAAGACAGATGTTGGAGCATCTAGAAAAAGCGCATGGAATGCATGTCCTTCGGGAAATATTTTTCTGTTGAATTGGTATGAGTTGAAAGTTATATTGTCTGATAAGTTTCTGTAGTACCCATGTCCTGTAAGAAAAAGCAGATCCCCCAAACTTATAAATCCAGTATTGAACAAACGAGAGGGAAATGGCCTGACCTCCTTCAGTGATGATGTTAAGCTTCATCTCAGGATCTGGGGACACCAGGGACCCTGGATGGCACCCAAGAGTGGATGCCCCAGGGAAGAAGGGGGCAAGATGGGAGAATTGCCTGTCTGGCTGTACACAGGTCTCTAGGGTCCATCCCTCCTCAGGGGAGATCGGATGAGCGGTGGACTTCACCCTGACCTTACATTGTTTTCCAGTCCCTCAATCGTGTCTGACTCTTTGTGGCCCCATGGACTGCAACACGCCAGGCTTCCCTGTCCTTCATTATCTCCCAGAGTTTGCGCAGACTCATGTCCATCAGTTCAGTGATGCGATCCAACCATCTCATCCTCTGTCACCTCCTCCTCTTGCCTTCAATCTTTCCCAGCATCAGCGTCTTTTCCAGTGAGTTGGCTCTTCACATCAGGAGGCCAAAGTATTGGAGCTTCAGCTTCAGCATCAGTCTTTTCAATGAACATTCAGGATTGATTTCCTTTAGGATTGAGTGGTTGAGCTTACATGTTTAATGGCTGTTCCGGTCACTCCAGAGGTTTGCTGTTTCCATCCCTCAGTGATTCAGGAGGCCTCTGGGGACCCAGTGAAAAGTGAAAGTGAAGTCGCTCAGTCGTGTCTGACTCTTTGCGACCCCATGGACTGTAGCCTATCAGGCTCCTCCGTCCATGAGATTTTCTAGGCAAGAGTGCTGGAGTGGATTGCCATTTCCTTTTCCAGGGGATCTTCTCGACCCAGGGATCGAACCCAGGTCTCCCGCATTGCAGGCAAACGCTTTACCGTCTGAGGCACCAGGGAAGCCCGGTAAATGAGGTCAGTTCACCGTGGTGCAGTGCTCCATCAGCTGTAGACACACACCCTTTGTCTTTTCCTGTACATTTAGGTGTGAGGTGAGAAAGCATGGAATGTAGTCAAAGACCACTTTGTCTCTCAAGAGAACAGGGAGGAGCTGGGCTGGCCACCTGCTGGGATGCTCTGGGGAGGGGGTGGTCCTGCTTAGATGTAGGGCGACGGGCTCCCAGCTTTACATTCCACGCTCTCTTTTTAAAGTTTATTTATTTATTTATTGGTTGTGCCGAGTCTTTGTTGCTGCACACGGGCGTTATCCTATCGCAGCACATGGGCTCAGTTGCCCTGTGACATGTGGAATCTTCCCAGATCAGGGATTAAACTCATGTCCCCTGCATTGGCAGGTGGATTGTTAACCACTGAAGCACCAAGGATGTCCCCACTCTTTTTGAACACACTCTTTTTGATATCATACCCCTTCAGCCTCGTGGCTTGGGTGTCCTTCAGCTGTTAGCCTCCCCCTAGCACCCTACTCATGCTCCATGGTACGTGTTTTAACTCTCCCACTAGTTCTCTCGGTGTTGTATTAAAAAAATATTTATTTATTTGTGTCTTAGCTGCAGCCTGTGGGATCTAGTTCCCTCACCAGGGATCGAACCCAAGCTCCCTGCATTGGGAGCGTGGAGTCTTAGCTATTGGACCACCAGGGAAGTCCCTCCCTCGACATCCTGGAGTGCATGTCCTCCAATTGTTCTTTATGAACCAATCCCAGCTCTGGATCCCCAGCTACAGCAGCCTTGCCTGCCAGCAGCCCCCTGCACTACTATCTTGATCCAGAGCAACAACTCCAAAGAAGCCCCATCCTGCCTATTGCTTAGTTCTTCCCTGGCAATCCACACCATGTGACAGATCCAGAGAAATGCAAATTCATGACCCATTCCTAACTGCTTGGCTTCCCTCCCAGCTTGAGTTCTGGGAAACCTATGTGCTACTGTGCAACACAGGGCTGTTGACCTGAAACAGACTGCCCAATATTTCTCTAGCAAACAGATTTATTCGGGATCAACTAAGAATTGCCATTCAGGGTTTGCAACTAACTTCATTCTTTTTTTGGTGGAAATCCACTGTCCCAGCACAATGTTAATTATGCTTCTCTGGTATCATGGGAGATGTCAGAGGCCAGAGGGTTATAACTTCCTAATGACCTGAATGTCCGACTCTTTGTGACCCTGTTAACTGTAGCTCACCAGGCTCCTCTGTCCATGGGAATCTCTAGGCAAGAATACAGGAGTGGGTTGCCATTTCCTCTCCAGGGGACCTTCTTGACTGAGGGATGGAACCCATGTCTCCTGCGTTGCAGGCAGATCAAACATCAGCAATACTCTTTTTGGAGTATAGTTGCTTTACAATGTTGTGTTAGTTTCTGCCGTACAACAAAGTGAATCAGCCATGTGTATACATATATCCCCTCCCTCGTGAGCCTCTCTTCACCCTTCGCCTCCCCATCTCAGCCCTCTAGGTCATCACTGGGTCTGCAACCAGGGCAAGCCATGTGCAAGCTCCGGCAGGGCAAGCAAGGAGAACAATTCTTTTCTTTTCTTTTTTTTTTCAATCTAGGAAAAGGAAATTGTGAGACTCTAGTAAACAAAGAGTCCGTGGCTTTCCTTGGCTGAGCGTTTGCCGGAAAAGAAGTTTTTCTTTTTGTTAGCTCTGTGATTATCTCAGGGCATGAGAGCTCCCCCTTCTGGTGGCCCAGCTGTGTATAACTGAGGTTTCTGTTAATTTTTCACAGGACTATGGAAAGCTAGTCCACTGCACCTCATCTTCCTACATGTCGTCCTTCTGAACTTCTATCCTTGACCAAGCCTCCCACTCCCAAACTCTCTCTCTATATATATGCTTCATGATCAACAAACTTACATGATTCCATAAACTCCCATCTTCACTAAACATTGTCCCCTACATCTTTGCCTTAAAAGAAAACCTGATCCCTTTTTTCTGCTCCTTTGCTTGTATCTCAGCTACCGTTATTACTCTCCTAGATAACTGTTTTGTTGCATCTGTTTTTCTTAGTTTTAACTTTTCTTGATGGCGGAATAGAGACAAACAATTGTGTAGGTTTAGGTGTACATTTAACTGAATTGTATGGGCGTCTAGACGGCTGTAATGTTCATAAAGGGTTACAGTAAACCCCTTCGCACGAAACCTCATGTTGCTGACTTTCAAAGATGCAAACGTGTGTTCCATCACCATCAGCCTCGCAGCTTGCCCTCTGTTTCCTATTGCTGACGACCCTTCAGCTCTACCATCTCCCACCTTCTCTCCCTTCTCCAGTCAGTAACTCTTCTTGCTTGTTCACTCCATGCCAGCCCCTATATGCCAGCTGTTGTACTGGACTACCGTACTTTTCAAGGAACTGTACTGTAAGATTAAAAATGTTCTCTTTATTTTTGCGTATTTTCTTTTGTGTGTAAAAAGTATTGTAAACCTATACTGGTACAGTACTATAGAGCCAATTGCGTTAGGTGGGTACCTAGGCTAACCTTGTTGGACTGGCAAGCAAGTTGCACTAATGAATGAGCTCTCAGAATGGAACTCATAGGGATGTAAAAGTCTTGCTGTACTTCTTTGGAATCACTGCTGCTCTTCTTCTTCATTCCCACTTCTCCATCTTCTCCTCACCCTGCTCGGCCACTCTGCTTCCCCCCGTTTGAGTGGGCATTCTCCTTCACGTTTTTACTTAAAATGGTCCTTCACTCGATTGCCTTTAAATGCTTGCCTCCACTTTAGTAAGTGCCCTTCGGCTCTTGCTGTTCTCTTTCCCTCTCGGCTGACGAAGTATTGGTTGAGGCATTTGGAAGGAAGCCTTTTTAAAACTTAGCTCTGGCCGGTTGCACAGATTTTCCAATAGATGGCAGCAGTGCATGAGCAAACGCGAGTTCCCCCACCCTTGAAACAGCTCGCACAGAGAATGGAACACAGCACTGAATCAGTGAATAATCCTTTCCTAAACAAGCACTCGGAGAAGGCGATGGCACCCCACTCCAGTACTCTTGCCTGGAAAATCCCATGGACAGAGGAGCCTGGTGGGCTGCGGTCCATGGGGTCGCGAAGAGTCGGACACGACTGAGCGACTTCCCTTTCACTTTTCACTTTCATGCATTGGAGAAGGAAATGGCAACCCACTCCAGTGTTCTTGCCTGGAGAATCCCAGGGACGGGGGAGCCTGGTGGGCTGCCGTCTATGGGGTCGCACAGAGTCGGACACGACTGAAGTGACTTAGCAGTAAACAAGCACTCGGCCAGCTCCCCAGTGCATGGGTTGTCCATGAAAAGATCAATGGATGACTCCAAGTTAGCAGAGTTTTACGTATTAAAGCACAGCGGGTGTGTAGATTTTTTTTTTTTTTGGTCACTAAAGCAGTTCACTGCCGGCTTGCCAGGTGGTTCAGTGGTAAAGAATTTGTCTGCCAATGCAGGAGACTCAGGAGAAAAAGATTCGATCCCTGGGTTGCCCGCATGTTAGCTGAGAACACTTTGACCTAAAATTTTAGGACAACATTAGAGTGGAGTCAGTAACACTATTATTTTGTTTTCCGTATTATGGGGGAAGACCATTACTGCAACATTTTCCAAACTGACTTCCTATAAAATGCTAGTCTGGAGAGATGCTCTGTCAACACAGTGTCCTACAGGGTCAAAGGGCTATGGAATATATGACAGTCAGAATACACATAAACACATAAAAGCCTGTTTTATTTGGTTAGTTATTGCGCAGGCTTATTTGACACTGTATCATTTCTACACTTATTTACTCATACAATCCCTCAGAGCTAAAATTATTTAGAAAACATTTTAAGCATACCAAATACAGCTGTTGTTCACACAGATATTCTGTTCACACAGATATTCTTTATCACGTTAGGAACATATTTTTTAAAATCCTATTTTAGAAAGCATTCTCTTTTTTTGTAAAGAACGGTTGCCAGACTGTAAGAAATTCTATTGGCGTGATTATGTGATTTTTCTTTTTTGATCTATGATCCAATTAATTCAGGCATATTATTATTATTATTATTATTACCAGAGGGCTGATATCAATTTGTAAGAATTTTATTGAAACTTGTGGGATAAATTTTTGTAATTGAAATTGGTTTATTTCTTATGTACATGCAGAGTTAGGAAAACTAGGAATGTTCAGGCCTGCTCACTATTCTCTTTATTGTCTTTGTTCTTAGGAAAGGGAAAGAAAGAAAAAAACACTCACTCCTTTTTTTCTCCCTTTTCACTGCAACAATATCTAGTTCCTTGATCAAGGATTGAACCTAGGCCCCCTGCATTGGAACATGGAATCTTAGCCACTGGACTACCAGGATCGTCCCAAGAAATCCTGACTTCTCAGCATGTTTCAAGATTAAAAATAACCATTTATTTAGTGTTAGGCACTGTTCTAAGAACTTTGAATGTATTGATCCATTTAATTATTATAGCATGGTATGAGATATTTTTGGAGAAGGCAATGGCACCCCACTCCAGTACTCTTGCCTGGACAATCCTATGGTTGGAGAAGCCTGGTGGGCTGCAGTCCATGAGGTCGCTAAGAGTCGGACACGACTGAGTGACTTCATTTTCACTTTTTACTTTCATGCATTGGAGAAGGAAATGGCAACCCACTCCAGTGTTCTTGCCTGGAGAATCCCAGGGACAGGGGAGCCTGGTAGGCTGCCATCTATGGGATCGCACAGAGCTGGACATGACTGAAGCGACTTAGCAGCAGCAGCATGAGATATTTTGGAGAGTAGCATACTGAAGCATAAAGACTTAAAATAATCTGCCTAAGCTATACAGGTAGAAAGCAGCTTTGCTGAGCGTCAAACCCAAGCTGTCTGCTTTTCAATCCTGCACTCCTATCACTGGTTTGGTGGTTTAGTCGCTGAGTCGTGTCCGACTCTTGCGATCCCATGGACTGTAGCCCGTCAGGCTCCTCTGTCTGTGGGATTCTCCAGGCAAGGATACTGGAGTGGGTTGCCATCTCCTTCTCCAGGGGATCTTCCTGACCTAGGAACTGAACCCAGGTCTCCTGCATTGCAGGCAGATGATTTACCAACTGAGCTATGAGGGAAGCCCTCATTATAAGGATAATGAGTTTTATAAATGTACATACCTATATGTGTGTGCTAAGTCGTTTCACTCATGTCCAAATCTGTGCAACACGATGGACTATAGACCAGCCAGGCACCTCTGTCCATGTGATTCTCCAGACAAAAATTATCAGTAACATTAAATAATCTTTCCAGTTAATTTTGGAAAGCAAGAAAATATGCTTGACTCTATTAACGTTATCAAATGGGTTTAACACAATTTTTTGGGCTTCCCAGGTGTCTCACTGCTAAAGAAATCAGGAGAAATGGGTTCCCTCAGTTGGGACAACCCTATGGAAAAGGAAATAGCATCCCACTCCAGTATTTTTTCCTAGGAAGTCCCATGGACAGGGGAGCCTGACAAAGACAATAAAGAGAAAAGTGAGCAGGCCTGAGCATCCCTAGTTTTCCTAACTCTGCATGTGCATAAGAAATAAACCACACTGCTTAGCGGCTAAACACTACTACAATTTTTTAGTAGTTTTACAGAGACCAAAGAGTCGGACACGACTGAGCGACTGAACTGAACTGAGACCAAGAGGCAGCATTCTCTTTGTCCACCAGAGGGCGCTGCCAGCACAATGCCCGCGTTCAGGTTTCTCGGTCTCCTGGTTTTAACACATTGGGTCCCTGCCATCATCAGTAGCCAGCCTCACATAGTTGTCTATCTTTGACAAAGCACACACAAAGGAATTGTTACTTCCAAATACTAAAACAGACGGAGCTCTGCTCACTGTCGTGTCCTGTGGCTTTTCTCAAGGACAGGAAACCACTGAGAAGGGCATAGGTCTCTGAGTCATGGTGATTCTTACATCCTGTAAGGGACATCCCAGCACCAGAGACCAGTCTTTATGTTCCACAGGCACACATCAGGCTGGGGTGATGGGGCATATGTAGGTCAGGCAGGGGTCTCCCTGCAGGGGAAAATGTTGGGACATATTTGGAGCCAAGTGTGGGTCCCTTGACTGAGACCCTGGAGTCGCTAATTAATAAAATCAGCTCTTAATGCCCATGCAGGCTTCCCTGGGGGCTCAGCAGTAAAGAACCCAACTGCCAATTCAGGAGACCAGGATTCGATCCCTAGGTTGGGAAGATCCCCTGGAAAAGGGCATGGCTACCCTCTCCAGTATTTTTGCCTGGAGAATCCCATGAACAGAAGAGCCTGGCGGGCTGCAGTCCATAGGGTTGCAGACAGCTGGACACGACTGAGTGACTAAGCAACATCAGCGACGCCCATGCACTGATTCCTGTGCTGAAAACACTTCCTTGATAAGCCAGACAGGGAGGGATTTGCCAGGGCTGGCCTGCTGTGTCTCACAGAGTTGAGGAAGCCACAGACAACTGTTTTGTTGGCTTTTTCCCTCCTGTGTGTACATATATGACTTTACTGTCATCTGGAAGGTGGTTTGTGAAAAATCTGCTACACTGATGTTACAGAAGCATAAGAGCAGGAATTTTCAGTACACACATATATATACACATGCACACACCATGTACACATACAAAAGTGGGTAGCACAACAGGAACACTTTTTCTGATAATGTTTTACAGCATTGACTGTCACTTTATAGGTTTGTTAATGCATCATCCAGAGAAAATGAATACGAAGGCATTTTGGAAAGACTTTAAAATCTCAGGGCAAAATTTTTAAAGCTCTTGTGACTGAAAAGGAGCTGAAAAGGCATGTTCTCCAACCACTTAAAAAATAATGTCTTATCATTTTTTAAATTTTTATTGGAGTGTAGTTGACTTAAAATGTTGTGTTGGTTTCAGGTGTCCAGCAAAGTGAATCAGTTATTTACATATTTATATATATATATATCCATTTTTTTCAGATCCTCTTCCCATATAAGTTATTATATATAGAATATTGAGTAGAATCCCTTGTGCTGTACAGTAGTCCTTATTAGTCATCTATTCTATACACAGTAGTGTGTGTATTTAATCCCGATCTCCCAATTTTTCACTTTCCCCTACATTTCCCCTTTGGTAACTAGAAATTTGATTTTGAAATCTATGAGTCAGTTTCTGTTTTTAAATAAGTTCATTTGTATCATTTTATTAGATATCATGTATAAATGAAATATGATATTTGTCCTTCTCTGTGTGACTTACTTCACCTAAGTATGATAATCTCTAGGTCCCTCCATGCTCCTGCAAATGGAATTATTTCATTCTTTTTTATGGCTGAGTAGTATTCCATTGTATATATGTACCACACTGCCTTTATCCATTCCCTGTCTAACCATTTTTTGATGCTTGAATTATCTCTGTGACAATACTCCCCAAAGGTTCTCTGACTCATGGTTGAATTTCCTCGTGGTGGCCATCATATCTGCCAAAGCATCCCCCTCCATTTTGGGTGCTCACCGTTAATTTCTATCCACTGGTTTCAGATTTTTAGCAATCACTGCTAGTATTTATTGAACGCTGGGAGCTGGTTAGATGTTCTTTTATTTTATCCCCTAAAGCAGATGTCCTCAACCTTTGAGTTCTAATGACTCATGATCTGAGGTGGAGCTGATGTAATAACAATAGAAATGAAGTGAACAATAAATGTAGTGTGCTCAAATCACTTGAAACCATCCCTCCACCCACCAAGTCTATGGGAAAATTGTTTTCCATGAAACCAGTCTCTGGTGCCAAGAAGGCTGGGGACCACTGCCCTGAAGCTTCTCCATGGGTGTATTAGGTAACGCGGCTGCCATTATAAAGGGTCTTAGACTGGCTGGCTTAAAAACTAATTAATTTTCTCGCAGTTTGAGAGGCTAGAAGTCCAAGGTAAGGGTCCTGCTTTGTTCAGTTTCTGCTGAGAGTTCTCGCCCAGCTTTTAGATGGCCGCCATCCTGTTATGTGGTCACATGGCTCTTTTTCAGTGTGTGTGTGAACAGGGAGGGAGAGTGTTCTCTGGTGTCTCTTCAAAGAAGAACAGTAATCTGGTGGATCAGGGCCCCGCCTTTATGTCCTCATTTAACCTTAATTAACAGCAGCAGATTTTATTTTGGGGGGCTCCAAAATCACTTCAGATGGTGACTGCAGCCATGAAATTAAAAGACACTTGCCTCTAGGAAGGAAATCTGTGACAAGCCTAGACAGCATATTAAAAAGCAGAGACATCATTTTGCTGACAAAGGTCCATCTAGACAAAGCTATGGTTTTTCCAGTAGTCATGTTCAGATGTGAGAGCTGGCCCATAAAGAAGGCTGAGCATTGAAGACTTGATGCCTTCAAATTGTGGTGCTGGAGAAGACTCCTGAGAGTCCCTTACACAGCAAGGAGTTCAAACCAGTCAATCCGAAAGGAAATCAGTCCTGACTATTCGTTGGAAGGACTGATACTGAAGCTGAAGCTCCAATACTTTGACCACCTGATGCGATCAGCCGGTTCATCGGAAAAGACCCTAATGCTGGGAAAGATTGAGGGCAGGAGGAGAAGGGGGTGACAGAGGGTGAGATGGTTGTATGGCATCACCGACTCAATGGACATGAGTTTGAGCAAACTCCGGAGACAGTGAAGGACAGGGAAGCCTGGAGTGCTGCAGTCCTTGGGGTCCCAAACAGTTGGATACCACTTCGTGACTGGCCAACAACAAACCTTAATTGCTTCCTTAGTGGTTCCATCTCCAAATACAGCCACCCTGGAGGTTATGGCTCCAACACATGACTTTGAGATACAGAAACGTTCAGTCCATAACAATGGGATGATTATCCTAATTTTACAGAGAAAGAAACGGTAAGGGCTTTGATTTGCTTTCTCGTGCAATGAGTGCTGTGATTAGGATTGGAACCAGACCTGCCTGACTCTAGAGCTGGTGTTCTTCCCACAATGCCACGCGGCCTTCGGTGCCTTATACTTCAGAAGGCCAGTGCGCATCGGCCTTGAGACAGCCCAGGAATGGGCGAGCTTTTGCAGGTCATCACCCAGCCCAGTTCGCCAGTAAAGGGGACATTATGGAGGTGTGGGACCACAGTCCTATGTAGTAACGAGACATGCACTTTTCTGGAGTGGAGCCAAAGCTGGGGTGGGGGTGTGTGTGCCGCAACCAGGGTCGTCGAGGACCTGGTGTATTAGTTTGACGGGGCTGCTGTAACAATGCTCAAAGGTTGAGGGGTCTTACACAGCAGATGTTTATTTCCTCACGCTTCTGGAGACCAGAAATCCAACGTCGAGGTGTCGAGGTTTCTCCTGAGGATGCTCTCCTTGGCTTGCAGACAGCCGTCTTCTCCCTGTATCCTCACATGCTCTTCCTGCTGTGTGTGCCTGTGTCCTAATCTCCTTTTCTTAAAAAAATTTTTTTCTTCACATTATTTTTATTTATTTAAATGAGTCAGGTCTTTGTTGAGGCATGAGGGATATACATATATATATGTGTGTGTATGTATGTGTATAGATATATATATATAATGTATGTATATACATTGCTCAATCGTGTCCGACTCTTTGCAACCCCGTGGACTGTAGACTACCAGGCTCCTCCGTCCATGGGCTTCTCCAGGCAAGAATACTGGAGTGGGTTGCCGTTTCCTTCTCCAGGGAATCTTCCCGACCCAGGGATCGAACCCAGGTCTCCCGCATTGGAGGCAGACGCTTTAACCTCCGAGCCACCAGGGAAGCCCATATATATATATATATATATATATATATATTTATTTATTTATTTTTAGTTGTGCCATGTGGGATCTATTTCCCTGACCAGGCATCGATCCTGGGGCGTCCTGCCTTGGGAGCGCAGTCTTAGTCACTGGACCACCAGGGAAACCCCTAATCTCCTCTTCTTTTAAGAACAGAAGTCTTGTTGGATTAGGGTCTACCCTAATGACCTCATTTAACCTTAATTACCTCTTTAAAGGCCCTATCAACAAATAAAATCGTGTTCTGATGTACTGGGGTGGGAACTTCAGCACATGAATTTCGGGAGGGGGCACAATTCAGTCGCTAACAGGCAGGGTGCTGGCCACCCATCTGCAGAGTCCTGTCCAGCAGAGGGCGATAATGCTTGCAGTCCAGCTACCAGGTCAGTGATGACCAGATCTTCAGCCTCCCTAGTAGAATGCTTCCAGAAACACAGTTTGTTTCTCCTGGGAGTACCCCGGCTCACTTGTTACCCCAACTACTTCCAAATAGCAAGGAAAGAAAAAAAGCAACAACTTTTAATGTAATAAAACAATGTTCTCTTTCTGAACTGTGGGATTGTTTTCCTGTGATCAGAAAGCATTTTTCTCCCCTCTGTTAGATAGCATCTCTGTCTGCTCTTTCTCCCAGCCCTTGCCTTCTGTCCCCTCCCATCTGGCAATTACCAGTGAGTTACATAAATTGGTTTCCTTACCTATCATTACGCATAGGAGTGGCTGGCCCTTGAACGTAGGGTACATGCTGTCCTCCAGGAAGGGCACAGTTACGAAACCAAATCATACCAGGACTTTAGAAATATTTGGAGATTGGGGCTGGTGCCTGGGGACGATCCAGAGAGATGATATGGGGAGGGAGGTGGGAGGGGTGTTCAGGATTGGGAACTCATGTACACCTGTGGCAGATTCATGTCAATGTATGGCAAAACCAATACAGTATTACAAAGTAAAATAAAGTAAAAAAATAAAAAAATGAAAAAAAAGAAATCAACTGCCAAAAAAAAAAAAAAAAAAAGAAATATTTGGAGAAAGATACAGAAGCACCCATGAGCCTGGCACATTGAAACAACTGTTTTCACCTGGCCTTGTGGTTTCGTAGCAACATGCTTATGTATTTTGTTCATTATCTGTGAGGATATAGACAGGAAAGCAGGAACTAAATCAAATTGTCTTAACAGAGAAAATTTAACATAGAGAATTGTCTAAACAGGAGTTGGAAGATTCAAAAAAGCCAAAAGGCAACACAGAGAAAGATGTTGTAGGGAGCAGCTACCTACCGCTCCTTAGGGGGTTTCCCTGGTGGCTCAGCGGTAAACAATCTGCCTGCCAATGCAGGAGATGTGGGTTCGATGCCTGGGTCGGGAAGAACCTGGAGGAGGAAAGGGCAACCCACTGAAGTATTCATGCCCAGAGAATCCCATGGACAGAGGAGCCTGGTGGGCTGCAGTCCATGGAGTCACAAAGAGTTGGACACGACTGAGTGACTAAGCAACAAGAGGTCAGAGAGAGCTCTTTCTCTCCACCATGTGAGAACATGGCAAGAAGGTGGCCATCTGCAGCTTGCAAGAGGCCCCTCAGTGGACAGCACGTCAGCCAGCATCTTGGTCTTGGAACTTCCAGCCTCCAGAACTGTGGAAAACGAATGTCTGTTGTTTAAGCCACCCCCTGTATGGAGTTTTGTTGAGGCAGCCTGAACTAGGAGAGCTCCTCTTTCTAGTACCAGAGACTCTTGCCCAAGTAAGTCATGTCCACCTCTTTGCAACCCCATGGGCCACAGCCCACCATTCTCCTCTGTCCATGGGATTCTCCAGGCAAGGATACTGCCAATTCCTCCTCCAGGGGATCTTCCCGACCCAGGGATCACAGCCAGGTGGATTCTTTACCACTGTACCAACTGAGAATCCCGCACACAGGTATGTACACAGAGAGAAATGGGTCCCTGGGAAAGAGGCTGGGTCACTTACACCTAGTTATTAAGAGCTTCCACTGCGGTGAGTCCTATGGTTAACATTCATACCAGGCATATATATCCCCACACCCCATCCTTATTCTCAGAGATCTATCCACATATGTCATTATCACCAGACCACTCTAGTCACCAGTTTTCCAACCCTGTTCTAAGTCCCTGCGTGCATATGTGCTGAGTCACTTGTGTCTGACTCTTTGCTACCCTATGGACTGAGGCCCCACCAGGCTCCTCTGTCCGTGGAATTTCCCAGGGAAGAATACTGGAGTGGGTTGCCATGCTCTCCTCCGGGGGATCTTCCCAACCCAGGATCGAACTCTTAAGTCTCCTGCGTTGGGAGACAGTTTCTTTATCACTAGTGCCATCTGGGAAGGCCCTAAGTCTCTGACCACTTGCCAAACCATCAGCCCCTTCCAAGGAATCAATGTAGACCTGTGCCTCTGATTCCTTCTCTGAAGAGAACAACAGATGTTCTGATTAGAGTTCTTCCTGCTGTCCTTCAGGGGCACTCCTGATTGGGTTAGTAAGTAGCATGCCATTTCCGCTTTGTGTGTAACGCAGAATACATCATCATCTGTGACAAGGGCAAGGCCTTTTGTATCCACCATCGGTGAGTCCTAAACAACCCTATGAGGACATGCACATGGACTGAACAGGAAGAGACGTCAGAGAGTCTGAGAAACCTGCTCATGCCTTCTGAGCCTGCTTGAGCCCACTTGTACAATACCATTACCACCTGGAAAGGTGCGTCTCTGAGCTCAAGCATCCCTGCCATTATGACACAGGGTATCAGGTAATGTCAGTCCATGATAGAACACGGGTCCCATGGCCCTAGGATATCCCATGGCTAAGTATTCAGTGCCTGTCAGGCCCAGTAAAAGGCTAGGACTTATTCTCAAAAGCAGAATAATCTGTGGATGAGGGCAAGGCTTTGCTCTTAAACCTTAAGGTTCTGCTCTGTGATTCCCCTATTGAAGCTTGTCAGAGGCTTCATACCTCATCGTCAGTTTCCATAGAAACCTCACGCATCACGGATCTTCTGGGTCACAAGGCCTAAATGACACAGCATCTAACTTTGGAGCTGCAGGTACCCTACTGGCCTCTGAGCCTCCCCCAAAAGTGAAAACCTGATGTGTCAGAATAGCATATTCAGTATAATATGTTCCGTTTAAAATAAAAAAGACCCACCAAGCATTATCATGTCTTTGTCAGCGGTAAGAGATGGGAGGAACAACGTCTTGTTTTCATTTTGGAGAGGACATCCCAGCCTGCTCTGTTGAGACTGTAGGGCTTGTCTCAGCTCTGGTTTGCATCTGTTTTCTTACTAAGGCATTGAATTTTACATTAGATACATCAGTCCGTGTGCTCTTTGCAACCCTACGGACTGTAGCCCACCAGGCTCCTCTCTCCATGGGATTTCCCAGGCAAGAATATTGGAGTGGGTTGCTATTTCCTCCTCCATGGGAAATGAAACTCCTCCTAACCCAGGAATTGAACCCTTGTCTCCTGCGTTTCCTGCTTTGGCAGTGGAATGCTTTACCACTGAGACACTTGGGAAGCCCCAGGTACTTTTGTTTTGATATTTAAATGGGCAAATAGCTAACACTGAATTGTTTGCTCCTGTAGATTCCTAGAGCTTACAAGTAGAACTTAAATTCTAGTTTTAGAAATCCAGACCAATGTTGGGAACTTCCACTAGTACTAACACAAGTCAGCAGTAAGTTCAGGTTAGAGTGTATGAACAAATTCTTCCTTCTCATCAGCTATGAATCTCTGCTTAGCTCTTAGGAAGTACATCTACGTGGGATATCTGAGACGGAATCCTTATAACTTAAGAAAGATTTGAGAAATCAGTGTTTGGAAGTTTTTATCCTTGATGAATATGGTTGTAGCTGAAATGCAATGAAATTTATACTAAAATATTAAAGTACATTATAATATTATATTTATAGTATTACAGTATACTACATTATATATTATAGTATAATTATAATATATATTTTATAGTATATTATTCTATATTATATTTTAGTATGGATGTGAGAGTTTGACTGTGAAGAAGGCTGAGTGCCAAAGAATTGATGCTTTTGAACTGTGGTATTGGAGAAGACTCTTGAGAGTCCCTTGGACTGCAAGGAGATCCAACCAGTCCATTCTGAAGGAGATCAGCCCTGGGATTTCTTTGGAAGGAATGATGCTAAAGCTGAAACTCCAGTACTTTGGCCACCTC
>SJYT01071334.1:314321-415859 GCA_006410635.1 Cephalophus harveyi | reverse complement strand
TCACCTCAGATATGCAGATGACACCACCCTTATGGCAGAAAGTGAAGAGGAGCTAAAAAGCCTCTTGATGAAAGTGAAAGAGAAGAGCGAAAAAGTTGGCTTAAAGCTCAACATTCAGAAAACTAAGATCATGGCATCTGGTCCCATCACTTCATTGGAAATAGATGGAGAAACAGTGGAAACAGTGCCAGACTTTGTTTTTTTGGGCTCCAAAACCACTGCAGATGGTGATTGCAGCCAGGAAATTAAAAGACGCTTACTCCTTGGAAGAAAAGTTGTGACCAACGTAGATAGTGTATTCAAAAGCAGAGACATTACTTTGCCGACTAAGGTCCATCTAGTCAAGGCTATGGTTTTTCCTGTGGTCATGTACGGATGTGAGAGTTAGACTGTGAAGGAGGCTGAGTGCTGAAGAATTGATGCTTTTGAACTGTGGTGTTGGAGAAGACTCTTGAGAGTCCCTTCGACTGCAAGGAGATCCAACCAGTCCATCCTGAAGGAGAATAGCCCTGGGATTTCTTTGAAAGGAATGATGCTAAAGCTGAAACTCCAGTACTTTGGCCACCTCATGCGAAGAGTTGACTCATTGGAAAAGACTTTGATGCTGGGAGGGATTGGGGGCAGGAGGAGAAGGGGACGACCGAGCATGAGATGGCTGGATGGCATCACTGACTCAATGGACACGAGTCTGAGTGAACTCTGGGAGGTGGTGATGGACAGGGAGACCTGGTATGCTGCGATTCATGGGGTCACAAAGAGTCAGACATGACTGAGCAACTGAACTGAACTGAACTGAACTCCACTCTGCTAAAGGTAGCCTCTACCTGACCTGTAACTTCGCCTTCTTACATATCTGCATGAAGAACTCTTTTACTATTTAGATTAGAAGATGGAGGAAAGACAAAGATTTTTACTTTTAATTTGTTCCTTTTGCATCAGAAAATTATTATTTGGTAGATACAGCAAATAATGACATAAACAAAACAATACATATAAGTGAATATTAAACCTTGACTACCTAAATAAAATTATAGAAGCTTAGAATATAAAATATAATATAAAACCAAAACAATAACTTTAACAGAAGTTTGCTGTTGTTTATTCTATTTAATGGGACTTCCCAGGTGGTTCTAAGTGGTAAAGAACCCGCCAGCTAACAAAGGAGATGTAAAAGTCATGGATTTGATCCCTTGGTTGGGAAGATCCCCTGAAGGAGGTCATGGCAACCCACTCCAGTATTATTGCCTGGAGAATCCTATGGACAGAAGAGTCTGGCAGGCTTCAGTCCATAGGGTCACAAAGAGTCAGACATGACTGAAGCAACTTAGCATGCATTATATTTAATAATTATAACAATAACAATGTAAGATAAATAAATTTATTTAGAAGGCAGAATATACCACAATGAGAATAGGATTATTTTAGCACATAAATTATTGCCTTCCAAAAGTGGAAGAATTATAACTAAAGAGTTTCATAGGATAAACTGGAAGATTAACGGTTTAAAATATTTCAGCTTATATAATCGGTGGGGGCAGGGGATCTAAGGCTGATGAATGATCAGTACCATTCAATGGATTATCAAAATCCTCAGGCATTTGCTCTGACACTTTATTCACATGCCAGCCTTTGTCAGTCAGCAAACTTTGTCAATAAATAGATTGCCATGAAATGCAGAGAGAGAATATCTAAGCTTGGTTGATGTTCTTTATTCTGCTTTCTGTCTTTACTCGAATTTCTCTTTCATTGTTTTATAATGAAATATGCTTACTTATCTTTCACTTCATCTCACCTGTTTCATCTTTACATAACACATGGCACTTCAATGACTTGTATTAAAATCCTGCAAGCCTGTTGTGAAGTTAAAGACAGACAAAGAAAGGGAGAGAGAGATATTGATTTTCTAAGATGCTATCAGTTCAGTTCAGTCGCTCAGTTGTGTCCGACTCTTTGCGACCCCATGAACTGCAGCAAGCCAGGCTTGCCTGTCCATCACAAACTCCCGGAACTTGCTCAAACTCATGTTCATCAAGTTGGTGATGCTGTCCAGCCATCTCATCCTCTGTTGTCCCCTTCTCCTCCTGCCCCCAATCCCTCTCAGCATCAGGATCTTTTCCAATGAGTCAACTCTTCGCATGAGGTGGCCAAAGTACTGGAGTTTCAGCCTCAGCACCAGTCCTTCCAATGAACACACAGGACTGATCTCCTTTAGGATGGACTGGTTGGATTTCCTTGCACTCCAAGGGACTCTCAAACGTCTTCTCCAACACCACAGTTCAAAAGCATCAATTCTTCGGCACTCAGCTTTCTTCACAGTCCAACTCTCACATCCACACATGACCACAGGAAAAACCATAGCCTTGAACTAGACGGACCTTTGTTAACAAAGTAATGTCTCTGCTTTTGAATATGCTATCTAAGTTGGTCATAACTTTCCTTCCAAGGAGTAAGTGTCTTTTAATTTCATGGCTGCAGTCACCATCTGCAGTGATTTTGGAGCCCAGAAAAATAAAGTCTGACACTGTTTCCACTGTTTCCCCATCTATTTCCCATGAAGTGATGGGACCAGATGCCATGATCTTAGTTTTCTGAATGTTGAGCTTTAAGCCAACTTTTTTGCTCTCCTCTTTCACTTTCATCAAGAGGTTCTTTAGTTCTTCTTCACTTTCTGCCATAAGGGTGGTGTCATCTGCATATCTGAGCTTATTGATAATTCTCCTGGCAATCTTGATTTCAGCTTATGCTTCTTCCAGCCCAGCGTTTCTCAAGATGTACTCTGCATATAAGTTAAATAAGCAGGGTGACAGTATACAGCCTTGACATACTTCTTTTCCTATTTGGAACCAGTCTGTTGTTCCATGTCCAGTTCTAACTGTTGCTTCCTGACCTGCATATAGGTTTCTCAAGAGGCAGGTCAGGTGGTCTGGTCTTCCCATCTCTTTCAGAATTTTCCACAGTTTATTGTGATCCACCCAGTCAAAAGCTTTGGCATAGTCAATAAAGCAGAAATAGATGTTTTTCTGGAACTCTCTATGATCCAGCAGATGTTGGCAATTTGATCTCTGGTTTCTCTGCCTTTTCTAAAACCAGCTTGAACATCAGGAAGTTCATGGTTCACATATTGCTGAAGCCTGGCTTGGAGAATTTTGAGCATTACTTTACTAGCGTGTGAGATGAGTGCAACTGTGTGGTAGTTTGAGCATTCTTTGGCATTGCAAGATGCTATGTGGGGACTATATACATGAGTGTTAAGTAAATCATTTGAAACAATATGTAAAATATTGAAGCCACCATTTTGTGCTTTGTTTTCATCTGACTTCTTACCTTTGAAAAGTTTTTCTTTCTCTCTCCAAAACGAGGAGCTTAATTGCATTGAGGAAACTTAGAAAAATAATAGGAGAAATAGGTTTTTCCTTGGAAATGGCCTCATAACTCCCATTTAATATTAACTGTTGTTGTTCAGTCGCCCAGCTGTGTCCAACTCTTTGTGACCCCGTGGACTACAGTACTCCAGGCCTCCCTGTCCCTCACCATCTCCCAGAGTTTGCCCAATTTCATGTCCATTGCATCGGTGATGCCATCTAGCCATCTCATCCTCTGACGCTCTGTTCTCCTATGCTAATTTAATACCATAAAAGAATTTAGCTTCTTAAGCAAATAAGCACACCTATATTTTTAGGATGGTTGTGGGATTCTTAATGCACCACTCAGAGAAACATACCCATCTCTTCTGTTAAGACATAAAGGTGTTTTATGGTGTGTCTGAGCTCTAATAATATCCAAAAAATTCAAGACAAGTAGAATGTCAAGACAATAGGTAGCTGATTAACTACTTGTGATATTTCTTGGATACCTACCCTGTGCTATGTTAGTTTATCTAACAGCTCTCTCTGAGATAGTCCACGAAGTTCTAATTTTCAGAGTATAAAGCTAAAGTTGATCTAATTTTGATCTATCCATGAAACCTTGCTGCTTTCCAAAATAAAGAAAACTTCAGTGTATGCAGAGTGATAAAGAAAAATACAGAGCGTGCCAGACCCTAGCAAGGAAAAGACCTCCTTCAGTCGCCATTTTGCCTGGAAGCCACTTAGAGATCTGTCCTCTTTGAGGTGCTATGTCTCTAGTGTAAATGTCTCTTAGGGCTCCCTAAGGTCAAACAGCATTACCTTGCAAGAGATCACTGCAGGACATTGTATAAACGCATTAAAAGAAATTGCTGTTAGAAATTCAGTTGATACTATGGACTATGTCGCTTACTCTCCAGCTAAACAAAACATGGTATGAGAGTCAGATCTCAGAAGGCAATAGTAAGATGCCCCTGGAACATGGGAATAGGTTGTTAATATGCAGCTGAGAAGATACGGGAAGCATCTGATCCAGTATCCTTAAGTGTATCTATCATCCATGACTAGGACAAATTGGTAGAAGAGGTTGCTAGAGCTTAATCAATGATATTAATCCATCTAGGGGAAAAAAAAAAAGTATGAGTAAGTAGAAGAAGATTGTGTGCCTAGAATTCAGGAGAAAATTATAGTGGTGATAGATGAGGGAAGGGGCAAAGAGAAAGTTTGAAAATTTGTATCCCAGTCTTTAATAATGGCCCAGGAAAGAGGGTGTCATGATAAACCCAACTCCATGATTCAGGCAATTTGTCAGGTGGATGTCTTTTTGATAAATCAACTCTCACAGCATGGTCCTCCACTAGCCACAGGGAGAGTGAGTTTATAAATAAACCACTTTGCTTCTTTCCATAGTTACCAACAACCTCCTGAAAATACTATGAAATACTTCGTATGCTTTCCAAGCTCTCAGTCTTACTCCGTCAGGGTAGCTCTATTTCTTGTTGAAAATAAATAAAGTTGCATTTGAGTTTTTTATAAGCACACTCTCTGTCAGTGGAAACAGTGTCAGACTTTATTTTTTTGGTCTCCAAAATCACTGCAGATGGTGACTGCAGCCATGAAACTAGAAGACGCTTGCTCCTTGGAAGAAAAGTTATGTCCAACCTAGATAGCATTTTCAAAAGCAGAGACATTACTTTGCCAACTAAGGTCCGTTTAGTCAAGGCTATGGTTTTTCCTGTGGTCATGTATGGATGTGAGAGTTGGACTGTGAAGAAGGCTGAGCGCCGAAGAATTGATGCTTTTGAACTGTGGTGTTGGAGAAGACTCTTGAAAGTCCCTTGGACTACAGGGAGATCCAACCAGTCCATTCTGAAGGAGATCAACCCTGGGATTTCTTTGGAAGGAATGATGCTAAAGCTGAAACTCCAGTACTTTGGCCACCTCATGAGAAGAGCTGACTCATTGGAAAAGACTGTGATGCTGGGAGGGATTGAGGGCAGGAGGAGAAGGGGACTACTGAGGATGAGATGGCTGGATGGCATCACTGACTCGATGGACGTGAGTCTGAGTGAACTCCGGAAGATGGTGATGAACAGGGAGGCCTGGTGTGCTGCGATTCATGGGGTCGCAAAGAGTCGGACACGACTGAGCGACTGAACTGAACTGAAATAGAAATTCACTCATCCCAAGCTGGAAAATGGTATATTAGTAACACTGATTGTCAGTGATGCTGCCTGAAGGATGGGATCACATAAGTGATGAAAACAAACAAACAAACCTATTCTGATTTACCTTACTAAAATACCAGTTTGGATGGCCATTCAACTACTATTTCATATCTGGCCATTTGCTGTGTAAATTTTCAGTCCATTTGCTGTTTATGGTAAGCATTCTAAGACAGCCCACAAGTTTCCCAGTTCCAGATATACACATATGATGTCCCAGTCACTCTTTTATTTTATTATTAATCTATTCATTTTTAAACCTTTTAATTTTATATTGGACTATCAATGATTACCTGGCTGTGTTAGTTTTAGGTATACAGCAAAGTGATTCAGTTATACATATACCTATATCCATTCTTCTTTAAATTCCTTTCCAATTTAGGTTGTTACATAATATTGAGCAGAGTTCCCTGTGCTATACAGTAGATCCTTGTTGGCTATCCACTTTAACTATAGCCATGTATACATGTCACACTAATGGAGGTAATGCTGAGGAAGGGATTTTTCAGGTTAGTACCAAAATCAGTTGACCATCAGATAAAAAGATCATTTAGGTGGGCCTGATCTAATCTCATGAGCTCTTTAAATGTGACTCCAGAAGTCAGACAGAGGAAGAGAAGTCAGAAGGATTTGAAATGCAATAAGAAATCAACATGGAAGAGATTCTCTAATGTTGCCTTTAGAGATGAAAGGGACCACATGCAATAAGTGTATGTGGCCTCTGTGTGTTAGTTGCTCAGTCATGTCTGACTCTTTGTGACCCCATTGACTGTAGCCTGACAGGCTCCTCTGTCCATGGAATTCCCCAAACAAGAATACTGGAGTGGGTTGCCATTTCCTTCTCCAGGAGATTGTCCCAACCCAGGGATCAAACCCAGGTCTCCAGCATTGTAGGTTGATGCTTTACCATCTGCACTACTAGAGAAACCCATACGTGGCCTCTAGGTACCAAGAGTGACCCCCAGCTGACAACCAGCAAGAAAATGGGGATCTCACTCCTAGAAGCACAAGGAACTGAATTCAGTCAATGGACATGGATCCTGAGGTACAGATGGGAATGATTCCAGGCCAACACCTCGATATCAGTCTAGGAGACACTGAGCTGAGAACCTGATGTGCCAGGCACAGGCTTCTGACCTACAGAACTGTCAGCTAATAAATGGATATAGTACCAAGCTGATAAATTTGTGATACTTTGTTACACAGCAATAGAATACAGTTGAACTATATTTTGCCTACCAATTTATATGCAGATTCTACAGTTTGATTCCAGTTTACTTTTTAAAGCTATTGCCAGAAACTGAGTTCAGAATTGAATTCTATACATGGAAGAGGGTGGTAGATTGAGAATATAAGGAGCATATCTGAGTCCACAGGATTTTCTATAAGACATTATAGCCCTTATAATGATTTCCAAGGACTTCATTTTTAAGGGGTTCCCTTGTCGCTCAGAGGGTAAAGAGTCTGCCCACAATGCAGGAGACCTGAGTTCAATCCCTGTGTTGGGAAGATCCCCTAGAGAAGAAATGGCAACCCACTCTAGTATTCTTGCCTGGAAAATCCCATGGGCGGAGGAGCCTGGCAGGCTACAGTCCATAGGGTTACAAAGAGTCAGACACAACTGAGCGATTTAACTTTCATCTTTACTTTTAAAGACAAGAGAAATCATGACCTAGTCTATTCTGCAAAATAAAATATAAACCAAAAATTTAATTTATTAAATATAAAAAAGCTTTTTCTAAAAGCTTTGGTAAAATGATTAGTTTGTCATATAACTAACTAGTCCACTAGTTCTAAATACATATATACATTGGCATATATACATTTAACAAATTTTCAAGTTGTATATTTCCTTTTCTAAAATATATAATATATTGATATAATTCTGTATTACATGTATATGGGGATTGAATTTAGCCATATAAGAAGTGGTCAATAGCATGTTAATTTAGTATATAATCTGTCTCTTATACACATCTAGATGTTGGAAGATCCCCTGGAGAAGGGAATGGTTACCTGCTCCAGTATTCTGGCCTGGAGAATCCCGTGGACAAAAGATCCTGGAGGACTATGATCCATGGGGTCACAGAGTCAGACACGACTTTGCAACTGAATTGAACTGAACTGAATTATGATCATAAAAAAGTAGGAGAATAATGTCATCAAGGACACAACAGGTTATCCACTGATTAAATCTCTTTGGGGACAAATGAACACACAAAAATGACCAGAATACACCTTTAGCAAGAAAAAATGTGAATGGAAACATGGTAACCACCAGGAAATATTTTAACATTAAACCAGAAATGGAACTGTTTATCAATTTCATGCCAGCTACAACTAAAAGATTATAGGAATTTATGAAGGATCATATTTAACTTAATCTTATATGTAAGTCCTCAGTAAACCAACTATTTTCTTTGGGATTTGAGGAAGATTAATAACTTAATGATGTAGATTTGCTTGGTCCGAATACATTTATAATCCTAGTCAAATTTAAGTGGTTTCAAAAGTCTTTACTGCTTTTATATCTTACACAGTTCTAAAAATGTTATCTCCTTAAATACATCCTTCTCATTAAAAATATTTTTAAAGATCTTTTGTGTTTCTAATAATTTTTTTGGTTATTTCTGGAACTAGGGCAATTTTTTTTCAAGTCACCAAGGTGATAATCAGTGCAAAAACTTTGAAATTTAGTAAATATATCCCTCTGTCCTAAAATAAAGATAATAAATTTCTTTCTACCAAACCCTACTATCACTATCATTATCAAAGAGAATGTAGTTTTTAACTCACAATTCAATGCATACTGGACTTCCTAAAAAATAGATAAAACATATTTACGTGCTAAGGATCACAAACATAGCATTTGCAATTTTTTCAATTGTATTACAATCTACCAAGACCTTTTAAAAGTTCATTACAAGAATACCATACCTACTACATAAGGCTGTTGTAAATTATTAATTTTTAATGCCATTATGTGATTTTATTCTTCTTAAGACTAGAATGATAAAGTGAAGTTGCAAACATATAACAGAAATCTAGTATCACTAAAGGTAAATTATTTTTAAAAGGCAGAGGATTAATTCACCCAGCAAATATTTATTTTGGGCCAACTAATCAATGAGCCCCACTCAAATCGCTATAAAGACTACAACTTCAATTTTCCATGAACTTTCTAACAATGGCTGTTTCAGCAATAACAAAAAAACTTGACTGAAATTCCTGAAAGGTTATGATAAGCTTAAAGTTCAACTTTTCTTGATAAGCAGAGCTACGTCTATTCTGAAGTTCAGTTTACTACAGCGCCACCTGCTTCACCACTGCAAGTTTTCCATAGATTACATCATCCCGCCACTCCACTTCCCCCTCTCCTACTGCCCAAGCATTTGTTCCGATCACTCTCATCTCTTGCCTAGATTAATGTGATGGTTCCCTCACTGGCTTCTGTGCCTCCAGCCTTGAGCGTTTTGCACGCTCAGCCAGTGTGAGATTTCTGGGATGTTATTCTCTTGCTTATTACCTCATTCTCCCCATTGCTTTTGGAATAAAGTTCAGATTCCTTAAAACAATACACACTTCGGTGTTCGTGCTCAGTCATGTCCAACTCTTTGTGACCTCACAGACTGTATGTAGCCTGTCGGGCTTCTATGTCCAGGGGATTTCCCAGGCAAGAATACTGGAGTGGGTTGCCATTTTCTACTCCAGGGGCTTTTTCCAACCTAGGGATCAAACTCGCGACTCTTGCATCTCCCGCACTGGCAGGTGGCTTCTTTTACCACTGTGTCACCTGGGAAGCCCCAAAACACACAAAACCCCTGCTAGCATTTGAAACCTCATATCCTTCACTCCACTGAGCTATTTTGTGTGCTGCAAACACACCATGCTCTTTCTCAACCCTGGACCTCCTCGGATATGTTTTCTTGTGACTCAAAAGTCTCCCTTCCCTCATTCCCCCTCTTTGATTCCAATCCTACTCCTCAAATTTGAATTTAGTTACTGCTTCTGGAACTTTCCTTGATGCTCCCTGACCACTCTCCCAAGGTTAGGTGACCCTCTAGTCTTCTCCTCTAGCATTTTTGCTAACATGACTGCCTCCCTTTGCTCTCCCCCAACAGACATTCAGTTCCTTGAGACCCCATTCTCTCCAGCCCCCACACTAAACATGGTGTCAGGAGTATGGTAGACACCCAATGAAGATGTTTAACATGAGAAAGAATGCTTGTATCAATTCAACAGAGTGGACACTGCTTTCTTTTTTTTCTTTTGGCTGCACAGACCAGCATGTGGGATCTTAGTTCCCTGACCAGGGCCTGACCAGGGGTCGAACCCATGTCCCTTGCATTGGGAGCTCAGAGCCTTAACTAATGGACCACCAGGGAAGTCCCTGGACTCTGCTTTCTTATCTGCTAAATAATGTAATTGAACTGGAAATAGATTTATTCTTTCGGAGATAAGTCTGTCCAGGTACAGAGGAATACAGGTAGGATGGCATACCAACAGGGTACATTGAGGAAAATTCAGTAGGCAGATGATTTACAAAGATATGGGCTGCTTTTAAAAAAATCATCCAGGAAGAGAGTAGAATGCCTGCACCAGCATCCCACTGGCAGAAATTACCCAGAAGCCAGAGGACAAGGAGATCTGAAGATATGGTTCATACAGACTTGCCCTCTGACAAAGTGGGTTTCTAGGGCAGGATGGGGAAGTGGTATTTGGATGTGGAGAGGTAAGCAGAAAATACCCATCACTGTGATCTAATATTTTGAGAGTTGGAAAATAATAATGATGTTTAAATCATGAATCAAGACAGTGAACTGTCACATGGGCAAAATTCTACCAGATGGGAACAAGCCTTGTAATCAGTAAATTTCAAATTACTGCTTAAATGAACACTACAACTTATTACAACAATCTGACCTTCTAGTGAAATGGTTAAAATTACTTTGCCTCATATATTCCTTTCCCACCATGCATGTTTCTAATCTTTTCACTCTAGGTCTAAACACCACGTGGTACCATAATTCCATCACTCTTGAAGTCATCCTCCTTGAAACCATTGCAATGCCCTTGCATAATGGAAAAAAAGGGGGGTCTCTAGGTATCATAGCCTTTATTTTAATTTGTACAAGAAATTGTGGCTTCCCAGGTCTAGTGGTAAAGAACCTGCCTGCCAATGCAGGAGACATAAGAGATGCAGGTTCAATCCCAGGGTGGGAAAGATCCCCTGAAGGAAGGCATGGCAATCCACTCCAGTATTCTCATCTGGAGAATTCCATGGACAGAGGAGCCTGGTGGCCACAGCCCACAGGGCTGTACAGAGTATGACATGACTGAAGTGACTTAGCACACATGCACAAGAAATTAGAGGTATTGAATAGGTAGTTCAAAAGGGTAGGCTATGGCATTCTGCAAATTGACATTGCATGAAAATTGAAAGGAGGTGAGTGGTGGCTCAGAGGTTAAAGCGTCTGCCTCCAATGCAGGAGACCCGGGTTCGATCCCTGGGTCGGGAAGATCCCCTGGAGAAGGAAAGGGCAATCCACTCCAGTATTCTTGCCTGGAGAATCCCACGGATGGAGAAGCCTAGTAGGTTACAGTCCACGGGGTCGCAAAGAGTCGGACACGACTGAGCGACTGAACTGAACTGAACTGAAAGTTGAAAAGTTCCAGGTTGAGTGGGCTTAGTGAGGTTCAGTCTGCATAAAAAAATTTTTAATACTTTTCCTTTTAAAAATATTTATTTATTTGGCTGCATTCAGTTCAGTTCAGTTCAGTCGCTCAGTCATGTCCGACTCTTTGCGACCCCATGAATCCCAGCACGCCAGGCCTCCCTAGGGGCTCTTAATTGCAGCATGTGGGATCTTCATTGCATCATGAAGGATCTTTTGTTGGGGCACATCAACTTTCTAGTCATGGCAAGCAGGCTCCAGAGTGCATGGGCTCAGTAGTTGAGATGCATGGGCTTCATTGCTTCACAGCATGTGGGATCTCAGTTCCTTGACCAGGGATCAAACTCATGTCCCCTGCACTACGAGATGGATTCTTAACCACTGAACCACCAGGGTAGTCCCAATATCTTTCCTTTAAATTTTCAGATTTCTTACCTTAAAGAGGTCTTTAATGAGATTCTTTTGTTGTTATTGCTGTTTAGTAGCTAAGTCATGTCCAACTCTTTTGCACCCTCATGGACCCACCAGGTTCCTCTGTCCATGGAATTTCCCAGGCAAGAATACTTGAGTGGGATGCCATTTCCTTCTCCAGGGGACCTTTCCGACCCAAATTCTTTACTACTGAGCCACCTGGGAAGGCCCTTTAAAGAGGTGATTAAGTTAAAATAAGATCATTAGTGTGAGCCCTAATCCAATAAGACCGATGTTTCTTTTAAGAGATTAGGCTACAGACAGGTACAGAGGGAAGATGATGTGAGACGTAGGGAAGATGATCGTATACAAGCCAAGGAGAGAGACCTCAGAAGGAACCCACCTTATCGACCCTGGATCTTGAACTCCTAGGTTCCAAAATTGTGACATACTACATATCTGTGATTTAAGCCACCCAGTCTGCGGTACTTTGTTAAGGCCACTCTAACTAACACCCCCCTCCTATCACATCTCCTACAATTTTAAGCTGACAGATTTCCTACATAACTCTAGGATGAATTTTCTCCCATGAATTATGATACCTCAGGGTTTTGGACAACCCACAATTTTATAACATGATTAAAGCAACAGCAAAATAGTCAAAAAGGAGCTCAAATACCAGGAACACAGCCAACATTCTTTGGGCCATGAGTAGGGCCTGCTGTTTCCTGTCATCAGAGGGTCTGTGGGATGCAATTCATGGGTGTGCAATTCCTACTGGGTGCTTTGTTTTTTTTAACAAATAGTAAAACCAAGCAAGTCTCAGAGTTGCTGTTTTTCAAAGTTATAAATGCTCAAACAGGTCCACAGTTTCAGTGGGAATGATAATGATAACAACTGAACGAGATTTGGAGAAATCTTTCCTCTTCAGATCACATTAGCCAAATCAAAAATCCAATCATAATCGTATGCAAAACATCACCAGAATTAATTTTAGGACTGATTCTAAATTTAAGCACATACCTATCTATAGATTTATGATTTTGGTTAAAGACGTAAGCAAGACACAAAAATAATTGACTTGCTTATGTTGTGTGCGTGTGTGTGTCTGTGCGTCACTGATGTAAGGAGTCCTCGTGTTATGATTAATAAACTATTGCCACACACATAAGTGTAGGTAGGCCCTTATAGAGAACACTCTTCAAGGACAAATTGTTCCATTTTTAAAAGATGTTTGAACCCATGAAACAATAATACAACCTCTGTGTTAATTCAAACTGCTGTTCATTTACATCCAGCATCAAGAAATATAAATCTGACTGTTCTTAAAACCATTCAACAGCTTCACACCACACATAAAAGTGTGAATGCCTTATCATGTCCATGAGCTCTCTATGAATGGGGCCCTTTGATGTCTTTAGCCTCAGCTCTTGGGAACTTGTCCTGCACCCCAAAGCCCATTTGGTTTTCTTTCTGTTCCCTGAATACACCAAACTCTTTTTCAGCTCAGAGGTTTTGCACATTCTGATCCTTCTGCCCAGAAAACTATTCCCAAGGCTCTTGGCTTAATTGACTCCTTTCCATCTTTACTCAGCTCAAACGTCACCTTCTTTCCTAAACTTCTACCTCAGTGCCCTTTCCTCCTATTAACTATCATATGCCCCTAGTTATCTCCTTTACAACATAATTTATTTATTTTGTATGCTTATTTAATATCCTTTTCTCACTAGAGTGTAAATGACATAAAGGCAGATATCTTATTTCTCTTGTTTACCGGCCAATCCAGAGGGGCAACTGTGAACATGGGAGATGCTCAATAAATATATGGTTTCTATAGAAACCACATCTTTTGTCTATTTATTTATCGGTACAGAAACCATATATTTTGTCTATTTATTTATCAGGTAGTATTTTATGCCGAAGCTGAAACTCCAATACTTTGGCCACCTCGTGTGAAGAATTGACTCATTGGAAAAGACCCTGATGCTGGGAGGGATTGGGGGCAGGAGGAGAAGGGGACGACAGAGGATGAGATTGCTGGATGACATCGCCAACTCTATGGACATGAGTGTGAGTAAACTCCAGGAGTTGGTGATGGACAGGGAAGCCTGGTGTGCTGTGATTCATGGGGTCGCAAAGAGTAGGACATGACTGAGCGACTGAACTAAAATGAACTGAATATTTTATGATCCTTGATACTGTCAATCTTAGCCTATTTTCTTTAAAATATTTTTGTTTTTAAAAGTTTGAAGATGGCTTAAATAATGCTAGATTATTTCATCTTTTCTAGAAAACTTATTTTAAGTTTAACTTGATTCTGTCAATAAATAATTCATGCTTTCTTATAGTAGGCCAGGCACTACATTGACATTTGATATGACCATGTACTTTTCCTCCCAATTCTCTTTCCATTTTCATTGTTCTCTGAGATTAGGAAGCTATCAGAGATTATGAACTACCAGAACAATTTATAAGAATCTTCTCAGAATTTGCTGACACATTAACACTCTTACCTGTAATTTGGAGTCTGTCTTATTAAGCCTTCTCACCTCTAATTCTGTTGGCATTGTAATTCCACTTTCATTACGTTTCCAGCAACTGTTTATACTTAAGTGAATGAAGTCATGAGGTCGTGAAGTCATGTCTGACTCTTTGCAACCCCGTGGATACCAGGCTTCTCCATCCATGGGATTTTCTAGGCAAGAGTACTGGAGTGGGTTGCCATTTCCTTCTCCAGGGAATCTTCCCGACCCAGGGATTGAACCCAGGTCTCCCACATTGTAGACAGATGCTTTACCATCTGAGCCACCCAGGAAGTCTTTACACTTATACAGTGAATAAAAGTCATTAATAATGATGCCACATCCTATACAGTCCTCTATTTTATTTTCTTGCAGACAAGAAATATACAACAGGAAAGAGATGACTTGAGGAAAAGCAATTTTTTCACGCAGGTACAATTTAAATTTTAAAATAAATGTTTAAAAGAGGCCAGTTTAATTTGCTGAAGTGACAGGCTACTTAAGATAGGTAATGGTACCTATAAATATTTACTAGTTCTTTCCATCAACAGATATGCTTTCTAAATATTCACAGAGAGTAGGAAGGAATAACAAACACTGGGTTTCTCCCTTCCTCTCTACGTGATGCTTTTTCATTGTAAGATCATTTCTTGGCTGCTCTTTGCTCATCCCACAGGCTCTAGCTATTCTGTGTTCACCACCAAGGATAAGTCATTTCAATTAAAAGTAATACCACTTTATTACGTTTAATCCAAAGAGTGATTTAAAAATTTATTCATAGCGAGGGAGTGCCTATTGGACATTATTTTTACACATTATTTCCTGGCCTTTATCACACTTACAATAAAGTCGTCAAATTGAGCCACATTTGTTTCTATATCATTCTGTAAAGTCTTTGCCCTTCTTCCTGCTTTTTTGCCAGCCTGAAACACACTTCACCTTCCTCTCCCATGAAAGACTCCAGTCAACTTGGCAAACAGATACGGGTGAATGCCTATACTGGGGAAGAAGGTATTTGAACAGCTAGCCTAGAGATAAGGACAATTCAAAGGATAACATACTGGTGTTTTACTCCTTTGCTGTTAGTGGTGGTGGAAAAACAAATAATAGGAAGGTTTTCAGGACATGTGCATTATGTATAAGTGATTTAATACTTCCTGAGTGCTGTCAAATATATCTGAAAAATGCAAACTGACCATCTCTGTGCAGATTCATTAAATCGTCCCTCCAATCAAAGTGAAAAATAAAGCATAAAGATGTATCAGCTATGATGTTGTGAAAGTTTCTAGAAGGTGTCACTCGATACTGAAAAATTACAGGGACTCAACAGTGATAATACAGACGATCTGTGAGGGAGAAATTTTCAGAATAATCTTGGTGTTTTGAAATTAAGAATCAAAGTGCTCAGTAGAGTGGCTAGAACATAGAACATGAGCCAAGAAAGGCAAGAAGAGATGACACAGGTAAGAGATCTTGAGGGAAGAGGGATATCATATCACTAAGGTATTTTTAATATTCTAACAGCTAATGCATCCACACATAAATCTATAATTCCCTGTGGACCTAAATTTGACAACTTTTTGAAGGCATTGCATAAAGTCACATTGTTTCTTGGAAAGCTCACTCTTGGATGTTCCAATGTACATGGATTTAAGCAAGAGATCTTATCCAGAATTTGTTTACTTTTACCTTAGTATCTAAGGCTCAAGTTACTTTCAAAATTATAAGCCTGAAATAAAGCCCTCTCTCCCCTAGAATAAGGCACTTTTTCAAGTTTTAAATCCCTCTGTCTTTAGGTCTCACAAAGACAAAAAGCAGGAAAATAAATAGCTAGTCGATATTAACTTTTTTCTTCTCCTCTTTTCTAAGTACTATGAGAAAAAAAATTTAATTCCTCTTTTAACACAAGGGGGAAAAGATTGTTAAATATACTAAATATCAAAATAGTATTAACAATGACTATCAGTTGACATAGGGTGAGATGTAAATAACTAAATCACATGAATTTAATGATACTAAGCTGAGTTGGTTCTGTTTTCAGCAATTTTGAGTATCAACCTTAGAAAATGATGTTTGTAATACATTGCTGATATTATCTGCTATATTTTATGAGGCTACCAGATATAAGCATTCTTGAATTTCACATGTTTTTTATTCATACATTAGTTTTCAAAAATCACTATTTACCTTCATTTTTACAAAAATCCTCCTGTTAACAGTGCCCACTTTGAATGAACAGACAACAAGAAGTCCTCAGAAAAAGCTAGGATAGTCACCATAGTCTGTGTCCCTCAGGGCTGAAATGATATTAGATTTGGTGAGGTGAACCGTATATCACAAACACTCCCAGCGCTGGACAAGGAAATATTTCATTGCATGGGAGGGGTGGATTTAGAATTACTCTCTGTCCTCAAATGCCATCTTTTATCTTAGGATACACCATTGACACACTCTTATGATTTCATCAAATCTTTTAAGAGCTTGAATTTACACACACACACACACACACACATCGTTGAACAGATATCATTCAAAGCTTTTGCCATTTTGCTCTTTTTTAACACTCAGTGAATCTTTTTTTTTTTAAATAGGCTTAGCATTGGAGGAGGAAATGGCAACCCACTCCAGTGTTCTTGCCTGGAGAATCCCAGGGACGGCGGAGCCTGGTGGGCTGCCGTCTATCAGGTCGCACAGAGTCGGACATGACTGAAGTGACTTAGCAGCAGCATTTCTAAATGTAATAATATGTGATTTGAATTCGTTAGTCATGACTTTATTAAAAGGTATTATATCTTATTAACTTTTATATCCAAGGCACCAATACAGAGTACCCACACTGACTAGACAGCCATTGTTTAGTGAACTAATTAGTAAAATATTGGTCAAGAAAGACTCCATCACTAACCTAATTCTAGACACTTTTGAAACTTACAGTACAGAAGGCCCATCATCAATGCAGGCCACTGCAAGTGATTTTTTATTTTGACTTAGGGTCTTGAAGTCATCTGCAAGATCACTTCATATCTTAACCGACCACATCAAAAACTGAACTCATGTCAGGAAATAAAAAAGTATATGTCCAAATATTGGTTCAGAGGAAAGTATTTCATTTTTCCAGTAAATTTTTCACATAGAATTTCCCCTAATCCTATGGCCTATCAAAAACCATCAAAGCTGTAAAATATTTCTTTATACAGAGCTACATTTAGATTTCCACATGTTACATGTTTCTAATTTAGGTTTTTCTCCACATAAATATTATTTTATAAAATTTTTATAAAATCTCATTGCTTAAGACTTAAGAGTGACTATTTGGAAAGGTTTTGTTTTTGTTATTTTTAAGAGGAAATTCATACTTGCTTGGTTGAAAAAATTACAGACATAACTCCCCTAGTGACTTTGATTTTCCTAAAATAACTGCAAGCTGTTCTTATTCAATCAACCAATCAATATATATTTATTGACCTGTTCCATTTACCAACACTATTAGGTGCTGACTATCCTAATTTATTTGACCTTGAATCATTGCTTTACTTAGGCAGCAGATAAATAATAATAATGGCAACACATCTTGTTTCATTTATAATTATCTTTTAGTTTTCTGTTTGACCAACCTATTTTAAAGTTTTTAAGTTTTTAGGATCATATTTTTTCCTCATATACTGTTAACCCTATGCTTTGTCCAGTCATGTGTTTTGTCTTTCTCTTTTTCTTCAGTATTCTTCTGGATACTTAATTTGTGCTTTCGTTATTCATATATCCAGTCCTTGATATTTTTCTTGATTTTTTTAAGAAAATAATTTGCTCCCTAAAAAAGTGTTAAAGACAGAGTTCACAGAGCCTAATCTTTTTATTTCCCCATGACTCAGTAATTTTGAAAGTGAAAGTTTCTCAGTCGTGTCTGACTCTCTGCCACCCCATGGACTATACAGTCCATGAAATTCTGTAGGCCAGAATACTAGAGTGGGTAGCCGTTCCCTTCTCCAGAGGATCTTACCAACCCAGAGATCTAACCCAGATCTCCCACATTGTAGGTGGATTCTTTACCGTCTGAGCCGCCAGGAAAGCCCAGTAATTTTGGTCAACTTCAAATTGCAAACTTTGTGTAATACAGTACTGGGTATAACACGAAGTAAATAAATCATTATGCTCCCAGACTCCTCCAAGTCTGTAAAGTTTGAATGCTTTGTCTTTGTCCTATTTAATCCTGATATTGAAATGAAAAGGTTTTTTCTTCTGACATTTCAGACTTTGTGCACCATCCTATAGATCAAGGTTGGATAACCGGTACCACATTCCTCTAGCTTTCTCTCATTTTTGTTTTGAATTTCATCTACTGAAGAAAAAGCTTACCTTGGCCTTTTATTTTCTGATTAGAATTCACTTTGGACATCATTATGCAGATCCACTGATATGTGAAGTTGAAGAATCATCAGCATAGCTTAATCAAAAGAAGTGATCTTCATCAGATATCAGATATCAGAGAAGTTCTGAAATTGGAAGGATCATCGGGGCCTATTCAATTCCATGACCCCATGCATTCCATGTGGATAAAACGAGTCCAAGGAGAACAGGCTTGCCCAACTTTGTTGTTATTCAGTCCCTAAGTTGAGCCTGACTCTTTGTGACCCCATGGACTGCAGGACGCCAGGCTCCTCCACTATCCCCTGGAGCTTGCTCAAATTCATGTCCATTGAGTCAGTGATGCTATCTAACCATATCATTCTCTGCAACTTATTGAAAACAAATTGAAACAAACTTATTGAAAACAAATCCAGTTCTCTAGTACTCTTTCCATTTCATCACACTAAATTAAGCTTTCTGTTTATTTTTTTTAAAGAGCTTTTTGATGTGGACCATTTTTAAATTCTTTATTGAATTTGTTAGAATATTTCTTATGTTGTTTATGTTGTCGATTTTTGGCCATGAGTCATGTGCGATCTTAGCTCCCTGACTGGGGGTTGGACACATATCCCCTGCGTTGGAAGATGAAGTCTTAACTAGTGGACCACCAGAGAAGCCTCGTTTTCCCTAAAAGTTGCTTATTTTGATCCTCCTTCCCCCAGAAAAATCTGGATAAAGTCTGAATATCATCTATTAGAAGAGTTCTGCCATTCCCCTCTCTGGTTCAGTGGGGGTTCTTTTCGTTCTCTTGATCGTGAATCAACATAAATGATGTTCTTTGATTATTTTTCTTTTTTTACTCCTGCTCTGTGGAATAAGAGCAAGAAAAGTTAAAGGGAAATTATGATAACTTCTGGTGTATCCTGCATTAACTCATGTAAAAAAATATTCTTCCCAGGTAAATATATCTCTGCTTTCTTTCAACAAAACAGTTGGGGCCATAAATTAGATGGTCCAGAGGTATTTGCAACCCCCATATGGCCTTCTACATTGTGCTTAATACATTTCTGCTGAATTATTATCTTGGCTATTCATTAAGCCAAGTCATTGCTAGAAACTGCATGGTTAAAAAACGTACAAACTCATAAAGAAGCAAGAGGTATCCCATAATAGTGTGGTACTCATATCTTAAAGTAGCTTTTTTTTATGTGTGCATAGAGACACTGGGAAAATACCCTTCCCTACTCTTTTCCTACTCTTCTATCCCATCTTCCTTACATACAGCTCTTATAAACTATGAGCCCCTCACTTGGCTCATTCTTCTATTTATTTTTGGCTGCACTGGGTTTTCGTCCTGAAGCACTGGCTCTTTGTTGCTACACGAGGGCTTTCTCTAGTTGTGGTAGCTTCTCTAGTTGTGGTTCATGGGCTCAAGCTTCAGTAGTTGTGGCTCTTGGGCTTAGCTGCCCTGAAGCATGTGGGATGTTAGTTCCTGGAGCAGGGATCGAACCCATGTCCCCTGCACTGGTGGATTCTTAACCACTGGACCCTCAGGGAACTCCCTTGCTCATTCTACTACTAGTTATACTATTTGCAAAGTGAAGTTTGCATTTCTTATACTTAATTCAATGATATCTGCACTGTGTGTACTTCACAAATAAACCTATGAATGACAAAGTCCCCTTTCTACAAAGGCATTCTTCCCATCAAATGTACCTTGGGATTTTATGCAGAAATTTTTTATGACTATAATTGTTACCAACCTACACATTAAAGAATCAATGATCCGTAATCTTCATACTTGCCCAGAAACAATCAATAGTTAAACATTTTAAGAAATTCAAAGAACTAAACAAAATTAATAGACTGGAGAGTTCAGAAACGTGCTGTGAACCAGTGTTTCAGAAATAATGCAGTTTGTAAAAATTAAACTAGTATAACCACAAAAATTTAAGAAGGTGCTATTTTCACTTAACTATGTAACTCTCCTGTGGTATCATAACCATATAATCAGATACCATGAGACGATCCATTGTATACTGATGTTTGGAATGCTTTTTAGGTGATTCTTTGATCCTTTATTAACCAACAATGGAAATTCACAAAATGCAAATTCCTTAGTCATTAAAATATTTTTTAGTAGCTTTGGGCAAAGATGTAGGAATGAAAGACAATTCACAGTTCAAAATTTCAGATTTGTTAAAATAGATGAATAAAATAGATTCTAAAGCCTGGAAAATTCCACAATGATGGGAATGTCTAGAAGCACAGTAATCAGGCAAATTCCATCAGAACTGACTTGACTATGCAGTTTCTCCCAGGGGTTACAAAAAGTTGGAGAATTTACAAACAATAGAGTTATAATGGTATTCCTGCTTGACTCTCTTATTTAACAAATGAGAAGGCATAGGCCACAGAAATTGTGTGACTTGAAGCAGCCAAGAAGTAGAGTCAGGGTCTCCTGAACCCATCTGGGATTTCTTCACCGCTCTGATGTAATAGATGGTTACAACTTCAAGAGCTCATAGAACATGAAATGACACCCATGGGACCAAACCCAAAATGACTAAATTACATCGGTTAATCCATTTAACAATCCCTCATCAATTTCCAGTTAGATATAGCTCGGGGACACTACCTTTTTCTTTAAAAGTCCAACTGCAGAAAAAGGTTCACTCTAGAGATGAATAAGGACCTCAGTGCAGGAATTGAAGTTAATTGTTAATAAGAAACCAGCAGACAAATTAATAACTTGTAACAACAACAAAAATCAGGCTGTGTTTAAAAGAAACCAGAATCAGGGAAACAACTCTGGCAATTATATTTCTTCACCAAACCAAAGTTTACTACCAGCAGATGTGTTATTTCTCATTCACTTAAATGGACCTACTGAAAATGTAAGTTGATGACATTCTTCTTTGAAAAAATATGTATTCTGATATAGCATTGAGGTAGGTTTAGCTGCTGACTACTTTTTTTTTTTAATTAGTTTGTCTTTGTTAATGCATGGAAACTATCTGAATGCAAAGTAAGGAAGGGTTATGTTAATTTTATTTGCCCTAGTTTGGTCAAATTGTTGTTAGCACAATATTTGGAACTAATTTTTAGATTTCAACGAAGTTTCCTGTAATGATAAGAGAAAAAAAAATCTGTTCTAACCTTGGTCTGCCAACAGCTTGCTAGATTTTGAAATGTGTGGCCTGAGACAGCTACCAAGTCTTGGATACAATAAAGGGCCACTTTGCCTTCTTCTTCTTCTTTTTTTTTAAGAAGCCCTTCTCTTACACACACCTGCTACCCAACTCACCCATGGCTCATATATCCCTCCTAGACTTTACTGACCTATTATTTCATATATAGATAGAGATATAGGTGTAGATGGGCTTCCGTGGTGGCTCACAGGTAAAGAATCCGCTTGCAATGTAAGAGACACAGGAGTGGTAGGTTCCAATCCTGGATAGGAAAGATCCCCTGGAGGAGGGCATGGCAACCCACTCCAATATTCTTGCCTGGAGAATCCCATGGACAGAGGAGCCTGGCAGGCTATAGTCCACAGGATTGCAAAGAGTGAACACACTGAAGCAACTGAGCATGCAGGCACTCACAGGGATACATATAGATCTAGCTATAAAATAAGACATAAATATAAATAATAGACGGATGGATAGGTAGCTACATAGGTGGGCTTTCCAGGTGGTTCAGCAGTAAAGAATCCCCTGCCAATGCAGGAGACTTGGGTTAATTCCCTTGGTGGAGAAGATCCCCTGGCTGAAGGAGGAAATAGCAACCCACTCCAGTATTCTTGCCAGGAAAATTCGATGGACAGAGGAGCCTGGTGGGCTGCAGCCCATGGGGTGGCAAAGAGCTGGGTAAGACTAAAGGACAGATAGGTAGATATAGATATATAAATGATAGGTGGATACACAGATGATGGATTGATCTGTCAGGCAAAAGAAATTCTAAGATCCGCGAAAGCACTACCTGCCGGCGCCCTCCGCTGCCCGCGCCGCCTGCGAGGTACCTTCGGGGGATCGGCGCGTGGGGGAGCGGGGGTCCGGGACTGGGGGGGACCGAGAGTGCGGGGGCCGAGATTGCGGGGCGCCGCTAGTTCCCTGCGGAGGAGAGAGGTCTGGGTGGGCGGGAAGTGCATCCTCCCCTTTCCAGGTGCTTCACCTCTGCGGGAGGCATCTTTTCTTTCTGCCTCTAATCCCCCGCCCCATGTGAACCCACTCCCGCTCACTTTATTGACCGTGCTGAGGGGAGGCGGGATCCGGGAGATGAAGCGGGTGCGAAGACTTGGGGAGGGCCGGAGGAGGAGGAAGGATGCCTGAAAACTTGGGAGCTGGCTGTGCTGGATTCCTGGGCTCCGCGGGGCACCCTGCTACCCGGGGTTCGCGTGGAGCCCCCGCTCCGGGCCGAGACTGGACGGAAGACACCAGAAGGAGCGGTCTCGAGTGTCTGCTGCCGGTTTATCCGCTCCTCCGGCGTGTTTGGCACCAAGAAGAGCATCTCTGCGGGGGTGCCCCCTTTTTGCCTCTGTCCCACACTCCGAGACCACGCAGAGACTCCTGCTGAGGCTGCGGGCCCTGTGGGAGCCCAGATTCCATCGGGCCGGGTCGGGCCGAGGGGTTGGGGGCGCCCTGGGGAGGGGGCTCGAAGCGGGCTGGGGGGAGTAGGGACTGCGCGGGGCTTTGTGGCCCCAGCTGTCACTTTCACACCGTCCCCCGCTCTCTCTTCTGCCCGGTCCCCACATCCTGCCCATCCGCGTGCTTCTGTTGGGAGGCTCGAGGTTGTCGTGTTTGATACCTGTCAAGTTATCTCCAACTAAGTTCACAGGAGCCATGCTGGAGCGGCCGCGGGTCTTCCCGCTCTTCCTGCAGGTCCACCCCAACTCCCTCCCACGGGCAAACCGGTCCTGAACAGTTCCCAGGGTCTTCAAAGGGTTACGAAGGAAATCCTACAGAGCCTCCGCTGGTGCGACTTTCCCCCCGTCCTGTTCTCACGACCAAATCCAAACACGGTGGGGCTTTCATAGGACTCGCCTTTAGCAGTTTTTCTAGTAATTAAGATTATCATTTAGCAGTATTTATTTTTTAGTTTAACCTCAAACGTTGCGTTAATCCCTCTGTATACAGTTTTATCTGTGTTTGTCACAATTCCACTGAGTTTAAAGGACAGGATGTGGGCTTCTTTTAGGCTGACATACATATATATATATATATATATATATATATATACACTAAAATACAGTGTGAGTTGATATTTATCTGTCTTCCTAGTTGGGGGGCCTGGCACCTGCAGGTTCCAGGACATAATTATAATAACATATGCCTAGCTCCCAAATCGAGGATAAGGAGATTGTTACTGTTTTTCAGGGGCAAGGGTATCTTGGACTCTCAGATTTTATGATTGCTCAGAGGGTTTTGTATTTTTTTTTTAAGGGCTTCAAATCAGCGTGAATCTGATATACAGAACAAAATTACAATTCTATCCCATGCATCCAAAAAGAATATAATACATGTGCACTGGTAGTTAACTCAAGTGTTGAGGAAAAATTTAAGTCCTCTCATCACAAAGAAACATTTTGATCAAATATCTTGCGTAAGAAATAACATGCATTGAATGACTTGAGAAAACAAGGAGGATTTTCCTCTGGCCTTATATAGGTTTTATCTCTTTTATTATAGTAGCATCCTTCAGAAAATGAGCGTTGCAGAGAGTTGTTGGTATGTATTGACTAAAACACCATATTTTTTAATACAGAGGCTTGGTGACAGTCCAAAAACATAAATGTTTTAAATCATTACCAACCATCTGTTCTCTCCCATGCACTTAAAGCCCAATGGTTTACTTTCACAGGTATCAAAACATACATCCTCATTTCATACATTTCCATGAATATCCCTAAAGCTACTATGGTATCTGATCTTGACCCAAGTTCAGCAACTGTTGTGTTTGGCTGATTACCCTTTAAGCTCCTCTCATTTTATTTTCAATGAAAGAAGAAATCAAAAAAGTTGTAAAGCCTTTGGCCAAGGCTGGTGTATACTCCAGTGAAATCTCATTGCTCTTCCCCCACCTCGACCCCCCACACCTTTTTGTTACCAACAAGAGGCTGAGAATTAGTACAGCTGCAGGCCTGTCCTGATGACATTCTTTCCCTTTCTTCCTGGTCACAAGAGTAGCATAGGGGCTCTCAAGCAGTGCATTAAACAGCCCCATGACTCCTGAAAGTTAGTGTGATTTCCAGAAGGATGTAACATCTTCCCAGGAAGAATTGTCAAAATGGGAGACTCACGTAATATTCCAAACCCCAAATTAAGTAGACTTAGGTTATATACATTATTTCCTGCAGAAATATTGGGTATGCATAATGTAGAGTATTATTTTGGATATGAATAAAATATGTCTACATTAGTTTTCTTTAGATTTGTGTTAGGGGATCTGGATGAGTTTGTATATAATCAGCATATAGAGTCACACTCTTAGTTTTGTTCATGTCCTCATTAAAGTAAGATTTGAGGTTTTGAGTCCTTCTACCCCCAATCCTGAAATGCTCTCCCATTGGGGGATGTTTACTTTAGCTGGAACCGCAATGTTAGGATATTTTTATTACTTAAAATCAAAGTTGCATAATAAGAAAAATATTGTTCTTCAGTGTGTTCAAAACGTTGGGAATTTCTTTTTACTCAAATCTGGGTGTAATGTCCCAAAGCACTTTCATATTTTTAAGGAAAAAGATACTGGCAGTCTTGCTCACGTTTTGCAAATAATTGATGCGTACTTGGAAGAATATCAGAAACCAAAGGGGGTGGGATTTCCACGCTCTTACCTGCTACACTGCCCTGTACTACCCTAGCCTGGATAGTACAAAACTCTCCTTACTTGCTCCCAGGATAGCCTTGAAAAGAATGAACCCAAACTACAGATAATTTGGAAAGTAAAGTTGCTTTTAAAAAATATGGTCTAATTTAGACCTTTGGAAAAATATAAGACTGTGTTACATCTTATTTTTCTATGTACTAAAAATGAATTATAGAGGGGGAACAGCTTAATCATGTATAGTAAGCACTCTGAATTATTCATGTTAATGAGAGGAATAGAGGCAAAGATAATCCAAAATCATCGTTATTTAAAAAGTCATTTGTGTTTGTCTTTGGAATGTATTGTATGTTTGACTTAAAAAAGATATTCATTGTTACTGTGGGCAAGTTGCCTTTCTAATTACTTTGGTTTAGGTTAATTTTTAAATGAGCTTACATATCTCAAACACAAAAACTGATTTATGGGGTGGGGGGCACATGGGCAACTTGCCCAGAAACAAGCTGGGTGACAGAAATACGCAAAGCTGGTATGAAAACTTTGCAGTAAATTGTATATCACTCTCAGACAGGTAACCAAGGCTTGATTCCATACCTACTTAATTAATTTGTGTTAAGGATTAGATATGTTCCTAGAAAAAGCCCTTCAATCAAAATTTGAGAAATTCGTCCCCATTTTGTGTGGCTCAGAGGTTAAAGCGTCTGCCTCCAATGTGGGAGACCCGGGTTCGATCTCTGGGTCGGGAAGATCCTGTGGAGAAGGAAATGGCAATCCACTCCAGTATTCTTGCCTGGAGAATCCCACGGACGGAGAAGCCTAGTAGGTTACCGTCCACGGGGTCGCAAAAGAGTCGGACACGACTGAGCGACTTCACCTTCACCTTTGTATGTAACAGAGGTGATTACTATGTTTTCAGAAGATAATAGGTGCTTCGGAAAACCAACTAGAAATATTCTATTTTTTTTTTTTAATTAGTTTGTCTTTGTTAATGCATGGAAACTATCTGAATGCAAAGTAAGGAAGGGTTATGTTAATTTTATTTGCCCTAGTTTGGTCAAATTGTTGTTAGCACAATATTTGGAACTAATTTTTAGATTTCAACGAAGTTTCCTGTAATGATAAGAGAAAAAAAAATCTGTTCTAACCTTGGTCTGCCAACAGCTTGCTAGATTTTGAAATGTGTGGCCTGAGACAGCTACCAAGTCTTGGATACAATAAAGGGCCACTTTGCCTTCTTCTTCTTCTTTTTTTTTAAGAAGCCCTTCTCTTACACACACCTGCTACCCAACTCACCCATGGCTCATATATCCCTCCTAGACTTTACTGACCTATTATTTCATATATAGATAGAGATATAGGTGTAGATGGGCTTCCGTGGTGGCTCACAGGTAAAGAATCCGCTTGCAATGTAAGAGACACAGGAGTGGTAGGTTCCAATCCTGGATAGGAAAGATCCCCTGGAGGAGGGCATGGCAACCCACTCCAATATTCTTGCCTGGAGAATCCCATGGACAGAGGAGCCTGGCAGGCTATAGTCCACAGGATTGCAAAGAGTGAACACACTGAAGCAACTGAGCATGCAGGCACTCACAGGGATACATATAGATCTAGCTATAAAATAAGACATAAATATAAATAATAGACGGATGGATAGGTAGCTACATAGGTGGGCTTTCCAGGTGGTTCAGCAGTAAAGAATCCCCTGCCAATGCAGGAGACTTGGGTTAATTCCCTTGGTGGAGAAGATCCCCTGGCTGAAGGAGGAAATAGCAACCCACTCCAGTATTCTTGCCAGGAAAATTCGATGGACAGAGGAGCCTGGTGGGCTGCAGCCCATGGGGTGGCAAAGAGCTGGGTAAGACTAAAGGACAGATAGGTAGATATAGATATATAAATGATAGGTGGATACACAGATGATGGATTGATCTGTCAGGCAAAAGAAATTCTAAGACTTTGGACTCAACGCTTGCCATAAGCTACTAACCTATAGATTTATTCTTCACGTGTTTCTAGAACACTTGGGAAAGAACCCGAATCAGTGCAGAGGTGAAGAAGAGAAGGTGATTTAGGCAACAAACGCCGGAGACCATCACTCCCTGGACCAAAAGTGGGTGGCACCGGAGCCCTGCGGCTGGGAGAGAGGGCACGGGGCCAGCAGAGGTGAGGCCACAAAGTGAGCCGCAGGGAGAGCGACGAAAGCGGAGACCGGGAGGCCGGCGGGCTGGCAGGCCTGGCAGGCGTGCGAGTCTGGGGGTTGGGGGGCTCTGGGTGCCGGGCGGACGCGGGGGGCGGATATATATATATATATATATATATATATATATACACTAAAATACAGTGTGAGTTGATATTTATCTGTCTTCCTAGTTGGGGGGCCTGGCACCTGCAGGTTCCAGGACATAATTATAATAACATATGCCTAGCTCCCAAATCGAGGATAAGGAGATTGTTACTGTTTTTCAGGGGCAAGGGTATCTTGGACTCTCAGATTTTATGATTGCTCAGAGGGTTTTGTATTTTTTTTTTAAGGGCTTCAAATCAGCGTGAATCTGATATACAGAACAAAATTACAATTCTATCCCATGCATCCAAAAAGAATATAATACATGTGCACTGGTAGTTAACTCAAGTGTTGAGGAAAAATTTAAGTCCTCTCATCACAAAGAAACATTTTGATCAAATATCTTGCGTAAGAAATAACATGCATTGAATGACTTGAGAAAACAAGGAGGATTTTCCTCTGGCCTTATATAGGTTTTATCTCTTTTATTATAGTAGCATCCTTCAGAAAATGAGCGTTGCAGAGAGTTGTTGGTATGTATTGACTAAAACACCATATTTTTTAATACAGAGGCTTGGTGACAGTCCAAAAACATAAATGTTTTAAATCATTACCAACCATCTGTTCTCTCCCATGCACTTAAAGCCCAATGGTTTACTTTCACAGGTATCAAAACATACATCCTCATTTCATACATTTCCATGAATATCCCTAAAGCTACTATGGTATCTGATCTTGACCCAAGTTCAGCAACTGTTGTGTTTGGCTGATTACCCTTTAAGCTCCTCTCATTTTATTTTCAATGAAAGAAGAAATCAAAAAAGTTGTAAAGCCTTTGGCCAAGGCTGGTGTATACTCCAGTGAAATCTCATTGCTCTTCCCCCACCCCGACCCCCCACACCTTTTTGTTACCAACAAGAGGCTGAGAATTAGTACAGCTGCAGGCCTGTCCTGATGACATTCTTTCCCTTTCTTCCTGGTCACAAGAGTAGCATAGGGGCTCTCAAGCAGTGCATTAAACAGCCCCATGACTCCTGAAAGTTAGTGTGATTTCCAGAAGGATGTAACATCTTCCCAGGAAGAATTGTCAAAATGGGAGACTCACGTAATATTCCAAACCCCAAATTAAGTAGACTTAGGTTATATACATTATTTCCTGCAGAAATATTGGGTATGCATAATGTAGAGTATTATTTTGGATATGAATAAAATATGTCTACATTAGTTTTCTTTAGATTTGTGTTAGGGGATCTGGATGAGTTTGTATATAATCAGCATATAGAGTCACACTCTTAGTTTTGTTCATGTCCTCATTAAAGTAAGATTTGAGGTTTTGAGTCCTTCTACCCCCAATCCTGAAATGCTCTCCCATTGGGGGATGTTTACTTTAGCTGGAACCGCAATGTTAGGATATTTTTATTACTTAAAATCAAAGTTGCATAATAAGAAAAATATTGTTCTTCAGTGTGTTCAAAACGTTGGGAATTTCTTTTTACTCAAATCTGGGTGTAATGTCCCAAAGCACTTTCATATTTTTAAGGAAAAAGATACTGGCAGTCTTGCTCACGTTTTGCAAATAATTGATGCGTACTTGGAAGAATATCAGAAACCAAAGGGGGTGGGATTTCCACGCTCTTACCTGCTACACTGCCCTGTACTACCCTAGCCTGGATAGTACAAAACTCTCCTTACTTGCTCCCAGGATAGCCTTGAAAAGAATGAACCCAAACTACAGATAATTTGGAAAGTAAAGTTGCTTTTAAAAAATATGGTCTAATTTAGACCTTTGGAAAAATATAAGACTGTGTTACATCTTATTTTTCTATGTACTAAAAATGAATTATAGAGGGGGAACAGCTTAATCATGTATAGTAAGCACTCTGAATTATTCATGTTAATGAGAGGAATAGAGGCAAAGATAATCCAAAATCATCGTTATTTAAAAAGTCATTTGTGTTTGTCTTTGGAATGTATTGTATGTTTGACTTAAAAAAGATATTCATTGTTACTGTGGGCAAGTTGCCTTTCTAATTACTTTGGTTTAGGTTAATTTTTAAATGAGCTTACATATCTCAAACACAAAAACTGATTTATGGGGTGGGGGGCACATGGGCAACTTGCCCAGAAACAAGCTGGGTGACAGAAATACGCAAAGCTGGTATGAAAACTTTGCAGTAAATTGTATATCACTCTCAGACAGGTAACCAAGGCTTGATTCCATACCTACTTAATTAATTTGTGTTAAGGATTAGATATGTTCCTAGAAAAAGCCCTTCAATCAAAATTTGAGAAATTCGTCCCCATTTTGTGTGGCTCAGAGGTTAAAGCGTCTGCCTCCAATGTGGGAGACCCGGGTTCGATCTCTGGGTCGGGAAGATCCTGTGGAGAAGGAAATGGCAATCCACTCCAGTATTCTTGCCTGGAGAATCCCACGGACGGAGAAGCCTAGTAGGTTACCGTCCACGGGGTCGCAAAAGAGTCGGACACGACTGAGCGACTTCACCTTCACCTTTGTATGTAACAGAGGTGATTACTATGTTTTCAGAAGATAATAGGTGCTTCGGAAAACCAACTAGAAATATTCTATTTTTTAAATCTCACCAAACTGAATTTTTTTAAGCCTGGAATTTTCCTAAAGCATACACATGTGTATATGTTAAGGTAATACTCCAATGCCTTATTTTTATGCATATGTTTCAAAAGCAAAGATAGCAAGTTGTTATCAGAATAAGGAATTTGGTCCATTTGCTCTCTGCACCTAGGCTCCAAATCAAAATTTTATCAAAAAGAAGCTCTCGAATATCTATTGTTATGGAGGACCTGGTAGATAAAAGTAGTTGAAGTTCAGCAAGACCGCCAATTTAACAGATTTCTATTGTGTTTTTCAAAAGCCCCAGGGCAAAATTGGTTGTAGATGAAATAGTTACTTGGACAAGAAGTTGATTCACACCATAGCACTTTCTCTTAAACACCTCCTCTGTGGTCAGTGTTCAGTTGTGTATAGATTTTGTTGAATTGTTATCTCTGTGGACTATTACAATTTAAAAAAAACCTCTATGGAGAAGGTTAAAGCTGCCAGAATATATGATTGGCTAGACAGATAGATAAGATCGTTTTTATTTCAAGAATTCAAAGCAAAGCATAAAACTGAATTTTACAACAGTAAGCAGGATGGAACTGAAAAAGTAGCTGTCCCTTTCAGACTGGTGATTCTGTTCTCCTAATAAATGTGCTGGCTCTATCAAGTGTAGGGGGGCTTCTTTTTTAAGAGGGCATTTTTGTTTTTCATAAGACATGACATTTTTTAGAAGACTTGACTGAGTACTTGAAAAAATACATTGTGGTTGGAAAGATAATTCACACCCACAGGATTTAGTTTATATACATTTATTAAAGGAATCAGTTTCTTCTGAGCAGTGCCTAAGTCTTAGAATCAAAATTATGCATTTTGTGATAGAGCTGGAAAGGACCTTAAGAGCAATTTATTCCAGTGCCCTTATGTTACAGTTAAGAAGATGGGGGCCCACAGTGATCCTGGTGAGCTGCTGAAGGTCACCCCGGTGGTTAGTGGCAGAGCAGATACTGGAAACTGGACTCACTCCTCGTCCAACATCCTTGACTTAAGATTAGTAGCTGGATGGGGGAGTTAACTCTTTCTGGCCATCAGGGTGTCAGATGTACACGAGAGGAAGTGAAGTGGTACAGAGGGACACACAGGAGGCTTGTAGGTTTTCTGTCTTCCATCATCCACTGTCATTCACTGTGGACCAAACTGTAGTCCTCAACCCTCTTAGACTCTTTGTCTTCTTCTTTAAAAAAAAAAAAAAAATTGATTTATTTTTGGCTGTGCTGGGTCTTCGTTGCTTCACAGGCTTTTCTCGTTGCAGGAAGAGGAGGCAACTCTAGTTGTGTGTGCAGGCTTCTCCTTGCGGTGGCTTCTCTTGTCATGGAGCGCGGGCTCCAGGGCGAGAGGGCTTCGGTAGTTGTGACAGTGGGATCAGTCCCCGTGGCTCCTGGGCTCTGAAGTACTGGCCTAGTAGTTGTGGTGCACAGGCTTAGTTGCTCCAAGGCATGGGGGATCTTCCCAGACCAGGGATTGAGCCTGTGTCTCCTTCATTGGCAGGTAGATTATTCAGTGAGCCACGAGGGAAGCCCTGTCTTCCTCTTAATGACAGATATTTTGAGTCATCCCCTTGGTGTCTTGAAATGTAATTCATCAATAACATGATCACTGAATATATCTGTCATGAAAAGGAGCAATAGAATAAAAATAATTTGTTGTACAGTGTGCATTTCACTGTGCTAGTGTTTAAGGGTGACTTCACTGGAACACAGTAAAGAGGTCTGAGGCTTGCTTGTATGTTTATATAATGCATACCTTTGGATTTAAGACAAATAAAAACATCAGAAGACCTTCCATACAGGGAGTACAAGAAAATGAAAGGAGAATAGACTAAAAGTAGCATTAGGATGATTATAAGCCAGACATTTGGATATGATAACAGATAGAAGAAAATGATGGTAATTGTTGTAGGAAAAATATGCCAAGTCAAGTTATAGACAGTCAGAATGGAGAAAACGTGGAAGTGTGATATTTTGCAAATGAGAGGCTAAATATTATTAATACTGTTCCACCAAAATCCACACACTGCTCTATGTGGCATTTTCCCCTTGTTACTAATGTGAACTCTATGTCAAGGGACTCTGCAGACTACCCACCATATCATCAATAAGAACAAATACAATATTTCCACAATGGAAATTATTGACAGTGCTGATGCTGCCCTTTTCAATTTATTTTCTATTAATATTGTAGTTGATTAATTCTCGATTTAGGAGAAAGATTATACAAAATGATTGAATTATTACTCACAGCAGCCTTGCTGTAAGCCACCAGGGTTTTGGTGGAAATTCTTGTAAAATGCTTAGTTATGATTATGTACCAGATTCTGCAAGTTGATATGCATTACAAATTTAGTTCAGGGGAACACTACTTGCCATTAAGTCGTGTCCAACTCTTTGCAACACCGTGGACTGTAGCTTGTCAGACTTCTCTGTCCATGAAATTTCCCAGGCAGAAAGAGTGGATTGCCATTTCCTTCTTCATGGGCTCTTCCTGACCCAGGGATCGAACCCAGGTCTCCTGCTTGGCAGATGGCTTCTTTATCACCGAGCCACCTGGGAAGCAACACTGCATGTTGTTTGAGATGTTCTGTGTGCTTGGTTGCTCAGTCGTGTCGGGCTTTTTGTGACCCCGTGGACTGCAGCCCTCCAGGCTCCTCTGTCCATGGGGATTCTCCAGGCAAGAATACTGGAGTGGGTTGCCATGCCCTCCTCCAGGCAATCTTCTCAACCCAGGGATCGAATCCAGCTCTCCTGCATTGCAGATGGATTTTTTACCATCTGAGTCACCAGGGAAGCCCAAGAATACTGGAGTGGGTAGCCTATCCCTTCTCCACTGGAACTTCCTGACCCAGGAATTGAACCAGGGTTCCTGCAGTGCTGGTGGATTCTTTACCAGCTGAACTACCAGGGAAGCCTGTTGTTTGAGATATTTAGGGGAAATTCTTCATCAAAAAGTCCCTAAGAATGAACAGAACTCCTCTCCCTTAATGATGTGACAAACCCCAAATCCTCCCCAAAATATTCTCTAGGGGCAGTCTGGCCCTGATGAGAGTCACAGGGCTAGATAAACAAGATTGTCAGGTTTTTTTTTTTAATTATTCATTTTTTATTAAAATATAATTGATTTACAATGTTGTATTAGTAATTCCTACAAGGGAAAAGAATCTGAAAAAGAGTACATATAGATAAACAAGATTTTTATGATGGCATGGGTTATTTTTCATACCCTCACCCAATCCTTCTTTTAAGTGGGACCATCCCATTGTTTACTGGTCTCTGCCTTCACTGGACCAGGATTACAAATTTCACTGCCCATCAAATTCAAGTTCATGTTCCGATCTTTTTCTCTCTCTCACTTTTATAAAGTGTGTATGCTAGTTGCTCCATCATGTCCAACTCTTTGCGACCCCATGGACTATAGCCGACCAGGCTCTTCTGTCCATGGGATACTGGAGTGGGTGGCCATTCCCTTCTCCAGGAGATCTTCACAACCCACAGGTCAGATTTGGGTCTCCTGCATTAGAGGCCGATTCTTTACCACCTGAGCCACCAGGGAAACCCCCACCCAGATTTACTACTTCTTTATTTCTCTTAGGAATCTATCTTTTATTGGTGACTGTGAATGTTGACAAACTAATAAACAAGCTGGATAATATTTTACTTCTCCCATGCCTTAACCTTCTGTAAAGGCATATCTCCAGAAAGCATTGAAGGCTTTTGTATAGAGAGACAATATATACATGCACACATATGTGTGTATATGCATGTATATGTATAGATGTACATGTTATATATGTCTATGTACATGTGTACATATGAAAAATAGGAAGAGGAGGCATTATTTGATATTATATTTTTAATGCTCTTGAAACATGTTTATGCAAGCAAAGAACTGTGCTGGTCGAATATTGGAAGTTGCATCATAAAACATAGTGCTGTGAAGTATGTCCATAGCAGAGGCCAAAATTTGTTACAAATGCAAATAAACTGTTGTATTAGAATTTTTTGGTAGTACTTTGGTTAAGTATGTCCTGTGCTGGCATATGAGAGTTGGAGGTGGGGTTCATATGTACTGAGTGCTCAGTCATATCTGACTCTTTGTGACCCCATGAACTATAGCCTACCAGGCTCCTCTGTGCATGGCATTTTCCAGGGGAGCTTCCCAACCCAGGGGTCACACCCATGTCTCCTGCATTGGCAAGTGGATTCTTTGCCCCTGAACTAGAGAGGGAGAGGTATAGACAATTCTGTTGTCTGTCTTAGGTGTATTTTGTCTATGTGCTGTTGCCACACTGAAAACACACTGACATCTCTTCTTGTGTAATATATAGTGTTGCAGAGAGACTGGAGACTTGAAGATTGCCCACATACACAACTTATGAGAGAGTATGGGATCCCAGAAGCAAGGAGGAAATTGAGAGTGAAACTCAAATTTTCTTACTTCTTCTGGTTTGTTTACTAGACTATAATGTAAGACCTGCTCTTGGGAACTGAGTTATTAGAAAATGTCATTTCAGTGTTAGCTACTGCAAGCATCTTGAATTTGCCAAATTGTAAGGAAGATTTTTTTTTCCTAAATTCCGTGGTGAGTTCCTCTAAGATGTCTTTTGTAACATTGTATATATATCTTACTCTTTTTACTTAATCTTTTTAAAGAAAGAAAGTTTGTAATGCAAGCTCTTTAAGAGGTAAGACTGAAATCACAGTGTGTGTGTGTGTGTGTGTGTGTGTGTGTGTGTGAATAACCAATTACTTTGACACAATCACAAGATTCTTTACATAGAAGGGCATGCTTTACCCAATCAAGAGCGGCAGCTTTTGCTACAAAAGGAATGAGGGAATTGTACAGAACACAATTTGATCTATGATTATTTTGTTGTGTAGTGTTCATTCTTACTGGAAGCTTCTTGGTCAGTTGAATAGTTCAACATTCAAACTCAGACTGACCTCTAACTCATTTTGATCCACTTTGGTTGCAATTTCTAATAAGAATCTATTGGTGCAGTGGGATTTGAGGGAAGATGAAATTGAGGGAGTTGGATTGTGGCAGTGATAAGGAAAATAAGGAGCTTCTTTCATTTCAGCAACACAAAGATCTTTATAGACAGCGCAGTTTTACTGGGATACCTGCCTGTTCTTGGTGTGCTTTTTACTCTTGCACGGAACGGAGGCAGAGATTGTGAAAGTAAAGCCCTTCCTCCTCTTTGTACCTGTAATAGTGCCACACAAACCTTCTTTGTCGGAATAAACAACACATTCCAATCATAGTGTCTCTTTTTACCTTAGGACCTCAATACTCCCCTAAACTGAAATCTAAAACACCAAAGAATCTAGTTATTAAAAGAAACACACCCAGTTAGTGTAGTCATGTAGTAAAAGAAAATTTCAGGATACACATGAAAATGGGAAAGACAACTTTGCCGATTCAAATGAAGAACGTTATGCTTACTCCTGCATTAGTTTCAGGAGTTCAAACCTCACTTAGCTTGTCTTTTTTGTAACCAATGGGATTAAAGCTGTGACTCAAAGTTATACGTTACTTTAAGCAGATACAAAGATTTAGATAAAATGATGACATTGATCACATACTTAGACTAGCGATTTCAAAATAAAAATGTGAGCACACATTTTTAGAAATATATCTCTAAATAAGTTTGATTTTTCCACAGCATCGTTGGAGAGTAGATTAGTATAAGGATAGTTTTTTCTCTCTCCCCCATGCCCCAAATCAGTTTTCTCAATGCAGGAGTAAGTGTGATGTTCTTCATTTGAATCAGCAAAGTTGTCTTTCCCATTTTCACGTGTATCCTGAACATTTCTTTTACTACATGACTACACTAACTGGGTAGATTTCTTTTAATAACCAGATTCTTTAGTATTTTGCTGCTGCTGCTGCTAAGTCACTTCAGTCGTGTCCAACTCTGTGCGGCCCCATAGATGGCAGCCCACCAGGCTCCCCCGTCCCTGGGATTCTCCAGGCAAGGACACTGGAATGGGTTTACTACATGACTACACTAACTGGGTAGATTTCTTTTAATAACCAGATTCTTTAGTATTTTGCTGCTGCTGCTGCTAAGTCACTTCAGTCGTGTCCAACTCTGTGCGGCCCCATAGATGGCAGCCCACCAGGCTCCCCCGTCCCTGGGATTCTCCAGGCAAGAACACTGGAGTGGTTTTACATTTCGAATATGTTTAGATGTTAGTGACATTATTGGACTAAAAGCAGTAACTACCAATGTTATTCTAGTGTTAAATATTAGAAGTATACTTTACTTTCAATTAGGAATTTTACCGTCAGAGAATGAGATTCTGTTATTGTGATGGGCTTGGCATTCAGTTGAATGCACTGTTACGGTCTTGCTATTTGTGATTGGAGCCCAAGTTATACAGATTATTAAATATTTTAAATATTAATTCTGTACTTACATTATCACTTTCGTGACTTCGGTGTAGCTAGCTAGCTTTCACTTGCTAAATGTATATATGTATATTTCTATATGTGTGTGTGTATATATATATATATGCATATATGTATATATGTATGTCACTTGCTAAAAAGTCTAGCAAATCGTATTTCCAGATTTTGCAGATCAGGAAATTATGACAGCATTTAGAATAGAAATAGATTTACAAATGACTGAACTCTCTAGTAGCAGAGGTTGTTCATCTAGTACCTTAGAACTTTGATTCACCTTTAGTTTTCCCAACATGTAAATATCACATGCTGTCCAATAAGATTCCTTGAAATTACTGGCATATATTTTATTCAGAGCACTCTACAAAACCTGATTATGTCTCTGAATGTCCCTCTAAATTCTACACTTATAGATCCAGCTCTGTACTTTGTATTTCTTCCTGTCCATCTTAAACATCAAATGAAACATGTCAGAATCAACCTTGTGGTCTCTGCCCATCTCACTTCAACCTCCAGGATTCCCCAGCTCCCAGTCTGGATTTTATCTTTGACGTTCCCTCTCCATCCACTCCATATCAAAGCTCTCAACCAGTCATTGATTGTTCCCTTCAAAGGATGTTGCATACCTTCCTCGGTTCCTCACCCAAGTCTCAGCTTTCCCCATCCATTGTATGGAGAGCTACAGGGCTTTTATAACTGGTCCCCTGGCATCCATATTGCTCCCCCTCCAGATCCATCCTCCAGTAACATGAGAGGAGATTTTCAAGATGCAAATATGATAACTGTCACTCCTTCAGCTACACATGCCACCTAAATGGATTGCCATTGCTTTAAGATAAAGACCAAAATTGTGCTCCTCCAGTTTCATGTCAGTATCTCCACTCCTTCCTTCTACTTCAGCTGCTTGTCTTTCTTCCAGTTGCTCTGAGTCTTTCTGCTCTCTCCCATTCTCACATCTATACCCAAATATTGCCTACTTCACTCTTGGTTGACTCAGATATCAACCCAAATGGCACTTCCTCAGGTGGTCCTTGTTAATGTCCTAAACTGAGCCAAATCCCCTTATAATATACGCAGATGTATATTTGTTTTCGTATTTGTTTGCATACATGTATCCATATTTATATATCCATATAGATCCATTTTTATATATCCATATATATAAGTATGGATTTATCTATGAGGTGAGGAGGTGAAGTCGCTCAGTCGTGTCCGACTCTTTGCGACCCCGTGGACTGTAACCTACTAGGCCTCTCCGCCCATGGGATTCTCCAGGCAAGAATACTGGAGTGGATTGCCATTTCCTTCTCCAGGGGATCTTCCCGACCCAGGGATCGAACCCGGGTCTCCCACATCAGAGGCAGACGCTTTAACCTCTGAGCCACCAGGGAATATGCTTATAAATATATATTTATAAATATGGATATATATTTATGTATACAGGTGGCTCAGTTGTAAAGAATCCACCTGCCAATGAAGGAGATGTGGGTTCTATCCCTGGGTCGAGATGATCCCCTGGAGAAGGAAATGGCAACCCACTCCATATTCTTGCCTGGAAAATTCCAGAAACATTTTGAGGAGCCTGGACGGCTACCATCCATGGAGTCACAAAGAGTTGGATCCAACTGAGCAACTGAGTTCACATGCACATCCCTCATCTCAGCTAGTTGCAAATTCACATTTATTTGTGAAACTGTTTAATTCATCCCTAAGGGAGGGACCTGCCTAGTTATCTGGGTCCTTATATTCCTGAAAAATGCAGCAGTGCTCACTCAGAGGAAGTACAATAAGTCTTTGTTGAGTAAATGTTAGCTGGGCATCCTGTCTTTAATCCCCAGTGTGCACACACATGCATACACATATACTACACGCAAGCACACACCTCACACCCACCCCACATTCTAAGATGAATACATAAATAAGTAACTTGAAGGCTACAAGGCCCCATATTTTACTTGCTTTGTGACCTCTTCAAATATCACACTGTTCAGTTTCTCTTTCCTCTCAGTGATTCATTCAGAGGTAACTTCACTAGTGCTACATTTGCTTATAAAGTGAGGTTGGTCTATTGAATTTTTTACCAAAAAAAAAAAAAAAGGCCAGGCATTTCTTTACATTATTTCCCTTGATAAATTCAGGAATTGTAAAAGGCTTTACTGTATGGGGGATTTATGCTGTGCTGTTTGTGCATATTTTGGCATTAGTCAGTGATCCAAGATTGTACCACACTGAAGAAAAGAAAAAGAAAATCCTTTGGACTTTTCCTATCTATATGATTTCCTTGTGCAAATAAACAAAATGAAGGAGGACAAAGATTAAAATAATAAATAGATGAATTTGAAAGAGCAACATAAAAATCTATGTTGTAAAAGTCTGAATTTTTATGAATTGCACAGAAGCTTCGAACTGTGGCAAAACTAGTTAAGGAAGACACCTATCATGCTGCCTGGCACCTACTGTGTTCTGAGTACTATTCTAATTGTTCATGCCTCAATTCAAATCCCTGCATTAAAATTGAATTAGTTTTATTTTTATGTAAAGCCTTCTTGATTGAACTACTTTAGAGGGGTATCTGTTAAGCCTGGGATATTGTGTCCCCCCAAAACAAGGAATTGCTCAAAAGCAGGTAGACACACATAAGGACATAAGAGCAAGGTTTTAGAGGTGCCTACTTGTGTATCATTTGAAGATAAAAAATATTAATGTATGTTACGGATTAGAGCACATTGAGTAAGAATCCATGAGCCCATAGTGTGTGCAGATTCAGTAATTCGAAGGAAAAGCTATTTTATTGAAGCAAATGATTAAAATAAAGGCTAGAACTATAAAGTCACTTTCTGCAACTACTGTTACAAAAATAAGCAAAGGATAATCCACCCCTAGGTGAATGGTTGATGGGGACAGGATGGTCACACTAACTCTACATGTCAGCCCTTAGATTGCTTATTAAATACAAGGAAGGAAAAGTCCTTTTATAGGATAATAACAAGCAGACACCTGCTTATCCAAGGGACCACACTTGATGTCACCAAGAGTGGACAAATGGATGTCATTTATCTCTTGATACAGTATACACATAAAACACGACTGTCCCCTCTGAATTTATTTTGCCAGAAGTGATTCTCCTGAATCTAACCTTATGGAAACAATCAGACAAATCCAAATTGGTAGATATTCTTCAATACAGCTGACCTGGACACTTCAAAAAGGTCAGGGTCACTAAAGAGACTAGAAGAAAGGGCATGCTTCCCAGGTGGCTCAGTGGTAAAGAACCTGTTGGCCAGTGCAGAGATGCAAGAGTCATGGTTTCAATCACTAGGTCAGAAAGATCCCCTGGAGGAGGGAATGGTAACCCATTCCAGTATTGCCTAGGAAATCCCACGAACAGAGGAGCCAGGCAGCTACAGTTCATGGGGTCGCAAACAGGTGGACAAGCCTGAGCATGCACACAGATTTCTGAAGAAATGGCAACTAATTGCAAGATATCCTTCATGATTAGATTCTGAATGAGAATAAAATAACTGTAGAGGATATATTAGGCCAATTGGAAAGAATCTAGATTTAGGTTGTAGATCATATGTAGTACTACACTCATGTTAAATCCTGTAATCCTATTGGGATCATGTAGGAGAATGTGTTTTGGGAGAGAAGATATACTTTAAAGTACTCAGCGATGAAATTTCATGGTCTCTGCCATTTTCTTTCATGTGATTTGGTAAAAACTTTTTTTTTGCATGAGGTGGCCAAAGTACTGGAGTTTCAGCTTTAGCATCATTCTTTTCCAAAGAAAACCCAGGACTGATCTTCTTCAGAATGGACTGGTTGGATCTCCTTGCAGTCCAAGGGACTCTCAAGAGTCTTCTCCAACACCACACTTCAAAAGCATCAATTCTTCGGCACTCAGCCTTCTTCACAGTCCAACTCTCACATCCATACATCACCACTGGGAAAACCATAGCCTTGACTAGACAGACCTTTGTTGGCAAAGTAATGTCTCTGCTTTTTAATATGCTATCTAGGCTTCATAACTTTCCTTCCAAGGAGTAATCATCTTTTAATTTCATGGCTGCAGTCACCATCTGCAGTGATTTTGGAGCCCCCCAAAATAAAGTCTGACACTGTTTCCACTGTTTCCCCATCTATTTTCCATGAAGGGTTATATTTCATAATAATCCTATATAATTCTCTATATAGATTTTAATCTATACAGCAAATTGTCTGTATAGATTCTCTATATAGATTCTTAAACTAACTTCATAAAACAATACATAGTTACACTAATTATAGACATATTACACAGTGTAGTTTTACCTTTGACCAATCTCTCTTATCTATGGACACTGTTTATCCAGGAATAGCTCGGTCAGTTTCCCACTTCAGCCTTGCAGCTTTTGAGGCTGCATGGCCTTTTGCTCTCAGTCTGAACATCTCTCTTACCTCTGCACACTCATCCATTTCAACTATCTATCCCTGAGCTCACTTTGCTTAATACTATGTTTAACCCTTTAATGCTTCTTCCTCAATCTAGATCAAAACCTACACCACCGTATGAAGAATAATTCTGGTTTTCTTCATAAATAACTCTTTACACTGTGGAATTATGTATTTTCCTTTGCGGATGTACATAATTTCAGAAGTGAAAGACTGGCTTCCTGGCTGAGTGTCACAGAGATGACTATGCCCTGGGAAACAAAGCAACTGTCCTCTTTTTAGGTACATAATTTAGTTCCTCTGCTTGAATTGCTTCAGCTACAGGGCAAACTCAAAGGGGATATATCCCCCGAGGTGGTGAAAATGGGAAAAAAAAGCTTTGTTCTTTTCCTTTTTAACTCTTTAGGGCCCATTTATTATATGGTTAACTCAAAGGCCAGACATGGGTAAGTCAGACCATTTGAATGACAAACATGATAGATAACTTGGCTGAAGCAGAGAGACTACTGAAGATTGATGAAAAAGGGAGCTTGTTGAAATATAGAAGAAAGCAGTTGCTAAACCTAAAAAGTGAAGTGAAGGGGCATGGATTTGGTTCAATACCTAAAAGGGAAGCCGTGGCATCTTGAAAAGTCCATAGAATTGATTGAGACAGTATCCATGTTACATGTTGATTCTCTTTTATTACAAAGATTTGAACAAGATTTCAGAATTGGCATTTCAAAATGGAGCTTTATATTTATGTGAACAGCAAAAGCGGTTTTAAATATCTGCAAAGGAATGACTGTGAGGTAATGCCAACATGTCCTGTCAGGAAACCATCCTGTCAGAAAACGGTTTTTCTGCTTTTTTGGTCATCTGTGATACAGAACTAGCTCCGTATACAAATAAGTTCTGTTTATTTTTGGCACTTTTCTTTCTCATTATAATTCTGAAAGGGTCTAGAGGTGACAGAAGATAAATCTTGAATCCCCTTGAACCTTGGAAATATTCTCATTTGAAGCCTTTTATGCTAAAAGCTGAGAATTCTGCTGTCCTGTCAGTATAAACTGGACCATATGCAGTGCTATTTTGGTGCCAGTCATTCCTGTAACATATGAAGTATTTAATTTTATTACTCTTGAGTCTTTAACTGTTTGAGCAAATGACCCTTTGTGTCTTTTTATATCATGGAAGAAGAAGTTAGAAATGAGCTCACAGGCAAAAAAACAAAAAGAATTTAATAAGGACACACTCAAACCTTTCCTAGAATTTAAAGGTTTAAGGTAAGATTCATTTCTCTATCCTCAACTAAGACATTTACAAGGTTTCACTACTAAAGTCCAATTATGTCTCCTTGGTAATGGTTCAAGTCCAGAGTTTTGAGAACACTTTAAAAAATTATCACATTGACATGCAAGTAGGCTGAATGCTACAATGTCTCAGATATTGTATTGATATCAAGTGTATCAATAAATAGGGTACAAAATCACCTTCACTAATTGGAAAAAAGTTATCTGCAGTGTTGAAAAATAAGAGTCACAGGAAATATATAATGTTGTTATACATTTTCTATGTATAAATACACGTTTATATTATTTTTGTGATCATTATATGTATATAACATAATTTATAGTTTTATATTTATATGATTTATATATGTAATTTAAAGAAATAATGAGGTAGATTAATTTTTAATGGAATGGCCCTCTAATTTTTTTCCTACTGATTGAATTTTCTTAAACAAGACATGTATAAAAATGGAGAGGCAAAAACAGAAGAGAAGCTATATGGAGTAGCATCTAAAATTCATACTTGGACACTTATGCCTCCTATTTTTCCCATAATTTCCCACTCCAAATGCCCTAAGCTCCAAGTATGCTTGACAAGTGTTAGTGGCTGGCAAGCTACATTCCTGAATCGTTTCCCTCACACACACCTCTTACATAGAGAACAATATAGCTGATTTCTGCTGTATCCACCCCACTGCCAGGTCTGTCAGTCAGCACGTTCTTTCCAAACCACACTGTGATTGGTGGGGTCAGTATATCTGGTCAATGGGCTATGGAATCTATCAGATGTATGGATATTTGACTTAAAAACACAATTGGGCTGGCTATGCTATCTTTTCTGCCACCATGCTTTTGGAATTAACTTTAGAGCATAGAACAATATTTGACAAATTATGGGTGTTTGATGAATATTATTGAACAAATGAATTTATTAAACGTGTTGCACTTAGCATTTCTCTTCTGGTAAGGTAAATTTGTAAGAGGCTCAAATTTGAATTTTGGCCACCTTGATTGCTATGTATCTCTTTTACTTTTCATAGAGGACTATTTGATAGTTTTAGTATATGATGTTTTGTCTGAATGGTTTCTAGTCTTTGCCATACCATAAATAATAAGTTTAGATAAAATTGAAATGTAAGGTCAAAACCTTTTGCAGTTAACAGCCTAAAATTCATTGACAAAAAGCTGTTTAAAATATATGAGTTTTCTTTTTTTCCATGTCTTAGTTTGTAGAGTTGAATTTAGCTGGGGAATTGGTGTAAGTGACTTTCTGTGGATGAGGAGGGTGTTACTCTGATCAGTTACTTCCAGTTTTTTTGTACTAGACTATGGATGCAAAAGCCAATGAAGAATGGCCTCAATGTAGAAATAAAGAAACAGAAAGCTCAGAGGTGACTTTGTGTTGTTTATCAATGCCAACTGCCAGTGGTGAATGGAGAGAGAGATAACTTCAATTAAATGAGACTCCCTAGTATTTAGAATTTTAATTGTGGTTCTACTGTACTAATAGGATGATTTAGAAGGTTGATTTGCATTTCTTATTTGCACATATTTAAATATTGTCAGATTGAAATGTACATTTCAATGTAAAGTTTGGAGCCTATGTTGTTAGAATTCTGCCTTCCTAAGAATACTTTGGAGGGCTGTTGTCCTGAATTTGTAACCTTTTTTTTTTTTTAACTTTATTTTACTTTACAATACTGTATTGGTTTTGCCATACATTAACATGAATCTGCCACAGGTGTACATGTATTTCCAATCCTGAACCCCTCTTCTTCCTCCCTCCCCATACCATCTCTCTGGGTCATCCCAGTTCACCAGTCCCAAGCATCCTGTATCCTGCATTGAACCTAGACTGGCGATTCATTTCTATATGATATTATACATGTTTCAATGCCATTCTCCCAAATCATCCCACCCTCTCCCTCTCCCACAGAGTCCAAAAGGCTGTTTTATACATCTGTGTCTCTTTTGCTGTCTCGCATACAGGGTTATCGTTACCATCTTTCTAAATTCCATATATATGTGTTAGTATAGGTCCACTGGAGAAGGGAATGGCAAGCCACTTCAGTATTCTTGCCTTGAGAACCCCATGAACAGTATGAACAGGCAAAATGATAGGATACCAAAAGAGGAACTCCCCAGGTCATTAGGTGCCCAATATGCTACTGGAGATCAGTGGAGAAATAACTCCAGAAAGAATGAAGGGACGGAGCCAAAGTGAAAACAATACCCATTTGTGCATGTGACTGGTGATAGAAGCAAGAGCTGATGCTGTAAAGAGCAATATTGCATAGGAACCTGGAATGTCAGGTCCATGAATCAAGGCAAGTTGGAAGTGGTCAAACAAGAGATGACAAGGGTGAACGTCGACATTCTAGGAATCAGCGAACTAAAATGGACTGGAATGGGTGAATTTAACTCAGATGACCATTATATCTACTACTGCGGGCAGGAATCCCTCAGAAGAAATGGAGTAGCCATCATGGTCAACAAAAGAGTCCGAAATGCAGTACTTGGATGCAATCTCAAAAATGACAGAATGATCTCTGTTCGTCTCCAAGGCAAACCATTCAATATCACAGTTATCCAAGTCTATGCCCCAACCAGTAATGCTGAAGAAGCTGAAGTTGAATGGTTTTATGAAGACCTACAAGACTTTTTAGAACTAACACCCAAAAAAGATGTCCTTTTCATTATAGGGGACTGGAATGCTAAAGTAGGAAGTCAAGAAACACCTGGAGTAACAGGCAAATTTGGCCTTGGAATGCGGAATGAAAGAGGTCAAAGACAAATAGAGTTTTGCCAAGAAAATGCACTGGTCATAGCAAACACCCTCTTCCAACAACACAAGAGAAGACTCTACACATGGACATCACCAGATGGTCAACACTGAAATCAGATTGATTATATTCTATGCAGCCAAAGATGGAGAAGCTCTATACAGTCAATAAAAACAAGCCCAGGAGCTGACTGTGGCTCAGATCATGAACTCCTTATTACCAAATTCAGACTCAAATTGAAGAAAGTAGGGAAAACCACTAGACCATTCAGGTATGACCTAAATCAATTTATATTTACACACTTAAGAAAAAGCTATCCTTAAAAACTATGTAGTGGGAATATAGGAGATAATACGGAATAGGATATGATCAGTAACTATTAGATAAAGTAGTATTTTCCCCATTTTTCTGTTAGATATGAGCAGTTTTCAACAGGTGAAATTTTAAGGAGTACTTGGGCAACTTGGTAATATGTTTTTTCTTCTTCCATGTTTTTGCTTAACGTTTCATGCTTGCCTGTAAAACGGAGTGTGAGATTACTGGTGACCTTCACTGAAAAATCCGCAACATAGCAGAATGCAGTGTGCAGTGTAGAATAGATCTGGCCAAGGCCCCAGTAGGATTTCGGATCCAGCATGATTCTCAACTGTACATCATCTCAAAGGCAGACTAGCACTATTAGTGTTTGTGTATTATAAACAGGTACTTAAAGCCCAATTTTTTGCATGCATGCCCAGTCGTGTCTGACTCTTTGCAACCCCATGGGCTGCACCCAGCCAGGCGCCTTTGTCCATGAAATTTTCCCAGCAGGAATTCTGGAGTGGATTACCATTTTCTCCTTCAGGGGATCTTCCCATCCAGGGATAGAACCCATGTCTTCTGCATCTCCTGCATTGGCAGGCAAATTATTTACCACTGAGTCACCTGGGAATATCAGAGTCCAATAACATAGGTTACAAATATCAGAAAACAAAGCTCTCTGTTTAGTCAAAACTGAGAATCAGTTCTGTATGAAGCACAAAGTAAGAGGTTAAATTATTTAAAAGTTAGATGTCCATCAGCAGATGATAAGAAAGCTGTGGTACATATACACAATGGACTCAGCCATTAAAAAGAATACATTTGAATCATTCTAATGAGGTGGATGAAACTGGAGCCTATTATACAGAGTGAAGTAAGCCAGAAAGAAAAACACCAATACAGTATACTAACGCATATATCGGAGAAGGCGATGGCAACCCACTCCAGTACTCTTGCCTAGAAAATCCCATGGACGGAGGAGCCTGGTAGGCTGCAGTCCATGAGGTCGCTAAGAGTCGAGCACAACTGAGCGACTTCCCTTTCACTTTTCACTTTCATGCATTGGAGTCTTCATATAAACTTTAGAATCAGTTTGTTGATATCCACAATAAAATAACTTCCTGGGATTTTCATTGGGATTTCATTAATCTGTAGACAAGTTGGGAAGAACTGACATCTTAGGAATGGTGAGTCTTCCTATCTATGAACATGGACTATCTCTCCATATATTTAGTTCTTTGTTTTCTTTCATCAGAGTTTTGCAGTTTTCCTCACATGTAACTTGGATATCTTTTGTTAGGTCGAGGAGTGCTCACTAACTCAATGGACATGAATTTGAGCAAATTCCAGGAGATAGTGAAGGACAGGGAAACCTACATTCTACAGTCCATGGGGCCACAAAGAGTCAGACAAGACTTAGCAACTGAACAGCAACAATATAAAATAAAAGTTGTGGGCTTCCCAGGTGGTGCTAGTGATAAAGAATCCGTCTGCCAATGCAGGAGACGTAAGAGATGGGAGTTTTATCCCTAGATCAGGAAGATCCCCTGGAGGAGGAAACAGCACCCCACTCCAGATTCTTGCCAGGACAATCCCATGGACAGAGGAGCGTGGCAGACTACAGTCCATGGGATCACAAGGAGTCAGACACGACTGAGTGAGTGAATATAAATTGTATTCTGGTTTGTAATTTCAAATTCTACTTTTTCATTGAAAGAAAAATAAAGAAAAAATAAAGAAAAAACTACTGATAGTTTTTATCATGAAAGAGTGTTGGAGCTGGTCAGATGCTTTTTCTGCTTCTGTAGATATGCTCGTGTGATATTTCTTTTTTCATCCATTTATGTGATGGGTTACATTAATTGAGTTTTGAATGTTAAATCAGCCTTGCATGCATGGGATAAATACACTTGTCATGAAATATATTGATAATTTTTTTATACATTGTTGGATTTGATTTGCTAATATTTTATTGAATATTTTTACATCTACATTCATGAGAGATATTGTTCTGTAATTTTTTTTTATACTGGCTTTGTTTGGCATTAGTGTAGTACTCAGAGAAGGCGATGGCACCCCACTCCAGTACTCTTGCCTGGAAAATCCCATGAACGGAGAGCCTGATAGGCTGCAGTCCATGGGGTTGCTAGGAGTCAGACACGACTGAGCGACTTCACTTTCACTTTTCACTTTGATGCATTGGAGAAGGAAATGGCAACCCACTCCAGTGTTCTTGCCTGGAGAATCCCAGGGACGGGGGAGCCTAGTGGGCTGCCGTCTATGGGGTCGCACAGAGTCAGACACGACTTAGCAGCAGCGGCAGTGTAGTACTAGCCTCAATGGCTGAGTTAGAGGTTGTTCCCTCTGCTTCTATCTTTTGAAAGAAAATATGGAGAATTGGTATAATTTCTTCCTTTAATGTTTGGTAGAATTCACCAGTGAACCCATCTGAACCTGATAGTTTCTGTTTTGTAAGGTTACTAATCACTGATACAGTTTCTCTGGTGGATGTATACCTAACCTATTCACATTGTCATGTCTTGTGTGAATGTTGGCAGATTGTATTTTTCAAAGAATTGGGCCATTTCATCTAAATTGTCAAATTTGTAGACATATAGTTGTTCCTAACATTCCTTTATTATCCTTGGAGTTTCCATGGGATAGGTACTGATGTCCTCTCTTTCATTCTAATAGTAACAATATGTATCCTCTTCCCTTTAATTAGTCTGGCTAGCCATTATAGACTTTATTGGTCTTTTCAAAGAAACAGCTGTGGTTTTGCTGATACTCTGCTGATTTCTTGTTTTCAATTTCAATGATTTCCATTAGATGTGTATAAGAGACAGACCCCCCACTCCAAGCTACTCATATACATTTTAGTAGTAAGGCAGTGAATACACATGCTGCCGTAAGGGGGACACATTTTTAAGACTTGAGGGCTGAGTGTAACTGAATTTTGTGATCTCATTAAACTATTAATATATGTTATTTCATGTTTTTAAAAAAGTTCTAAAACCATGAACAATGTAAGTTAAAAGTTGTTTGAATTTACAGCAATAGGAGAAGCAAACTTCCATAAGAATTTGGCTTTAAAAGCAAATAGCTATGTGAACAATTTGTTAGGTAATTATTAGCTGGAAGCTATTTGTACTCTGAGTTTATTGAATATACACATATGATCATAAGAATTTGCACAAATAGAACCTTTTGATAATAAATCCACGTGAGAGATCGTGCCTTAGGGGAGTTATTCTAGATATTATAAGTATATTGAATTCCCTGCACATAGAATGCAGAACTCTTGCCCAAGTATGTAACTATTTTTCGTTCATGATGCTTAATAGGTCATTTTACCTAAAGTCTCAGAAAGCATCAGTGTTACAAACAATGGAAAATGGTGTTGTTCTGTTTGTATATATTCCAAACATTGCAATCACAGAGGAAATAGCAAAATAGAGCTCTATAACCTGTCACCAGTGGTGTGCTAAACTACACTCAAAATCACAGTTATCAGAAATAAATAAATACCTAATCATTACCTGAGAAGTCTTCTTGGTGTTTTGTATTGGAATCCCTGATTGTTTGCTTTGTGGTATCTACTCAGCTGCTTAGAAAAAGTACTTTAGCAGTAAAATAAAATATAGAAGAGATGCATTCTTTTTATGAACCTTGTACATTTATAACACTTCATGGAACTGTATACCCCTCCATCAGTTTTACTGTATGTTCACAAAATAAAAATACAACGAAGGATCCTTCCAGTTCCCTTCCCTCATTTAAGACTTTTTGTTACATTTTTATTCTTATGCAATTATTTCATATTTTCATATTTAAATTGAATGAATCAGTGCTCAGAATCAGTCCTTTCATGGCTGTTTCCTTTTCTGAGTTATTTTGATTTATCTTGTGGATTGCTAGGTTTCATTATCAAGGAGTTTATTCTAGGGGACTCATGCAACGCAGGGAGACCTGGGTTCGACCCTGGGTTGGGAAGATCCCCTGGAGAAGGAAATGGCACCCCACTCCAGTATTCTTGCCTGAAGAATCCCATGGGTGGAGGAGCCTGGTGTGCTACAGTCCATGGGGTCGCAAAGAGTCGGACACGACTGAGCGACTTCACTTTCACTTTCATGTATACTATACTTCCTGAATTTTTGTTTACCTGATTCTCATTACTCACCCTCTTTGCCCTTGCCCGCTTCTGATATCTGTAGTCCACAAGTCATTTTCTGGTTTGCCTTTCATGTTTCAAGAGGGCCAGTGATGTGGAATGGCAAGAGCTGGTGGAGTGGGCAGACTGCAGTTCCATTGTGTGTCTTGTCTAAAATACCCTCTCACACCATACTTATTCCAATTGACTATATTTCTGGGAATCTATTTCTTGGATTCCAGAAATAAATATCTGGAAACATTATTCCAGATAATAAGATATCTTTCTATTTTATTCTTTTGGCCATTTTTTCTATTTTTTCACCAATATCACACTGCCTCAATTACTGTTTCTTTATATTAAGTCTTGAAGTTGGGTAATGTCACAGTTGTCCAGCTTTCTATTTCTCCTTCAGTATTATGTTTATTATTCTGGACCTTTTGCCTCTTCATATAAACTTTAGAATCAGTTTGTTGATATCCACAATAAAATAACTTCCTGGGATTTTCATTGGGATTTCATTAATCTATAGACAAGTTGGGAAGAACTGACATCTTAGGAATGGTGAGTCTTCCTATCTATGAACATGGACTATCTCTCCATATATTTAGTTCTTTGTTTTCTTTCATCAGAGTTTTGCAGTTTTCCTCATATGTAACTTGGATATCTTTTGTTAGGTCGAGGAGTGCTCACTAACTCAATGGACATGAATTTGAGCAAATTCCAGGAGATAGTGAAGGACAGGGAAACCTACATTCTACAGTCCATGGGGCCACAAAGAGTCAGACAAGACTTAGCAACTGAACAGCAACAATATAAAATAAAAGTTGTGGGCTTCCCAGGTGGTGCTAGTGATAAAGAATCCGTCTGCCAATGCAGGAGACGTAAGAGATGGGAGTTTTATCCCTAGATCAGGAAGATCCCCTGGAGGAGGAAACAGCACCCCACTCCAGATTCTTGCCAGGACAATCCCATGGACAGAGGAGCGTGGCAGACTACAGTCCATGGGATCACAAGGAGTCAGACACGACTGAGTGAGTGAATATAAATTGTATTCTGGTTTGTAATTTCAAATTCTACTTTTTCATTGAAAGAAAAATAAAGAAAAAATAAAGAAAAAACTACTGATAGTTTTTATCATGAAAGAGTGTTGGAGCTGGTCAGATGCTTTTTCTGCTTCTGTAGATATGCTCGTGTGATATTTCTTTTTTCATCCGTTTATGTGATGGGTTACATTAATTGAGTTTTGAATGTTAAATCAGCCTTGCATGCATGGGATAAATACACTTGTCATGAAATATATTGATAATTTTTTTATACATTGTTGGATTTGATTTGCTAATATTTTATTGAATATTTTTACATCTACATTCATGAGAGATATTGTTCTGTAATTTTTTTTTATACTGGCTTTGTTTGGCATTAGTGTAGTACTCAGAGAAGGCGATGGCACCCCACTCCAGTACTCTTGCCTGGAAAATCCCATGAACGGAGAGCCTGATAGGCTGCAGTCCATGGGGTTGCTAGGAGTCAGACACGACTGAGCGACTTCACTTTCACTTTTCACTTTGATGCATTGGAGAAGGAAATGGCAACCCACTCCAGTGTTCTTGCCTGGAGAATCCCAGGGACGGGGGAGCCTAGTGGGCTGCCGTCTATGGGGTCGCACAGAGTCAGACACGACTTAGCAGCAGCGGCAGTGTAGTACTAGCCTCAATGGCTGAGTTAGAGGTTGTTCCCTCTGCTTCTATCTTTTGAAAGAAAATATGGAGAATTGGTATAATTTCTTCCTTTAATGTTTGGTAGAATTCACCAGTGAACCCATCTGAACCTGATAGTTTCTGTTTTGTAAGGTTACTAATCACTGATACAGTTTCTCTGGTGGATGTATACCTAACCTATTCACATTGTCATGTCTTGTGTGAATGTTGGCAGATTGTATTTTTCAAAGAATTGGGCCATTTCATCTAAATTGTCAAATTTGTAGACATATAGTTGTTCCTAACATTCCTTTATTATCCTTGGAGTTTCCATGGGATAGGTACTGATGTCCTCTCTTTCATTCTAATAGTAACAATATGTATCCTCTTCCCTTTAATTAGTCTGGCTAGCCATTATAGACTTTATTGGTCTTTTCAAAGAAACAGCTGTGGTTTTGCTGATACTCTGCTGATTTCTTGTTTTCAATTTCAATGATTTCCATTCTTAATTTTTATTATTTCTGTTCTTCTGCTTAGTTTGGAAATTATTTGTTATTTTTCTAGTTCCTAAGGCAGGAGTTTAAACAATTGATTTTAGATAAAATATGCATTGAGGTGAGGTGAAGTCGCTCAGTCGTGTCCGACTCTTTGCGACCCCGTGGACTGTAACCTACTAGGCTTCTCTGTCCATGGGATTCTCCAGGCAAGAATACTGGAGTGGATTGCCATTTCCTTCTCCAGGGGATCTTCCCGACCCAGGGATCGAACCCGGGTCTCCCGCATTGGAGGCAGACGCTTTAACCTCTAAGCCACCAGGGAAGAATGCTATAAATTCCCCTCATCTTATAAATTTTGGTATTATGTTTTCACTTTTAATTCAAAATGTTTTTAAATTACTCTTGAGATTTTTTGATGAATGATATTTTATTTAGAGGTGTGATATTTAATCTCTAAGTATTTCAGGATTTTTCCATTCATCTTTCTGTCCTTGATTTCTGATTTAATTCTCTTCTGATCTGAGAGCAGATATTTTATTTTATGATTTCTAGTCTTTTAAACTTTTTAATGCCTGTTTTATGGCCTGGAATGTGGTCTATCTTGGTGAATGCTCTGTGTGAGTTTGAGAAGACTGTATTTTTGTCACTGTTAGATAAAATAGTGTAGAAGTCCATTATATCCAGTTGACTGATGGTATTATAGAGTTCAACGGAGTGAGTGAGTGAGTGAAAGTTGCTCAGTTGTGTCTGACTCTTTGCAAACCCAGAGACTATACGGTCCATGGAATTCTCCCAGCCAGAATACTGGAGTGGGTAGCTTTTCCCTTCTCCAGGGGATCTTCCGAACCCAGGCATTGAACACAGGTCTCTAGCATTGCAGGCAGATTCTTTACCAGCTGAGACACAAGGGAAGCCCAGAGTTCAACTGTGTCTTTACTAATTTCCTGCCTGCTAGATCTGTCCATTTCTAATAGAAGAGTATTAAGGTCTCCAACTATAAAATGGATTCATCTGTTTTTCCTTGTAATTCCATCAGACATACGCATTAAGAATTATGTCTTCTTAGGTAACTGACCCCTTTATTATTGTGTACGATTCCTGTCTATCTCTGATAACTTTCCTTGTTGTGAACTTAGGAACAACCTAACTGAATCCTGTGCTTAAGATTCCACAAGGCTGCAGTCAAGCAGTTGGCTCTGCCATGTTTTTCATCTGAAGCCTGAGGTTTTCTTTCAGGCCCATTGAGTTTATGGACAGAATTCTGTTCATTACAGCAATTGGTCTGAGAGCCTCAGCTCCTAAAGACCAGTCCTCTTGAAAGAAAATTCACAGCTAGCTTTCTGCTTCTTCAGGGTAAGTAGTGAGGTATCTATCACTAACTTTACAGAAGTTCTGAATCCTCTTTTAAGGAGGTCACCTGATCAAGTCAGGCCCACCTAGGATGCTTTTATTTTTGTTATTTTTTTCTTTGTGTACAACAGATGATTTGATGTACCTGTTGTGAGATGGTTACCACAATCACATTAATTCAAATATCCCTGATCTCACGTAGTTAATTTGTATGTGCGTGGTGAGACTACTAAGATATACTGTCTTTGTAAATTTCAGGTAAACAATACAATATTATTAATTATAGTCACCATGCTCTATTCATCTTGCAAGTGTGAATGGCAACTCTTCATTTCTCCAGCTCGCTAGCCCTTGGTAGCCACCATTCTATTCTCATTCTCATCCTTTCTCTCTTTCTAGATTCCACATATAAGTGAGATCATCCAGTATTTGACTTTCTCTGTCTGGCTTATTTCACTTAGCATGATATCCTCCAAGTTCATCTACATTATAGCAAATGGCAGGATTTCCTTCTTTCTCTTGGCTGAAGTAATCTCTTGTTTAATTAACTCAAACACAATTGATTAAGGACATTAATTCTGCAATGTTTGTTACCTTTTTCATATGCTATTAATTAACATCAAATTGCCGGTCTTATTCGCACTCAAGAGGAGGGGATTATGCAGAACAAGACCCATCTTAGAAATTGATCTGCCCAGAAATCATGACCTGCATATTTAACTTCCTATCTAGTACCTTGACTTGGTTTTATCATAAATTCATAAAATTCAACATGATCGAATCTGAGCTCTTGATCTCCTTTGAAGATTTCCCCTATCACAAGTATCACCTCAAAAGTTAATTTGAAGTATTTCCATTTCTTTACATCTCTACTGCTGTTATCCTGATCCAAGCAAGTCATCATTATCCATATTTGTAGACTGCAACAGCCCCCTTCTTGGCTGATTAATTTCTCAGTTCATTACTCATATAGCAGCAAAAGTGATCTTAAGACATAGATCTAATCTTTTCTTTCCTCTGATTATAAATAGTCTATCATTATCTGTTGCTTTTTCAGAATTGCCCTTATGAACTTGGTAGGACATTACCTATCTTTCCAAGCTCATCTTAGACTGCTTTCCTTTTATTCATCAAGCTCAAGCTTCTTTTAGTTCCTAGGATATGCTAAGTCCTTTTCTCTTTCAGAGTATTTTCACATGTGATTCACTCTATGGAGAATTCTCTCCATTTACCACTACATCTTTGCACACGGCTACGTCCTTCTTGTTTGAAGAGGGTGTTTGCTATGACCAGTGCATTCTCTTGGCAAAACTCTATTAGCCTTTGCCCTGCTACATTCTGTATTCCAAGGGCAAATTTGCCTGTTACTCAAGGTATTTCTTGACTTCCTACTTTTGCATTCCAGTCCCCTATAATGAAAAGCACATCTTTTTTGGGTGTTAGTTGTAGAAGGTCTTGTAGGTCTTCATAGAACTGTTCAGCTTCAGTAATCGGGGCATAGACTTGGATTACCATGATACTGAATGGTTTGCCTTGGATACGAACAAAGATCATTCTGTCATTTTTGAGACTGCACCCAAGTACTGCATTTTGGACTCTTCTGTTGACTATGATGGCTACTCCATTTCTTCCAAGGGATTCTTACCCGAAGTAGTAGATATGATGGTCATCTGAGTTAAGTTCACCCATTCTAGTCCATTTTAGTTCGCTGATTCCTAAAATGTTGACATTAACTCTTGCCGTCTTCTGTTTGACCACTTCCAATTTGCCTTGATTCATGGACCTAACATTCCAGGTTCCTATGTAATATTGCTCTTTATAGCATCAGACTTTACTTCCATCACCAGTCACATCCACCACTGGGTGTTGTTTTTGCTTTGGCTCTGTCTCTTCATTCTTTCTGGAGTTATTTCCCCACTGATCTCCAGTAGCATATTGGACACCTATGGACCTGGGGTGTTCATCTCTCAATGTCCTATCTTTTTGCCTTTTCATACTGTTCATGGGGTTCTCAAGGCAAGAATACTGAAGTGGTTTGCCATTCCCTTCTCCAGTGGACCACGTTTTGAACTGTAAGGAGATCCAACCAGTTCATCCTAAAGGAAATCAGTCCTGAATATTCATTGGAAGGACTGATGCTGAAGCTGAAACTCCAATATTTTGCCACCTGATGTGAAAAACTGACTCATTTGAAAAGACCCTGATGCTGGGAAAGATTGAAGGTGGGAGGAGAAGGGAACAACAGAGGGTGAGATGGTTGGATTGCATCATTGACTCAATGGACATGAGTTTGAGTAAACTCCAGGAGTTGATGATGGACAGGGAGGCCTCGCATGCTGCAGTCCGTGGGGTCACAAAAAGTTGGACAGGACTGAGCGGCTGAACTGAACTGATGTCCTTCTTGTACTTCAGATCTGCTTAAACATCACCCCTTCAAAGATGCCTTCTCTGACCAACATGTGTAAAGGAGATCTGCTGGTCTTTATAACCTGTATTTGATACATTGACCCTTGCTTTTAGTATTTGTCACACTTCTTAATCCAACGTTTAATTTGTTTTTCTTGCATTCTCTTGGCTTACTTTTGTGTCCCAGTATCTACACAGTGCCTATCAAATAACAAATCATCAAAATATATTTCATGAATAACTAAAGTGTTGCTATTACCATTAATATGGGCTAGAATGATTCAACGGAGAAGGCAATAGCAAGCCACTCCAGTACTCTTGCCTAGAAAATCCCATGGATGGAGGAGCCTGGTAGGCTGCAGTCCATGGGGTCGCTAGGAGTCGGTCGCGAGTGAGCGACTTCACTTTCACTTTTCACTTTCACACAATGGAGAGGGAAATGGCAACCCACTCCAGTGTTCTTGCCTGGAGAATCCCAGGGACGGGGGAGCCTGTTGGGCTGCCATCTATGGGGTCGCACAGAGTCGGACACGACTGAAGCGACTTAGCAGCAGCAGCAGCAGCAGAATGATTCAAAGAAGCTGTTATGAGAAAAGCTGGCTTTGTAGGATAGAAAGTCAAAATGGGAAAAAGTCCTATGAAAAATGGAATAAAGAGTGAAAACAAATTGATGGATGTAGAGCTGAGTGTGGAGTGCTCAGGAGTCAGTAGACAGAAGGCTTTACTTTGGGGAGCAACAGAAAATGAGGTTACAAAATTATGTTTACCAACTTAAGTAGAGCCTACTGCTGCTGCTGCTAAGTTGCTTCAGTCGTGTCTGACTCTGTGCGACCCCATAGATGGCAGCCCACCAGGCTTCCCCGTCCCTGGATTCTCCAGGCAAGAATACTGGAGTGGGTTGCCATTGCCTTCTCCAATGCATGAAAGTGAAAAGTGAAAGTGAAGTCGCTCAGTTGTGTCTGACTCTTAGCGACCCCATGCACTGCAGCCCACCAGGCTCCTCCATCCATGGGATTTTCCAGGCAAGAGTACCAGAGTGGGTTGCCATTGCCTTCTCTGAAGTAGAGCCTAGTAGGTAGATTTTTCAAGATAGGTTATTATACAATATTGAGCATAGTTCCCTGTGCCTGAGCATAGTTCCCTGTGCCAAATAGTAAGTCCTTGTTGGTTATCTATTTTATATAGACTGGTGTGTATATTTTTGGAGAAGGCAATGGCACCCCACTCCAGTACTCTTGCCTGGCAAATCCCATGGATGGAGGAACCTGGTAGGCTGTAGTCCATGGGGTCGCTAAGAGTTGGACACGACTAAGCGACTTCTGTTTCACTTTTCACTTTTCACTTTTATGCCTTGGAGAAGGAAATGGCAACCCACTCCAGTATTCTTGCCTGGAGAATCCCAGGGACGGGGGAGCCTGGTGGGCTTCCGTCTATGGGGTCGCACAGAGTCGGACACGACTGAAGTGACTTAGCAGCAGCAGCAGCAGGTGTGTATATTTTAAGCAAAGGAAAACATTGAATAAGCAATATTTAAGAAAGATTGACAGTCCAGGTTTGATGCAGGATACAGGATGCTTGGGGCTGGTGCACTGGCACAACCCAGAGGGATGGTACGGGGAGGGAGGAGGGTGGGGGGTTCAGGATGGGGAACACATGTATACCTGTGGCAGATTCATGTTGATGTATGGAAAAACCAATACAATATTATAAAGTAATTAACCTCCAATTAAAATAAATAAATTTATATTTTAAAAAAAAAGAAAGATTGAGGCAGCATTATTTCCAATGAATTGAAGAAATTATCTGGAGATAAGTTATTTATCCAGAAGTCCTTGTATTCATTTATGAAACACATATTTATACCCCATTCACTGTGTCTAAGGTAGTGTATTTGGCATGAGAGTACCATGAGTTTCACTTTAAAGTTAAGTCCTAAAGAACAGAGACCAGCTTGAGGTTGGTGAGGGTCTGAAAGAGAAAGAAGAGAATGTTCATGTGCCCAGGGACAAAAGAGAATACAGTTAGTTCTTACATACTTAAATAGTTCAGCCTGCACCTTGAGAGTAGAGTTTGAGTAGAGGTGTGAAAGTGTTCAGTCGCTCAGTCATGTATGACTCTTTGCAGCCCAATGAACTGTAGCCCACCAGGCTCCTCTGTCCATGGGATTTCCCAGACAAGCATACTGGAGTGGGTTGCCATTCCCTTCTCCAGGAGCTCTTCCAAACCCAAGGGTACAACCCGGGCCTCCTGTATTGCAAGCAGATTCTTTACTGTCTGAATCACCAGGGGCTTCAGAGTTATGCGTGATTAAAAAAGTAGTCAAGAGGTAGATCAGAAAGGGCCTTTTTAGTTATTACACTTGACCCTTGAACAACAACATGAGGGTTAGGAGTGCCAAACCTTGCACAGTCAAAAATCTGTGTACTCATATATATGGAATTTAGAAAGATGGCAATGATGACCCTGTATGCGAGACAGCAAAAAAGACAGATGTATAGAATGGTCTTTTGGACTCTGTGGGAGAGGGAGAGGGTGGGATGATTTGGGAGAATGGCATTGAAACATGTATACTATCATGTAAGAATGAAGCACCAGCCTATGTTCGATACAGGATACAGGATGCTCGGGGCTGGTACACGGGGATGATCCAGAGAGAGGAAATGGGGTGGGATGTGGGAGGGGGATCCAGGATTGGGATCTCATATACACCCATGGTGGATTCATGTCAATGTATGGCAAAACCAATACGGTATTGTAAAGTAAAGTAAAGTAAAAATTAAAAAATAAAGAAAGAAAGAAAGAAAATACAGCTGAAATAAATTTGGCATCAGAAATCTTTGGTTGTGAACTGATTTGTACGTGTTTTGGAAAGTGCTTTTTCAAAAATGCAGGAGAAAGATAATTCATTATATCATAGAAAGTTCAAAATATACATTAGTATTGGCTTAGCTAAAAGTTCTGTTTTAGATGTGTACATTTCTGTGTGAATACTAACATTCTAGACAAGTTGTGCTTACAGACATGAATCCATCAACCAGCCTCTCTTGTCTGTACAGTTTCAGTGATGTATCTGTAAGCTTTGATTTTTTTTTTTTTCCAGAAGCTAGTAGGACCTTGGAGGTTTGGGATACCATATTTTGATAAAAAAAAAAAAAAAAAAATCTGTGTACTGATATCTCAGCCTCAAAAATAAAGGAATTGATAAATGACTCACCCAAGGCCAGGAAGCTGAAACCATGTGGGCAGAATCAGGATTCAAATACTACTTTTTCTGATTCTACATGTTGTGATCTTCAATCAAAACAAATATTCCTCTGAACTTTATTAAGATCTATAGAATGAAAATACATGTACTGCATTTATTTTCTGAAAAACCTCTGTGTGCAAATGGACCTGTGCAGTTCAAACCTGTGTTGTTCAGGGGTCAATTGTATAAGAAATTTGGGCCTCTTGAAACTGTGAGAAATAGGACAATGTACAGTCAGTATTTAGAAAAAGGAACGAGAACAGGTGAGTTATTAGAACTAGAAACATGGATTAAGCTTTCATCTTTGCAGACATTTGATCATTTCATGGGGGATGGAGAAGAGAAAAGAGAGTAGAAGTCCAAAGAAAGAAAAAGGGAAGTGAGCGAGGTCATTAAAGGTTGAACAATCAAAGATTACCATTGAAGCCAGGGATATGAGACCTTTCAGAATCATCAACAGAACATGTCATGACAAGGTCCGGAACTTAGAGGATGTGTTTGGCAATGGCAGGAATAAATTGTAACCCTAGGAAAGAAAGTTCTCTGTGGTTGCTTGAATGACAATTAACAGTTAGAATATTTCTGTGTTGATGTCCCCATTTGTGAGTTCCTAAAATATGTGGATAAATAATGTAAAAGTATTTCCCAGTGCTGAAAAATGGAGTGTTTTCTCAAGACAAATAGCCCCTTACATCTTACTTACATTTTCAGTTTATTTAGTCAGCTCTGACTTTTGGTAACTAATAAAAAAGTAAATTAGCTTATTTTGAGAAAATTTTAATGTTTCATAATTTTGGCATCACTCAGTAAGTTTTATTTGAAGGGTACACTTAGGTTTCCCTGGGCTCAAATGATAAAAAAAAAAAAAAAAAAAAAATCTGCCTGCTATGCAGGAGTCATGGGTTTGATCCCTGGGTCAGGAAGAGCCCCTGGAGAAAGAAATGACAACCTGCTCCAGTATTCTTGTCTGGGAAATCCCATGGACAGAGAAGCTTGGGAGGCTGCAGTCCATGGAGTCGCAAAGAGTAGGAGATGACTGAGGAACTAACACTTTCACTTTCTCACTTAAGTTTAGTGGAAATCATGTAATTTGAGGACAGAAAAACCCAAGTTTGTTTTTGTATTCTGGCTCTACCTGTTATGAATTGGGTGAACTTTCATGTTTTGGGGGTGTTTACTGCTCTAAATTGTCTCTAAAACAATATCCACATTTTAGAACTTGAAATTTTAGTTTTCGGCTTTACCTATTGACTTTCTACCATGACAGAAGAGAATTTAGTCCTCTTTCCTTTCTCATCTTGCCACATGTAGTCATACTTGTCCTTCAAACCCTTCTGTCCTCCCAATAGAGTTAGCATTTTGTTTAGATACATACCCAGTGCTTTTGTTGTCAGGACTGTGTCATAATCTGCAGCATCAACTATGCAGTTTTATCTATTTTTCCTTTCCTGTATTTTTTTAATTTTCCTAAAGTTAATAATATCTTTTTGTTGTTGTTGTTGTTTTAATTTATTTGGCTATGCCAGGTCTTACTTGAGGCATGAGAACTCCCAGTTTCGGCATGTGGGATTTATTAATAGTTCCCTGACTGGGATTGAACCTGAGCCCCCTGCATTGAGAGCACTAAATGCTAGTCAATGAACCACCAGAGAAGTCCTAATAGTATCTTACTCTTTCATTTGCTTAATGTTCTAACTGTTTATCTCTGATTCAAGCAAACTCTTCATCACCGTCTAAATATTCTGTCAAGATGATCAGACAGATTAGCTAGTTTACAAGTTTTATCTTTTTAAAAAGTTTCTGCCATGCCTCTGTCCTGCTCCAGTTTGAACTGCTCACCATCAAAAAAAATCTGCACACAGTTTTTATCTTTTCATTACTGACCAGAAATTTCTCTTACATCATCCCTCTCCTTCCCTGGGTCTCCTGTTTCCTGTATCTTATTTCTTCCTCTTGTTTTATTCTCTTTCTTTGTTGGGTCCTCCTGTAGCCTGTTCAGTTCAGTCGCTCAGTCGTGCCTGACTCTTTGTGACCCCATGAATCACAGCACGCCAACCCTCCCTGTCCATCACCAACTCCCGGAGTTCACTCAGACTCACGTCCATCGAGTCCATGATGCCATCCAGCCATCTCATCCTTTGTCGTCCCCTTCTCCTCCTGCCCCCAATCCCTCCCTGCACCAGAGTCGTTTCCAATTAGGAGGCAAATTTTTTAAAAACTTACCTGAAAATGTTTTCTTTTAACAGCACCTTTAATTGAGACTTCGATAAAATTTGGTAACATTTAATAAAATTTTAAGTGAAAATAATCTTCCTTGGGAATTTTGAGGGCATTCTTGCTCCATTGCCTTATTCTAATAGTTGCTATTGACATGTCTGATGTTCTTCTAATTCTTGATCCTCTAGATGTGATCTGGTTGTGATCCACTCATTTGTTTCTCTCTGGTAACCCAGTGAATCTTTTCTTTATTCTTAGTGTTCTCAATTGTCTATACAACATCCCATGGTGTGTTTATTTCATATTCATTGTGCTAAATACTCAGTAATCCCTTTATATCTAGAAACTCATGTCCCTGAAGTTTTCTTGAGTTTTATCACCATTGATCCTTTTCTCAGTTCTTGCTGCCTGGATCTCTTCTGTTATTAAGATTTTGAATCTCTTAGATTTATCCTATTTCCTTACTTTTTTTTCATGCTCAATTTTCCATCTTTTTGTCCTTCTGAGAAGTCATCTTAATGAATCTTCTACCTGTATGTTGAGTTTTCAGTTTGGTTATGTTTTTCATTTGCAAGAGCTTTTTTGTTTGCTTTCTGATTGCCTTTACTTTCTTTATTAAATATAGGGTCCTGTTCCATTTGCTGGAACCAATTTTTATCTCTCTAAAGATGTAAATTATAGTTCTTTTCCATTTTTTTTGTTTTGTATTTTCCTGTTCTTTGCCCTGCTTCTTGTCCAGTTAACCATTGCCTTTCCTCTTCTGGGGAACCTAGCTCACATTTCCTGGGCTTGTAGCACACAGCATCTTGCTTCTTGTTGGTATCTATGGGAACAATTTGATTTCAGCATTTGTGGTCTTTTAAGTTGGTTATGGCAATGGCATCCCACTCCAGTACTCTTGCCTGGAAATTCCCATGGACGGAGGAGCCTGGTAGGCTGCAGTCCATGGGGTCGCTGAGTCAGACACGACTGAGCGACTTCACTTTCACTTTTCACTTTCATGCATTGGAGAAGGAAATGGCAACCCACTCCAGTGTTCTTGCCTGGAGAATCCCAGGGATGGCAGAGCCCAATGGGCTGCCATCTATGGGGTTGCACAGAGTCGGACACGACTGAAGCGACTTATCAGCAGCAGCAGCAGCAAGTTGGTTATCACTCTTCTGCCTATATTTTATCTTCTACAATTTTATTATTCTCTCTAGTAATCATTTTTTCCCTTATGTCTTTGCAAGTTTTTTTTTTTTTTTCCCCCTCTACCTTCAGTTTCATTTTACAGGAGTTTGAGGAGGAATACATGCGCTTAATCTGTCCCTTTACTAGATTTAGCTAGACATCCTCTTCATTGCTTAGTTAACTAAATTAATTTAAATTAACCAGTACAATAATAGCATTAAAAGCATCATGGCATGCATGCATGCTAAGTCACTTCAGTCGTGTCCCACACTTTGCAAACCATGGACTGTAGCTATCCCGGCTCCTTTGTCCCTGGGAGTCTCAAGGCAAGAATACTGGAGTGAGTTGCCATGTCCTCCTCCAGGAGGTCTTTCTGACCCAGGGATTGAACCTGTGTCCCTTGTGTCTCCTACATTGACAGGTGGGTTCTTTACCATTAGTGCCACCTGGGAAGCCCAAAAGCATCACTAATTATTCATAATTTTGTAATACGCTTCATTCCTGGTGGTGCAGAGGGTAAAGCATCTGGCTGCAATGTGGGAGACCTGGGTTCGATCCCTGGGTAAGGAAGATCCCCTGGAGAAGGAAATGGCAACCCACTCCAGTATTCTTGCCTGGAGAATCCCATGGACGGAGGAGCTTGGTGGGCTACAGTCCACAGGTCGCAAAGAGTCGGACACGACTGAGCAATTTCACTTTCACTTTCAGTATCACAACTTTTTTTTTTTTAACATATTTGTTATATTTCCTGCCTTTTTTAATGGGTTGCTAATCTTCAGAGTTATATATTATTCCTACTTTGCTTTGTTGCCATCATTTCAGGCTTCTCAATTTAGCTATACATATTTTAATAACTACCTTACGGCAGTCACTTTGATATTTTCATATGAGTACTGTTTTGTGGTGTGTTCTTTGGAGATGCCTTAAGAGCTTACTCTATGATTTTTGTCAGTAGATATTTTTGCAAGTTTAATTTATTTCTCATTTTTAAAACAAAATTTGTAGATGAGCACCTTTGCTGTTTTACTTCATGTTGTTTCTCTGGTAAATGGTTGCAGGCAAAGCACAGATGGGCTGGAATGTGAAACAAGAGCAAAGAGAGGGTACACATAGGAAAATTTAATAAATATTTGCATGAGATTGCTTGAAGCCAACCTTGTGTGCTTGGCTCACAAACTTTGCAATCCATAAGAAATAAATTATATTCATTTTAGAATATACACATATTTCTAGTGTTTTATAGAGGATTATGTTAGCCCTAGAATTTTGCTATTTTATGAAAAGCAATATTATCTTCTCTATAAGAGACATTATAGAATGGCAGATGTCTAGATAATGTATTGTGAAGGGGAAAAGTCAATCTTCCAAATAGTTATTGACTGTCTAGCTAATTATTAATAAAAATAACTACCCAACATATCCAGTGTAAGGAAGCAGTATGCTCTATAATTATTATACTATTCAGTTCAGTTCAGTTCAGTCGCTCAGTCATGTCCAACTCTTTGAGACCCCATGAATCACAGCTCGCCAGGCCTCCCTGACCATCACCAACTCCTGGAGTTCACTCAGACTCACGTCCATCGAGTCGCTGATGCCATCCAGCCATCTCATCCTCGGTCGTCCCCTTCTCCTCCTGCCCCCAATCCCTCCCAGCATCAGAGTCTTTTCCAATGAGTCAACTCTTTGCATGAGGTGGCCAAAGTACTGGAGTTTCAGCTTTAGCATCATTCCTTCCAAAGAAATCCCAGGGCTGATCTCTACAAGGGCATTATTATTACTGGGATGAGCAGAGAAGGGAATTTTTGTGTGTGTGTGTTTCTTTTTTTATGTTTTATTTTTTATATAAATTTATTTATTTTAATTGAAGGCTAATTACTTTACAATATTGTATTGGTAAATAACGTAATATATAGGTGACAACAGAGAAAAGATTTTACCCAGGTAACAGCAAGTAACAATAGTAATAATAAGACAATCTATGTTTTATGGTCTCATCATAAAATTACTAATTTGAAAATAGATCAAGACAGTTTTTAGACTATAAAGCAATGACAAACTATTTGTCTATGTTTTTGTTGCAGGATTTTGTCATACTAGAAGGAGTCTTCAGTGTTGGACATAATTAAGTACAGAGATTGGTATTGTAAAAAGTAATATTTCAATACCAATTTGATCCATTCTGTTTTATATTGTAGCCAGCATTGTAATTGGAATCCTGCTTACTTAGAAGAAGTGGAAAGGTCAAAATGACTTTCTAACATTCTGTTGCCCATTGCCTTTTGTTGAGCTGTTCCCTGGGGCTTGTGGGATCTTACTTCCCCAACCAGAGATTGAACCTAGGCCCTGGCAGTGAACTGCAGTGCCCAAACCACTGGACTGACAGGTAGTTCCCCACCTGTTCCCTCTTCAGTGTTCTAGGGTTGTTCTTGTTTGTCTGTTGTTGGCTTTTTTTGCACTAGTGACAAAACCCCCACAAATCTTAAGGAAGGCAGAATGCAGTCCTACAGTTTGACAAGAGGGGTGGAACTGCAATATTTAGCAAACTGTATGTTCCAGCAGTTTTATAAGCAGCCTTTTCACTTCCAAAGGTATCATGAGTTGTTTTTCTATGATTTTAATTATTTATGTACAATGTCAATATTATATCTACATGATAGTCAATCACATGCTGGGTTTCATTTGTCTTTTGAGGACATTTGGAAGTAAATATATTGCTATTAAGCTTTTAAAATTCTGTGGCTCTCTTTCTCAGTCACCCATGTCTACACTATTCTATTTTCGAATCATGTCACTTTTTTCAGCTATAGTGCCCCACCAATCATGTATGGATGTGAGAGTTGGACTGTGAAGAAAGCTGAGTGCTGAAGAATTGATGCTTTTGAACTGTGGTGTTGGAGAAGACTCTTGAGAGTCCCTTGGACTGCAAGAAGATCCAAACAGTCCGTTCTGAAGGAGATCAGTCCTGGGTGTTCTTTGGAAGGAATGATGCTTGCCGGGGTCCAGCCTCAGCAAAGTCCAGGGATATCCTCAGGATGGATGACGTCGGTGAATGAAGAAAGATAGAGATAGAGATAAGGAAAGAACGACACAGGGTGACCAAGCTTCAGTGAGCAAGGTCCATTTACTTTATTTTTCTCAGGGCTTTTATACCCTGAGTTATACATACAGCAAGGTGAAAAATGCAGAGTCAACTCAATATTCCATCAGTAATAACTCTTATCGATATCAGGTTCCTTCCTGGAAGAGTCTTATTTTTTGTACATCATCTTCTGTCCTGGAGGCCTGTTAATGTTCTATGACCTCTTTTTGATAAATGTTGGTCAGCCAGAACAATAATTTTCCCTTAAAGTGTTTCTTCTTAAATTCCTAGCCTGTGTCACCCTTAAAGTACAGAGTTACATTTTTGTGAAGCAAAGATTCAGCGGGTTACAGCAAAGAAAGAACTTATTAATTCAAAGTCTAATGTTGCTAATGCTAAAGCTACTGCTTGTTATTTCTACATCTCATCTATATGTGCTCCCAGGAACACAATGGATAAGGGATGTGAGAACCTGGCTGCAAGCATAGGCTCAACAATGTTGCAAGAATCTGCATAAACCTGCCAAGTAAGCTGGACTGCTAACAGGGGGTTTGAATTGAAACACTCTTATTTGTCCAGGAGACTTATTAACTAAAGCCCTAAGTTAACTCTTTCCAGAGAAATGTGGTCAAGGACAGCCCCCTGTTAATGTCAGAAGAGTTGGTGAAAGACATAAAAAAGTAAGACAGATTCTGGTTTGGGGGTAGATGCTTGAGCAAGTTCAGGGGGTCCCTTGAGTCCTGATCTCGCCTTTGCCCATCAGGCCTCTTCCTCATGACCTTTGCCATGGGTGGGATTCTCCACGCTGGCTCCCGGCAGATGCTAAAGCTGAAACTCCAATACTTTGACCACCTCATGCAAAGAGTTGACTCATTGGAAAAGACTCTGATGCTGGGAGGGATTGGGGGCAGGAGGAGAAGGGGACGACAGAGGATGAGATGGCTGGATGGCATCACTGACTCGATGGACATGAGTTTGAGTGAATACCAGGAGTTGGTGATGGACAGGGAGGCCTGGCGTGCTGTGATTCATGGGGTCTCAAAGAGTTGGACATGACTGAGTAACTGAACTGAACTGAAACTCACTAGATTTTGTAATGCCTTTATATATTTATCTATCGCCCTGAAAAGCAACTTCTTCCTTTAGTTGATATGAAAAACTCAAGTCCTGCTATCATTGAAAAGTTAAGTCCAGCTTCCCAGGTGGTGGTAGTGGTAAAGAACCTGCCTGCCAATGCAGGAGACATAAGAGATGCAGGTTCGATCTCTGGGTTGAGAAGATCCCCTGGTGGAGGGAATGGCAACCCTCTCCAGGATTCATGCCTGAACAGTCCCAGAAGGCTGGCAGGCTACAGTTTACGGAGTCAGAAAGAATCAGAAACGACCTTTGTGGAAACTCAGGTCCTGCTGTCGTTGAAACAGAAAACAAATGCATAGTACCCAAAGTACCTCATTATTATTTAAGATTCGTGGGTATATGAATAACATTTGTATATGTAAGAACTATTTCTTTCTACTGTGCACTGCAGTAAAGCACATACCCTTTTTCTCTTCCAGCACTTCAAACTCATGGTTGGAATAAAAAAATTTTTTCATCTTCCAGTTCCTCTCCCCCAAATCCTTTGGTCCTATTTGATCTTCTCTCAATAATTTCACATTGGTGTATTCATCGTTTCTGATCGCTGTTTCCACTTGGCAGGGGTGGGGGCAACATGTTTCATAGATAACTTTCATCCCTGCATTTCTTAACTCCTTGCTCTCCATTTATTTATTAAACAAATGTTTTGTTTACAGTCTGCCGTATAATAATATCCTGTCTTAGTTTCTTAATTGCATGTTCTTTATGACATGTTTCCTACTTCATAATCATTTCCTTCAAATTTTTTTAAAGAAGGTCTTTCCATTATCCTGCTGTTTGAACTGAAGGGAATCTCTAAGACTCTAACCTGTAACCTGTTTTATTCTCCCATTGTATTTGTGAATGTTCTCAAGTGTAGCCATTATTTTTATGGTGCCGATTCTCATAACATCACCCATCCATTCAATCATGCTTGGATTATTATATCTACTTCTGAGCCCTGCATTTAAAGAAAAGCATTAACAAACATGAATGTGTCTGGAGGAGGATGATTAAATTGATTGACTACTCCTAAACCATGTCCCATAAGGAATGGCTGAAGGAATTGTGCATATTTATTGTTTATCTTAGAGTAAAAACGATTAAGCGTAGACAGGATAATTGTTTTCAATAATTGGAAAGTCTGTCACATAAAGGAGAGAACAGATTTGTTATGAGTTGTTCTAGAAGGCTCTATTAAAACCAACTTATACAAGTTGTGAAGAGCTTAGGTTCAAATGTTCCATGATGAGGAGCAGAGGTTAAATCTTACTCTGTTCGGCTTTGCTTACAGTGTCTGACAGCCAGCCCAAGTCCATTCTAGTCTAATGGATGTTTATTGATTGGTGTGAATTTTCCTGAATTGAAAGAATAAACCTTTCTAACAGGAAAAACAAACTGCCTTTGAAGTAAAAATACCCTATCTTTTAAAAAATATTTATTGATTAACTACAGTGTAGCTGCCCCTGTGCCAGATATCTGGAATATAAAGATATTAACATTTTAATATTGTAGACAACCTCTGTGAGCCAGGTATTCTTCTAAATATCTCTTGCATGCCTGTGTGCTCAGTCATATCTGGCTCCTTGCGACCAAATGGATTGTAGTCCACCAGGCTCTTCTATCTGTGGAATTTTCCAGGCAAGAAGACTGGAGTGGGTTGCCATTTCCTCCTCCAGCTAAATATCTCTTATATATCAGCATTTCAGATCATTAACCTCACATGAGAAATACTTTTATTCTCCCAGTTGAGGAGTGAGGAAACTGAGGCATGTAGGCATTTCAGCTTATCACTTCCATAATAAGCTGAGGGACCGAACTAGTAAGTCATCAAGCTGAGATTTGAACCCGGTGATCAGGCGTCAGAATCTTTTTACTTAGCTACTGTGATAAACTGCCTCCAGTAATGAAAGACTAGAGGATGTGTATGAATTGGAGGACAGAAGGATTTCGGGATTGGAATAAAATCTAGTCCAATCCCTGCCCTGGGGATTCCCAACCAGCAACTGTCCTCTACATGAACAGTTGTGGTCGTCCTGACTTTCCATCCTGTCTCCTCACTGCCTGCTCCCCAGGGATCCTCCCACAATGCAAACCTGATCCTTCCACTTTCTTCACACCTGCCTTCTGTCCCCTGGTGTCCACAGAGCAAATGTCGTCCCCCTAGGTTGACACCGAGGACCTCTGTGTTCTGTCTCCACTTCCGCCTCTCGCCTCACCTCCCACTGAACTCTGCATCGCACCATGTGGTTACATGAGCCAGTCCTGCACATTTCCTGACTGGGGAGATAATAGAGTTATTGTGAGAATTAAATTAAATAATCAATATAAAATGCTCAGAATAGAGCCTGGAATGTCTGACTGTTCAATAAATGCTAGCACTATTATTTTCATTTATTTCCTATTATCTTGCTGAAATTGCTACACCCAACATATAGCTTATTCCTCAGTTCTCTCACTGGTCCTAGAATTGCTTTGTAATACACTGTAAAATGAAGGAACTTTATTGCTCTTCTAATTTATAAATTCGGAGGCAGCGTGTGTCCCTTCGGGGTCCAGTCGGAGCTGTTCCTCTCTTTCTCTGCAGGTTTCTCAGCTTTGCCTTCCTCTCCGCTGCCTTGTCTTATAGGCTGGCTTCCATTAGGGCTGCCAGAAGGCTTCCAACAACAGCAGGAACTATCTGCTTTCTCATTCGCATTTACTGCGAAAGAAAACATTGCATCTCATGACCATCCATCCAAAGCACTGAGTTTGGTTCTGATTAAATCGCCTCCAAAACAGTCACCGTAGCCTGGCAAAGCCTGATTTGGTGAGTTGGATGGTGACTCTAAGATACAGACACATTCTAAGTCCCAGAACCTGTAACCATATATGGAAAAGGGGGGGTTGCTGATGTAATTAAGTTAAGGATCTCTAGTTAAGCTCATCCTGAATTATCTTGGGGTTGGCAACAGACCCAATGACAAATAGCCTTATAAAACAAAGGAGAGAGCTATGTGACGTTGGAAGCAGAGATTGGAGCCACCGGAAGTCAGAAGAGGCAATGAAGGGTTCTCCCCTAGTGCCTCCAAGAGTTCTGTGATCCATTTCTGTTGGTTACACCACAGTTGATTCCAATTGTGAAGTGCCTGCCATCCTTTTAAAAAATTTGTTTTACTTTTTTATACAGTTTTAAAGCTAATTGCAAAATATTGGCTATATTCCTCATGTTGTACAATATCATATGCCCAATATTTTGTACCTCCCACTCCCCACTCCTGTACTGCCTCTCCTCCTTTGCCACCATAACCACTAGTTTGCTCTCTGTATCTGTGGGTCAGCTTCTTTTTTGTTACATTTACTCGTGTGCTATATGTTTTAGATTTCACATATAAATAATATACAGTATTTGTCTTTTTTCCATGAATCACTTCACATAATACACTCCAAATTCATCCATGTTGCTGCAAAAATATTCAGTTCTTTTTTTAGGCTCTTCTATCTGTGGAATTTTCCAGGCAAGAAGACTGGAGTGGGTTGCCATTTCCTCCTCCAGCTAAATATCTCTTATATATCAGCATTTCAGATCATTAACCTCACATGAGAAATACTTTTATTCTCCCAGTTGAGGAGTGAGGAAACTGAGGCATGTAGGCATTTCAGCTTATCACTTCCATAATAAGCTGAGGGACCGAACTAGTAAGTCATCAAGCTGAGATTTGAACCCGGTGATCAGGCGTCAGAATCTTTTTACTTAGCTACTGTGATAAACTGCCTCCAGTAATGAAAGACTAGAGGATGTGTATGAATTGGAGGACAGAAGGATTTCGGGATTGGAATAAAATCTAGTCCAATCCCTGCCCTGGGGATTCCCAACCAGCAACTGTCCTCTACATGAACAGTTGTGGTCGTCCTGACTTTCCATCCTGTCTCCTCACTGCCTGCTCCCCAGGGATCCTCCCACAATGCAAACCTGATCCTTCCACTTTCTTCACACCTGCCTTCTGTCCCCTGGTGTCCACAGAGCAAATGTCGTCCCCCTAGGTTGACACCGAGGACCTCTGTGTTCTGTCTCCACTTCCGCCTCTCGCCTCACCTCCCACTGAACTCTGCATCGCACCATGTGGTTACATGAGCCAGTCCTGCACATTTCCTGACTGGGGAGATAATAGAGTTATTGTGAGAATTAAATTAAATAATCAATATAAAATGCTCAGAATAGAGCCTGGAATGTCTGACTGTTCAATAAATGCTAGCACTATTATTTTCATTTATTTCCTATTATCTTGCTGAAATTGCTACACCCAACATATAGCTTATTCCTCAGTTCTCTCACTGGTCCTAGAATTGCTTTGTAATACACTGTAAAATGAAGGAACTTTATTGCTCTTCTAATTTATAAATTCGGAGGCAGCGTGTGTCCCTTCGGGGTCCAGTCGGAGCTGTTCCTCTCTTTCTCTGCAGGTTTCTCAGCTTTGCCTTCCTCTCCGCTGCCTTGTCTTATAGGCTGGCTTCCATTAGGGCTGCCAGAAGGCTTCCAACAACAGCAGGAACTATCTGCTTTCTCATTCGCATTTACTGCGAAAGAAAACATTGCATCTCATGACCATCCATCCAAAGCACTGAGTTTGGTTCTGATTAAATCGCCTCCAAAACAGTCACCGTAGCCTGGCAAAGCCTGATTTGGTGAGTTGGATGGTGACTCTAAGATACAGACACATTCTAAGTCCCAGAACCTGTAACCATATATGGAAAAGGGGGGGTTGCTGATGTAATTAAGTTAAGGATCTCTAGTTAAGCTCATCCTGAATTATCTTGGGGTTGGCAACAGACCCAATGACAAATAGCCTTATAAAACAAAGGAGAGAGCTATGTGACGTTGGAAGCAGAGATTGGAGCCACCGGAAGTCAGAAGAGGCAATGAAGGGTTCTCCCCTAGTGCCTCCAAGAGTTCTGTGATCCATTTCTGTTGGTTACACCACAGTTGATTCCAATTGTGAAGTGCCTGCCATCCTTTTAAAAAATTTGTTTTACTTTTTTATACAGTTTTAAAGCTAATTGCAAAATATTGGCTATATTCCTCATGTTGTACAATATCATATGCCCAATATTTTGTACCTCCCACTCCCCACTCCTGTACTGCCTCTCCTCCTTTGCCACCATAACCACTAGTTTGCTCTCTGTATCTGTGGGTCAGCTTCTTTTTTGTTACATTTACTCGTGTGCTATATGTTTTAGATTTCACATATAAATAATATACAGTATTTGTCTTTTTTCCATGAATCACTTCACATAATACACTCCAAATTCATCCATGTTGCTGCAAAAATATTCAATTCTTTTTTTATGATTCCTATTCCATTAAGTGAAAGTTGCTCAGTTGTGTTCCACTCTTTGCGACCCCATGGACTATATGATCCATGGAATTCTCCAGGCCAGAATATTGGAGTGAGTAGCCTTTCCCTTCTCCAGGGGATCTTCCCAACCCAGGGATCGAACCCAGGTCTCCAGCACTGCAGGCAGTATCTTTACCAGCTGAGCCACAAGGGAAGCCCAAGAACACTGGAGTGAGTAGACTAACCCTTCTCCAGCGGATCTTCCCAACCCAGGAACCGGGGTCTCCTGCATTGCAGACGGATTCTTTACTATCTGAGCTATCAAGGGAAGCCCCCTTATCCCATTGTATGTGTGTGTACACACACCTATCCCACTGTATGTTTGTATATATATCCACACACACATCACATCTTCTTTATCCATTTATCTATTGACAGATTCTGAGATTGTGGAAGCCATCTTTTATTCAGCACTTGTTAGATTATCTTGTTAACTACTATGGTAACTAAAATTTAATCATTTCATTGGACTTGATAAACACCCCCTTATTCAATCTGTAGTTATCATTTATCTCATCTGACATAATCTCTCTCTTCAAGTCATCTGAGAAATGACCACTCAAATTGCCATTCTGTTCTCCCAGGACTCAAAAACTTTTCAAGGACTCCCTCTATCTTCATGGGACGCTTCAATGAAACAGAATTTGGTGCTGTGTTTACCTTTGGTTTCCAGAATGTGATTCTGGTGATTCCTGACTGACGTATAAATACATGCTATAAGTTCTTGTGACTGTGCTTAAACAAATGTAAAATATAACTAATATAACTCTATTCCTGTATTTTCCATATTTAATGCTTGGACATCTTTGGAGTGGAACAAGTAAAAATGAGAACTGAGAATAGAGTCCATTCAACAATAATCTGTATGGGTATTTTTATTTTCCCCCTGTTTAATACAAACCAGGGCCTTTGGTTTTAGTCTTAGGCAGTCTTTAGAAATAGACTATTGTTGCAAAACCAAAAACCAAAATAAAGCAAAGAACTTTACACTGAACACGAGAATGTAAAATATGAGTTTAAAACTTTTTCTTCTAAAACAAAGAATAGAAAGGCGAAACCTTGTCTTGTTATAGACCTTAATTGTAATTAAAATTTAATTGCAATAGCTAAAAGTAGAAGGTACCTGTTAAATAAATTACACAGGAAATCAAAGCAACAAAATGCATAAGGAGGCACCCACAAATTAGTGTCTAGTGAAGGAATATGTTTCTGTGTTCCTTATGACAAAACACATTGAACAATGGAGCTATTGCAGAAATAGACCATGAAACATGGGTCTGAGAGACCACGTGAAGCTTATTTGAAAAAATCAGTATTGTGCTACCCATTCATAGTAATGTCACAAACTGTTTTCCTTTAAAATTACTTTGTAATGGTAATGTACTATATTAGTTTTTTTTGCTGCTATAAAAAATCATATCAAATTTAGTGGCTTAAATGGTACAAATGTATTATCTTACAGTTGGTGGGTGGGCAGTTTGATCTTGGCTGGCTAATTAACACTGAACACAGAAATTTATAACATACCAGTAAATTTAATTAATTATTTAATAATTAATAATAAACATATCTTAAATGATTGAAATTAAATAGAAAAGCTCAAGTATGACAAGGTGAGAAGACATTGATCAACACATATTTAAAACATGCTAAAGTTCTGTGAGAACTATAAAATTTATTAGAAGAATTTATTGTTAAGAAGGTATTTTTGTACAAATATTTACATTCAGTTCAGTTCAGTTACTCAGTCGTGTCCGACTCTTTGAGACCCCATGAATCGCAGCACGCCAGGCCTCCCTGTCCATCACCAACTCCCGGAGTTCACTCAGACTCATGTCCACCGAGTCAGTGATGCCATCCAGCCATCTCATCCTCCGTCATCCCCCTCTCCTCCTGCCCCCAATCCCTCCCGTCATCAGAGTCTTTTCCAATGAGTCACCTCTTCTCATGAGGTGGCCAAAGTACTGGAGTTTCAGCTTTAGCATCATTCCTTCCAAAGAACATCCAGGGCTGATCTTCAGAATGGACTGGTTGAATCTCCTTGCAGTCCAAGGGACTCTCAAGAGTCTTCTCCAACACCACAGTTCAAAAGCATCAATTCTTCGGCACTCAGCCTTCTTCCCAGTCCAACTCTCACATCCATACATGACCACAGGAAAAACCATAGCCTTGACTAGACGGACCTTAGTCAGCAAAATAATGTCTCTGCTTTTGAATATACTATCTAGGTTGGTCATAACTTTTCTTCCAAGGAGTAAGCATCTTTACTACTTACCAAACAGAAAGGGAAATCTGTAGATTCAAAGAAAGCAGAATAGAGAGGACTTAATAATTTTAGGAAACCAAAGAAGAAAGAGAAAATCCATTTTAAAAATAAATAAAAGACAACAGTTTATGATAACTTAAATTACAATATATTTAAAAGTGGATGACTAAAAAGTGATTACTACATGTGAAAACATGTGATATGCCACAAAAGTTGTTTTGGAGGAAATCAGTAAGCTTATATAGAGTGTTTTATGAAAAAGATCTGACATACATAAACTGGTTTTCAATTCAAAAACTTTTGGGGAAAAAAAAAACCAGATATCCCTAAAGAAAAAAAGCAGAATGAAGAAAGAAATGAAGATAAGAGAAGAAATCAATAACTAGAAAACAAAAAACAATATAGAGGCATTGCAATATACTTTTAAATAAAACAGACAATTCTCTAACAAGAATGTCCAAAGAAAGTAATAGAAAGCACAAATCCTGTACTGAGAATGAAAAGGGGGTTATATTTACAGCTATGAAAGACATCTTTAAAGTCATAAGAAAATAGTATGAACAACTCTATGCTTATACATTTGGACATTAGAAGGAAATGATAGTTGTCTAGGCAATATACTTTTCTAAAGCTAACTAAAGAAAAGTGAAATGAATAAATAAATAACCATGAACAAAATCAAATCAGTAATCAGATTGATTTTCCATTCCTCAAATATAGGCCCATATGTTTGCACAAACATACTTTGTTGTTCAATCACTAAGTCATGTATGACTCCTTGCAACACCATGGACTATAGCATACTAGGCTTCTCGGTCTTCCACTATCTCCTGGAATTTCCTCAGATGCATGTGCATTGAATGAATTGATGGACATGAATCTAATCATCTTATCCTCTGCCGTCTCCTTCTTCTTTTGCCTTCAATCTTTCCCAGCATCAGGGTCTTTTCCAATGAGTCAGTTCTGCCCATTCAGGTGGCCAAAGTATTGGAGTTTCAGCTTCAGCATCAGTCCTTCCAATAAATATTCAGAGTTGATTTATTTTAGGTTTGACTGGTTGGATCTCCTTTCTGTCTAAGGGACTCTCAAAAGTCGAAAACACCACAGTTCAAAAGCATCAGTTCTTCAGTGCTCAGCTTTCTTTATGGTCCAGCTATCACATCCGTACATGACTACTGGATAGGAACTTGAAATATACAAAATCAGCATTAAAAATCAATAGTAAAACAATAAACTACTGGAAATTCCCTGGTGGTCTAGTGATTAAGATCCTGTGCTTTCACTGCTTAGGGTCCGGGTTCAAACCCTGGTCAGAGAACTAAGATCCTGTGCTGCACAGCCAAAATAAATAAGTTTTAAAATAATCATAAACTACTCAGTAAATAGGGCTTCCCACATGGCTCTGGTGCTAAGAATCTGCCTGCCAGTGCAGGAGATGCAAGAGATGCGGGTTCGAAGTAGAGTTGGACAGTTGTCCATGTAAAATGAATAGCCTATAGCATACACAAAAGTACATTCCAATTGGATTAAGGTTCCAATTATGAAAAGTAAAACCTTTAAAATCCCTGAAAGGATATATGACAGAATAATCATGTTATTTGAAGGGAAGGAATATTATCTTAGAAAATTTGTAAAAATCAAACTGAGCTGGATGCTGTCCATTTCCGCCATCCTCCTCCCTGCGCTGAGGTTTAGGAAGTTCAGGGTACTGTGCTCCAGAAAAGGCTGCCTGGTCCTCAGGCCATCAGTCAGCTTTGCCAGATGAGTCACTGACATGAAGTCTCAGAACAGGAGGAAATTGCAGATGGGGTAGTTTTTCTTCTGGTTCGCTTAACACCTGGCAGCATCGTGTTGTCCATGTCCTTGTCCAACAGGCTACAGCTCCCATCAGCTCCTCTCCCAGCCCCTCTCCAGGCTCCAGGAATACTGGCTTTATTTCCTGTCTTCACTTCCAGGGGTGGTTGCTGCTCCTTGACCTTGCAGACTGCTCTTCCTCTTGTTGGTTTCCCTAAAACCCTGAACACATCCTTGTAAGCTATTCCCCAGTGTCTTGATTTCGAGTACATCACGTGTGTTCTTTCAAGACCATAGCTAATAAATCATCAAGGAAAATGGAAAAAAATTTATTTTAAACTTCTACCTGATAAAACAATCATACCACCAGCAACGGAAGGAAGGAAGGAAAGAAAAAGTTGCAGACAGGAAGATTTTTGTAATACGCATAGCTGATGAAGAATTCCCATTCAATAAGAAAAAAAAAAAAAAACAATGAGAAGGAAATATAAGCAGGAAATGCATAGAAGAGGAAACTGGAATAGCAAAAAGACAAAGCAAAACTGAAACCCCTGGTATTATAACTTTTCCATCCCTACACAACTTCTGAGCTACATGGCACCTTCTCGAGCCTCCTGGGGAGTTGTGAGTGGAGGAAGCGAAGCCTGTAGAGTAGGCACCTGAGGCAGTCAGGACAGAGTTTTCTGTCTTCAAGCTTGCTGGGAGTGACAGCATTGGGGCGAGGGCTGGAGGGGTTGCAGAGGGGGAAGTCATTGGATAAGGAAGTTCAGACTGAGACCCAGGCTTCTAAGTAATGGAGCTGCACTTCACAGCAGCCCAGAAGAGCTGGAGGTGGGAGTGAGGACTTGTTCATCAGAGATAGAGGCAAACAAATGGTGGAACCAAGCGATAGTAAACTTTGTGCTGGTGTGGTAGTAAATTAAGGGAATTTGTCCCTGATGGTCTGTATTTTCTTACAGGGTGGGAAAGAGATGGAGAACAGGGAATCTGCTATGAGAGAGGAAGAAGAAGCAATGCTGTGAGGTCCTGTGGAGGCTGAGAGTAGAGACAGGTGGTACCCTGACTCTGGATTCTTCTAACGAGGTCTCAATTGACCTTACAAAACTTCCTTCCTTAATACCGTATTCTGCCAAACTGACTAACTCAATTTTCCTTTTAAATTAATTGCCTCCATCTAGTAATTGCTACACTGTAATCCCCAAATGCTTCTGTTGATAGTCTTGGTTATTGGAAAGAATAATTTCTAAAGTGTTGGAAAAGAAATACTGGAGTGAAATAATTATTTTTATATCTTTGCAATTAGGGATTCCTTGGTAGCTCTGATAGTAAAGAATCTGCCTGCATTGCGGGAGACCCGAGTTTGATCCCTGGGTTGGGAAGATCCCCTGGAGTAGGAAATGGCATCCCACTTCAGTATTATTGCCTGGAGAATTCCATGGACAGAGGAGCCTGGCAGGCTATAGGGCGAGGGGTTGCCAAGAGTTGGACACGACTGAGTGGCTAACACTACTAATTACTAGGGATAAATCCACAGGATATGCAAATAAAAATAAATATGCACTTTTTTTTAACAAAGTCACAGAGACCCTTTCAGTATTTTAATAGTCTGTTTCTCCATTTGAAGTTTAGAACTAAGGAATTACAAGTACAACTAAAAAGCTATCTGTGTCTTGTTATTGGAGCTCCAGATTCAATTCAGTGCAGTCCATTGTTGGGTACCTGTTAGTCTCAAGGTACTATGCTTATGAGTGAGGAAAGGAAGGATTGAACAAAATACAGGGAGCCTTTGACCGTGGAAATGCTGAATAATGTTGGTACATAAAATAGCATTATTCTAAGTAATTTCAATCTCCAGTAGTCTGCACTTTTTCCACAGGCATGGAGGTAGATACATGGTGTCCAAATAGGTGTGTGTTTTCCCATCACAACTGACCTTCAGGCTTGCTTAAAGCAATATGCTGTTCCTCATGCCTCACCTTTGTTTAATGAGAGCCATTTCCTAATGCCAGTGTTGGGTTAATGGACTGAGATGGGAGAAAATCAAACATATCTCTCCGTTTTCCACCAGATTGCTTTTCTGCCTTGTGGCTTTAATCACTCAGTTCTACTCACATCTGCCATCATAACAATTATGGGTTTTCTCCCGACTTTTTACCCAGGAGGGTATGTCAGAGTATAGCAACATCTCCTGAAGAAAGGAAGGGCAGATCCTTAATCTTTTTTTCCAGCATCGTAGGTAATAATTTTCCTCTGTAAACCCCCAAGGAGTACTTCTTTTGGTTTTCACACCCACCATTTCCCACAGGTCTTTGGCTCTGTTCTGATTTATGAGCTCTCTTCTATCCTCTTTCTTCCGAGATAAGTTTTAATTATGTAGACAGATTGTGAAAGTCTCTTCTTTTCCTTGTAAACAACTATTTCTTTGTTGGTAGTAGATTTGGTCTAACTGGTTTCCTCCTGTCTGAATCTTCTTGTGGACTTGGGAATGGTGTCTGTTCATTGTTTAGCTGCAGCATCAAGAAAAGAGAAAACTGACCCTGTGCCCCAAGTTTCTAGGCTGAAATTTGGACAAGTGCATATTACAGACTGCAAGCTCTATGCCCCAAGTTTCCAGGCTGAAATTTGGACAAGTGCATAGTGTGGGCTGGAGTTTTCCTTGAAGGATTCGATCTTAGAGCACCTCAAATTGCAGATCTCCCTCCGGAATTGCTATCTGTTGCATATGTTTGGAAAGTCCATAATATTTCAGGTTTGACTCAATATAAGAGCAGAGTAAATGCTAGTGCTCAGGCGCTTCAGTTTTGTCTGAGTCTTTTTGAACCTATGGACTGTAGCCCGCCGGACTCCTCTGTCCACGAGATTCTCCAGGCAAGAATACTGGAGTGGGTTGCCATGCCTTCCTCCAGGGGATCTTCTTGACCCCGGGAAGGAACCTGCATCTCTTAGGTCTTCTGCTTTGGCAGGTGGGTTCTTTATCACTAGTGCCACCTGGGAAGCCAACAAGAGCATAATATCACTCACCAAATAAGCAGTATGATCATGCTCTGAGTTATTCTACTTATTTAAAAACTTCCTCCAGGACTAAAATCAAGAAAGTGCTTGAAATCCTCAAAAGTACGTGTGACAACGTTAGCCACTGCCCCTTCCTCAAGGGACTAGAGAAGTGGATTCGAGAAAGCTCCTCTGGTAGTACTGACAATCACTGCTCTTACTCTGGCCCCTTCCACATATAATCAAAATATGAAGGAAAAATGTAGTTAAAATATGACTATTTGTTGTTTTACATAAACACTTTTACTATTTGGTGGATTTCTTTTTTTTTTTCTAATCAAGAGATCTTACTGCCATATCCATGTCTAATTCTGACCTCAAAGGTTACCTTTGAAGCCCAACATCTGAGTGAAAATTGATTTTGCCAAGAATAGCTAAATATTATCCTTTCAGAAACCTAGCAATCTGCCACAGCACATTTTAACTTTTACCTGGCACCTCACCAAACACCTCTTAAAAAGGCTAAATCAATATTCTTTCAGAAGTTTTTGAGACATCTTTGGAGAGAAAGGAGAGAGAATTTTTAGACACAGCAGTGTGTGATGTCCTCACGCTAAGAAACCATTAATTCAGCTCATCCAAAGATGAGATGTGGTACATGGCCAAGGAACGGAGCCAAGATCTTTGACCAGCCTTAGACAAAATGCCATGACCTTGGCCTCATTAGATGGGGTGCTAATTACCTGAGCTCACCATACAAGCTACTGCATATTTGTATGGCTGTTCACAAGGAGTAGGGCTTCTTAACTTGAGTTTCAGTAGGGGTCTGTAAACATACTGACATTTGACCCAAGACTTTATGTCTTTATTTTTCCAGGGAGGGGATTTATATTTTCATCACATTCTCAAAAGTGGGTGGAGCTTTAAAAAAGAAAAGCTAAAAGGTTAGGATTCCACTAAATGTGATAGTTCTTAAAATAATGTTATTGCAATATTTCTTTACCAGAGGAAAATAACAGAATGGGAAAGACTAGAGATCTCTTCAAGAAAATTAGAGATACCAAGGGAACATTTTATGCAAGGATGGGCTCGATAAAGGACAGAAATGGTATGGACCTAACAGAAGCAGAAGATATTAAGAAGAGGTGGCAAGAATACATGGAAGAACTGTACAAAAGATTGATGCTTTTGAACTGTGGTGTTGGAGAAGACTCTTGAGAGTCCCTTGGACTGCAAGGAGATCCAACCAGTCCATTCTGAAGGAGATCAACCCTGGGATTCCTTTGGAAGGAATGATGCCAAAGCTGAAACTCCAGTACTTTGGCCACCTCATGCGAAGAGTTGACTCATTGGAAAAGACTCTGATGCTGGGAGGGATTGGGGGCAGGAGGAGAAGGGGACAACCGAGGATGAGATGGCTGGATGGCATCACAGACTCGATGGACGTGAGTCTGGGTGAACTCCGAGAGATGGTGATGAACAGGGAGGCCTGGCGTGCTGCGATTCCTGGGGTCACAAAGAGTCGGACACGACTGAGCAACTGAACTGAACTGACCATACCATACATCGCTCAGTTGTGTCCAACTCTTTGCGACCCCGTGGACTGTAGCCTACTAGGCTCTTCCGTCCATGGGATTCTCCAGGCAAGAATACTGGAGTGGGTTGCCATTTCCTTCTCCAGGGGATCTTCCCGACCCAGGGATCGAACCTGGGTCTCTCGCATTGGAGGCAGACGCTTTAACCTCTGAGCCACTAACCTTTTATCACTGAGGTAGATTTCTGTAATCTGAGGTAAACTTCTCTATTCCCATGTAATTGAGGGAGAGGCCATGGAACTCTGAACTTTTCATATTTATCCTGTTATGCCTTTTGAGGGATTTTAAGTGTACTCTTTAAATAGGAGACTTTGACTTTTTTGTTTTTAAAAGAAGGATTGGAAGAAATGCTATTTCTTCTATTATTTATTTAGTTGTGGCTGCACTAGGTCTTTGTTGCTTTGCATTGGCTTTCTCTAGTTGCAGCAATGGAGGTGACTCTTCATTGCAGTGCGCTGGCTTCTCATTGTGGTGACTTCTCTTGTTTCCAAGCACGGACTCTAGGGTGGGTGGGCTGCAGTAGCTGCGGCTCATAGGCTTCGTTGCTTCGAGTCATGTGGAATCTTCCCAGACCAGGAATCAAACCCAGGTCCCCAGAATTGACAAGCAGATTCTTAGCCACTGAGCCACCAGGGACGTCCAGAGACTCTTAACTTTTAAAATAGAGAGAAATGATGATTGAACCCTTCATTTTTGAATTCTATATATTTTTAAGACATGAAGTGGTGTTTTCCCCCTTCATTCTAGGAACGTGTTTTTCAAAAACCTTTTTTCAAAAATCTATTCTGAGAGTCTTCTTTCCACTCACAAACGTTTTAAGATAACCTGAAGTCTGGTATGCTTCCCCTAATTAAATGTTAGACTGTTACTTATTAACTGTAGAGTAGCACATTACTTGGGATTTCCCTGGTAGCTCAGCTGGTAAAGAATCCGCCTGCAATGCAAGAGACCCTGGTTCGATTCCTGAGTTGGGAAGATCCCCTGGAGGAGGGAATGACAACTCCCTCCAGTATTTTTGCCTGGAGAATCCCCATGGACAGAGGAGCCTGGTGGGCTACAATCATGGGGTCACAAAGAGTCGGACACGACTGAGTGACTAAGCACAGCATGTTACTTAGCTAAGGTAAAGGTCGAAATAGAAAATTGCCATTCTAGGGACATCAACTATAGTCTTTCCTGTCTTCTGAGTGTTATTAAAGTTCATGGAAATTCTCAGTTATACACACATGAAAGTGAACATTTTAGTCGCTCAGTCATGTCTAATTCTTTGCAACCCTATGGACTGTAGCCCACCAGGCTCCTCTGTCCATGGGATTTCCCAGGCAAGAATACTGGAGTGGGTTACCATTTCTTTCTCCAGGGGATCTTCCCAACCCAGGAATTAAACCTGGGTCTTCTGCATTGCAGGCAGATTCTTTCCTACTGAACCACCTGGGAAATCATTATATAGTGCATATTTATACCATATTTCAGAAGAAATGTCATCAGCAAGCTACAGTGTGGATTTTTTAAAATTCTAGGTTACTTTGTGGAATGAGCGCTTAAGGGAAAAAGGAAGGATCGAAGCTCTGGGGAAAACTAAACCATGTGGTCTTCAGAAGTAAGGAGAGATGCAACCCTGTGAATTGGTCATGAACCCCAAACAAGTCTTCCTGTCAGTGCTGCTGTTTGGCATAGCAGGGCTACTCCTCTTCATGTACTTGCAAGTCTGCATTGAAGAACAACACCCAGGTAAAACTTCAACTTTTTTTCCCCCTATTTTTAATTATAATGGTCGTTTTCAGGTAAATAAGTTGTGGCATTTATAAATATATACTAAGTCACAAGATTTCCAGCAACACAAAACACTGGACACAAAACCTCCAGCTCCTCAAAGAAAGCATGGTTATACATTTCTGGTGAGCATTTACTCGGTCCCTTGGGACCATTCTTGGAATTTTTATTATCTTGGGCCAGTGGTTTGATAGCCCTTTCAGCAAGGACTGCTTGTAGAGAATTCATCCTCTCACTTATCCTGCCTTTGATGTGTCTACTAAGCATTGCACACAAGCCTAATAAGAGATGAGTATACAGCAAACTCTCTCTTAATTCCTTTAAAATTTTTACGTTACTATTCCAGTTGGTGTAGAAATTCTTTCATTCTTTTATTATAAAACGAGGGTTGGCAGACCTTCTCAGTAAAAGTATAGAAAGTATTTTAGGTTTTGCAGGCTATATTGTCTCTATCACAACTACAGTTGTCTCTATCTACAACCAGTAGATCGCAAAAGCAGCCAAGTATTGTTATGTAAACAAATGGATCAAGCTTTGTTCCAATAAAACTTTATTTATAAAAACAGGTGGTAGGCCACATTTGGTCCACAAGCCATAGTTAATTGCTAGTACTATACTCATTTTGTATTAATACACTGATTATTCAGTTTGTAATTTGCTACACTTTGGAGGCACTCAATTACTGTTACAATGGATTATGTTTATAATGATGCAAGGAAATGTTTTAGAACACCATAGAAATATATACACGTAGGTGTTGTGAAATTTGGTTGTTTTCCATTGGTAGAAATAGCCTATGGCCTATGACAGTTAACAAAAATAAAGTAAAAGCAGAACAATTCCTTAATTGTTTCCAATTGTGGCTCATTTGAAAATCATTCTAGATATAAAGCCCTTAAGAATCTGCTCTGAAAGATAACTCCATACTAAGTCATAAATAATGGTAATTGTAAAAGTGATTCCATTTTAAAATTCCTTTCCTTGGTTTAGCCTCATAGACACTTTGAAATTATTTATTTCTATGGTAACTCTTGTGAAAAGAGTTTGCATGTGATTATTTTCTAGAGAACATGTAACATATTGTCAAAACTTATTTTTAATTCCCATTGTAGACATTATAATATTTCTGTTTTCTATATTACTGCAATATTTTATCATAATAACTTAAACAATATTGAATGAAACCATCTGTGCTAAAATAAATAGGCTAATTCCTTTGGCAATATAATTCCTAGCATAGATATTGTCACATAGTAAGCCTTCAGTAGGTGTTTGTTGAATGAGTGAATTAAAACTCATTGCTGACTGTAGACTGGAATGCAGCAATGGAGGAAGAAGCAGCAATTTCATTATTAGGAGATTTGTTAATATCATAGTCTCATGATGAATTTCTCGAGAAAAGTGTCACAACAAAGCTCCAATACGTAAAAAAAAAAAATATATTCATATATACAGACTAATGGAGAAATATTATGATTTAGTCTGTCAGTAAGAATCTACCTAACATCTGAAAAAAGTCTAGTTGTATAATAGCATGACATATACAATGCAATTTACAAAGCTTATCCAGGAACATCAATAGCTACAATTTATTGAAAACTTAGTATGTGCTAGATGTTTTCCCTTATCCTATTGATATCTCACTGGACATGATATTCTAAGTTTGTAGATGAGGAAGCTAAGGCTCAGGCAGATATTCAAGGCCCCACATGTGTAGGCTGAGATGCAAAGGAAAAGCTAGGATTCAAACCCAGGTTATGCCTCTCCAAAATCCATGCCTCTACCCTACACACTACTTCTGTGAATGTGAAAAAGTGAATAATATTACCCGCTAGAGCACAGATGAAGGAGCTGAGACTTTAAACTGAAACTTTTAAGTGACGTGCCCATAGATACAGAGCTGCTGCTAAGTCGCTTCAGTCGTGTCCGACTCTGTGCGACCCCATAGACGGCAGTCCCAACAGGCTCCTCTGTCCTTGGGATTCTCCAGGCAAGAATACTGGAGTGAGTTGCCATTTCCTTCTCCAGTGCCTGAAAGTGAAAAGTGAAAGTGAAGTCGCTCAGTCATATCCTTGTGCGACCCCATAGACGGCAGTCCCAACAGGCTCCTCTGTCCTTGGGATTCTCCAGGCAAGAATACTGGAGTGAGTTGCCATTTCCTTCTCCAGTGCCTGAAAGTGAAAAGTGAAAGTGAAGTCGCTCAGTCATATCCAACTCTTAGCAATCCCATGGACTGTAGCCTACCAGGTTCCTTTGCCCATGGGATTCTCTAGGCAAGAATACTGGAGTGGGTTGCCATTGCCTTCTCGAGTTACAGAGCTAGGCATCTTCAAAGTATGATCCATGCCCAGGTTCTCCTGTGCCTTTTAAGTCCTAAAAGAACCTCCTAATAAAAAAAAACAGAAAAGATAAACATATATATAATACATCAGTGATACTATGTTTTAAAATCACTGACTTGGTAAATCTAAGCTATATTTATAAATTCATAGAGGTACTCTCGTCTACAAGTTAGATTCTTTTAAAAATTAAAAAAATTTTTCTTGACTTCATAAATTTGTCAAGTTGGGAAATTAGTTTCCCCAGTGAAGATAAGACACTAAAACATTTCCCATTTATTCTCTTAAATTTTGCTTGTGATTTGCTAGAAGGACTTTCCCTTATTCTCAATATATCCTAAGTGAATTACATAATATTTCACAATCTACTCATGACAATGAGTATGAACATTAGAACCAGGATTCCTTTAGATAACTATTTTACTGAAGAAATGTTTTATTATTCTTCACTAAGACTTCATCTGGAGTTTTGCCTTACACTAGGCTAGTCCCTAGGTCATAATTCTGTCGTTTTCTAGGTAGACAGTTGGGTGTGTATTTTATATGTGTTTCAGATAGCATCAAGAAGAGCACACATTTTAAAAATATTTTTATTTCTTTTTAATTGAAGGATAATTGCTTTACAATATTGCATTAGTTTCTGCTATACATCAGCATGAATCAGTCATAGGTAGACATATATCCCCTCCCTCCTGAAACCTCTCTCTCATCCCCCATGCCTTCCCATCTCTAAGTTCTTACAGAGCCCTGGTTTGAGAGGAAGATCACTCATTTTTTTAAGGCAGTCTCTTTGACTCAGAAAATACCTGAATGTGTGCTTTGATGGTAAAGAGAAATCTGAGTTTTGTACACTTTAAAACTGTCACTCACAGCAATTTGGTAGATGTCTGCTCCTCTGTAAGTAGCGCAGATTTTAAAGCTCTGGATGGTTTGATCTCATGTACATTTCAGTTGTACCATAAGAGCTCTTAGGTTCTTTTCATACACTTTTTCTTTTGAGGCTTTTAAAATCCAGGAAGATACAGCTGTTTTCTTGCCTTCCGAGTTTTTCCTGGGCTGCTTCTTATTAAAATAAAATGCTTGAAGATTATGATTATGAAAAAAATCTCAAATGTGCTCTATGTACTAGTAGAAGATTATGAATAGACAGATATTTTGGAGCCAAAGAGGAAAAATGTGTGACAGAGAAATTAGGATCTATCCAATAATACAGCAAAGAGTTTCATATAAACATCCATTTTTCAGTACCATTATCAATTAATTTATACATCTCTCTGTGTTAATTTTCAGTATGTGGATGTATTATTATCAGTTTTATTTTGTATATTTTCCTCCTGTTAAAGAGTACAAGTTTTACATTCAGGGCAATTTTGAAAATCTCACATCTCCTTGCTAGCTCTGTGACTCTAGCCTTGATTTTCTCATCTGTAAAATGGGGGTAATAATCTTTTCCCTGTAGGGTTACAGTGAGGATCAAAGGAGACAGTGTCTACAAAGCAGTTAGCATGGTGCCTGGCAAGCAGTGAGGCCAATGAATGTGAGCTTTATTACTATTAATATCCTGGCAATGATGCAGAGCATCTACAGACTTGTTTTTTTTTTTCTGAATTATCCAAGTTAAACTCAGCCATGATTCAGGAAAACAGTCCCAAGCTTGTGCTTTAAATGATTAAGATAAGAAAAAAGGCTCAGTTTTAGCTCTGGTTGAAATAGTTGGGAGAGTCTAACTGGCACAGAGCCATCATGCTTCACAATGTAGACGCTGGAAGGAGAGTGAGGATTGGCAGACAGGAGAATTCTGGTCCAGGGCGATCTCAGATTGTACAGGCTGCCCAAGGTCAGGGCATTCATTCATTCAACAGCGTTTATTGAAGATGTAACAATGGGAGGTGCCAAGCCCTGTGATGAAAACAGGAGATGTAATTGAGAAGCAGATATAACCCCTGTTCTCAAGGAGACTATAGTCTCTTGGATTGTAAGGGAGAAAATGGTCTTGAGTCCAGGCCAAGGCTTTGGTACAAAAGGACAGTTCATTTTGACAGGAAGGAGTCTGGCCCTTCTTTATGAGGCAAAGTAATGAGTTAGGGCCAGGAGAAAGAGCCCAGTCAATTGTCAGTAATGGAACTGCTGAGCAGATAAAAGTCTTAGAAGGAGCAGTGTCAAGTTAGGAGCAGGGTCAGCAGAGGACCAGATCCGAAAGGATACATGCCAGTGTAAGATGCAATAGCCAGGAGGGCCATTTCAGGAGAAATCACAACAATGGCTTGTTTTCTCCCCTCCAACCCCTGTTGAAATTTACAATCTGGTGCTCTTTCTCTAGGTAGACTGTTTTGCAATCTGGTGCTCTTTCTCTAGGTAGACTGTTACTGCTAAACATAACAAGTAACAAAAGGTGTGGCGCATAATTGTTTTGTATGTGTAATAAGAGAGAGTGAAGGACCCCATCATCGCAGAATCAGAATGCCAGCTTTAGAAACAATTTAAAGATCCACCTTTAATCCTCACCACCTGTTTTTTAAATATATAAATCTGATGATGACGCTCCCGTGTTTACAACTTTTCAGTGATAGCTCAGTCCCTTTAGCAAAGCCGTGGGTGGGGCCAACTCCTGCTCCACAGCCTCACCGTAATTCCCTGGCCAGTGTTTCCGGCTTCATCACAATTTCTCTACCAAACCAAGTCTCAGATCTGGAGCGTTCTTCTCCCAGCTCTCACCTGTCAGTTGTTTGCTGTTGTTAAGTTGTGTCTGACTCTTTGTGACCCCATGGACTGCAGCATGTCAGGCTTCCCTGTCCTTCACTGTCTCCCTGAGTTTCCTCAAACTCATGTCCATGAAATCAGGGATGGCATCCAACCATCTCATCCCATCACCCGCTTCTCCTCTTGCCCTCAATCTTGCCCAGAATCAGGGGTCTTTTCCAGTGAGTCAGCTCTTCGCATCAGGTGGCCAAAGTGTTGTATGGTGGTGCTTTAGTTGCTAAGTCATGTCCAACTCTTGCGATCCCATGAACTGTAGCCCACCAGGCTCCTCTGTCCATGGGATTCTCCAGGTAAGAATACTGGAGTGGGTTGTGATTTCCTTCTCCAGGGGATCTTCCTCACCCAGGAATCAAACTGGGGTCTCCTGCATTGAAGGTGGATTCTTTACTGAATGAGCTATAAGGGAAGCCTATTCCATTGTATATAAACCAATAAATATGAGTTTCTATGACTTTGGTACTGTAAATAGTGCTGCAATGAACATAGGAGTTCATATATCTTTTCAAGTTAGTGTTTTCATTTTCCCCAGATGAAAACCCAGAAGTAGAAACATGGGATCATATGGTAGTCCTATTTTTAATTTTTTGAGGAACCTTCATACTGTTTACCAAAAGTGACTGCACCAATTTACATTCCCACCAACAGTACAGGAGGCTTTCCTTTTCTGCACATCCTCACCAACCCTCATTTCTAGTCTTTTTGATGATAGCCATTGTAACAAGTGTGAAGCAGTATCTCATTGTGATGTTGATTTGCATTTTCCTGATGATGAAGGACACGGAGCCTCTTTTCATGCCCCTTTGGCTATCTGCATGTCTTCTTTGGAAAAATGTTTATTCAGATTTTCTATTTTTTAAAAAATCAAATTGTTTGGGGTTTTATTGCATTCTATGAGTTGTTTATGTATTTTGGTTTTGGTTTACAAATATTTTCTCATCTCAACTCCAGTCTTGAACATGATTGGTCTAAAGTGTATGTTCATTTTGATCAATGATGTGACCTTTCTGTAAATCAAGATTTTACTCAAATCTTCCGTACTGTATAAGGCTACTTTTAATTTTTTGTTTTACAAAAGTACAGTTAGCATCAACAGGCCCAGATTATATTTTAACACTCCTCTGTTGGTATGAAAACTTTATAGTTAGTAGCTGTAAGCTTCTGATTTTAGGCCAAGTAAAGCCACCTTATTCTTTTTTCTCAGACAATTAACTGATGCAGGACCTTATAGGCAAACAGGCCTCTATGCTTTGGTATTTCTAACAAGATTTTGTATTGCTTTTTTTCAAACTAAATATATTTTGTGGCATATAAAGTTTTACTTTTAGACTAGATTGGTATAATTCTTTTCTCTTGCACCTCTCTGATGAGAAAGTATATTCTTTTCCTTCAGAATCATGCTGTTCTTCCTGATTTTGATGTTGCTGTATTGAAATTCTATTTTCTCCCAGGGGATCTTTTTATACCTGACCTGAAGCAAAGCCACTTATAACTTGGAAGGACATTATGGTTACTGTCAATCATATCCTAGGGAAAATAAAATCTCATTTCTTTTAAAAGTCACTTGTTTGAGTTACTTCCTCTGATTTTGATGAGAGCTGCAACCATTTTTTAAATCAAATGAATATCTGCTCCCACAGATCCCCTTTGGACACCTCCATATCCCGTCTTCCTTTTATGTGATTTTTCCCATCTCAGGCCCTTTTAGTTAGCTCTTCTCTCTTCCTAGAACATGTTTTCCTTCTCTGTTTCCGTTGCTGGCTTTTCCTTATCCTTCACAGTATAGCTCAAATAGCACCTTCTCTCAACATCCTATATAAAGTTGGTATACTCTGATAATATATCTCCCAGTACCTGTCTATTACTTCTTAAAGCCTATTTCATGACACTTACTCTATCTGTGAGCATTCCTTTTATATATTTACATATGCTCTACCTCTGTCCCCAATGGCAGGGAACTTGTATGTTGGTCACTGATGTTCATTCACCTGCCTGTCACCCACTTTCAGATTCTGATGTCACTTTTCACCTTATTATATACCCCCAGCACCCTCCAAATTCCATGTTTATTCTTATTCCCCCAGCTATCATTACTAGATTTTATAAAAATCTACTTTGATTGGATCAACTCTGTAGCAAACCTTGGCCACTGAGTATTATTCAAATTCTGCAGATTTTAACCAATTCTGACAATTACTTCTTAATTTCTAGTAGTGTGGCTTCTGGGATATGGGGCAAATGCAGGAGGCAGCTTGCAGGAAGACAGGAGACTCAGAAGGTGGGGTAGAGAGTTAAGACAAAGTCCACAGGGAGAAGCAAATTACAGGTGGCTGAGTGGTTGGTGGTTTAGTCACTAAGTTGTGTCTGACTCTTTTGACCCCATGGACTGTGGCCTGCCAGGTTTCTCTGTTCACATAATATCATCTTTAAGATTCTTTTACTTTATATCTTCTTTTCAGCTTTTGCAAATCAAAATTAGGACTTCTTAAAACACTACAGATGTTTAATGATACTCCTAGTACATTAAATAGATACAGAAATGTTAGTTGAGCACATAGATTTCCATTCAGAATTTTGAATGGAAAGATACAAATATAAAACATCAAACCTGCAGGTACAGGGCTGCTTGCTTTATTGGTAAATACCAATAGGGTGGTTAGCAGTTCATTGAGAATCAATTCAGATAACTACCAGTCATTAGTGTGGACTTTGATTATGAGTGCAAAGACCTCACTCACTAAATAAGTCATGGTGATAGGCAAGTTAGCTCCTGTTAGGGTTATTGGTTCAGTATGTAATACCACCTAGTTCAGACTGTCTGGTTTTCCTCATAAAAATAAATTTCAAAAACAGAAGCACCATCTAGTCCCAGCTTCCTCCTTTTACAGAGGAGCAACCAAGAGGCTTACATTTGCATAGTCAGGAAGCAACAAACCTGGCACTAAAACATGATGCCCAATAACTTCCTATTTTTTGCCCAATACTCTTCCTCTTCCCCTTGAGATAGAAGAGGATTCAGGACACTTAGCGTGTTTGGTTTGTTTCCTAAAGCGGCCTGAACACAGCTCAAACCCAATCTCGAAGTCTAGCAACCAGATGCATCACCAGGAACATATAGATATGTTCTGTTTATATATATAGTTTATACATATATAGTCTATGAAGAGAGAGAGAAAGATACAGTTTTCTGTTCTCCAGTTGAAAAATCTGCACAGAGAAGAACTGACTGTTGTAAAAGCCACAGACTTCAAAAGAAAGTTCAAGAGTACAGAACCAAGGTCTCTGGGAACATACCTTTCAAGAATAAATCAAGCATCCAAGAGGTTTGATAGGAAATTTCATGATATCCAGATCATCACAGATTAAAGAGGAATAAAATGTGAAAAGAAAACATGGAGTGTTTTAAATAAAAGAAGAACCTTATTTTTCACTAAGTGTTCTGTTTCCCTGAGCCACAGATTGCCAAAACTTATACTGAGGTTTTTTGTTTTTGTTTTTTAATAGGAAAAAAACTTTATTATGTGTGTGGGAGTACTCAACAGTGAGTAATTAGCAGAATAGCCAGAGGTAGAGGTTTATCTATCTGCAGAAGGAAATGGCAACCCACTGCAGTATTCTTGCCTGGGAAATCCCATGGACAGAGGAGCCTGGCAAGCTACAGTCTATGGTGTCACAAGAGTTGTACATGACTTAGCAACTACACCACCACCACCACTGGAGGTGGTGTATCAGTTTAACCAAACCTGGGGTGAGGAGTGGGGAGAGGGTGGGAGTGGTGGGGTCTTCGGTGTTAAAGAATAGAAGGTTCTGTTGGGCAGTCTCCTTGAGGCTCGAAGCTACCCCAGAATGGGGATTAAAGACAGCTGTACTTTGGGAAAGCTTTACTGTTATCATGAAAGAAAATTTCAGATATGGCTTTGCCGGGGTCCAGCCCCGGTGGGTCCAGGGAATTCAAAGCAGAGACAGCATCGGCGAGGAAAAACTTATTTATTTAGAAATATAATGAGAGATTAAGAAAGAACAGTGTAGTAGGAAAATTAGTGGAGAAAAGAGGCTGAATAACTTAGTTTACGTGGAAAACCAATAAAGTTCCAAGACAAGGAACTTGCACTGTCTACGTAGGCCACTGGCGCCCACTTAAATAGTGGAGGGTACCCCACCTTGGGCTCCCTTTCGCGTGGGTCTTAGAAGCCAGGGCAAATAAGTAGACATGGTGAGCCTCCACGCTCCAGATGGGAATTCAGCCAGAAAAGGGAGAAAAGAACGACATGGGGGAGCCAAGCATTGGTGCCAGACCCACAACTTTATTTTCAAAAGCAGCTTATATACCCCAAGTTGTACATAAAGAAATAATGGAATATGCAGAGTTATGCAGGGGCAGCAGTCCTGACCCCTATTGAGACCAGGCTTTCCTCTTTCATACCTTCCCGTATACAAAAGGCCTTAGGTGGTTTTACATCATCTTCTGGCCTGGGGGCCTGTTAGCATTTTTCTGGCTCTTTTCCTAGATAAATGTCTATCAACCAGAAAACTCTTCTTCCCTTAAAGTGTTTTTTCTTTAATCTGCTTCACCCTCAAAGTACTAAATAAAGTTACATTCCTGTAGAACAAAGGTGCAGTGGGTTATAACAAAGAAAGTACTTAACTCAAAGATCTAATGTTGCTAATACCAGGGCTACTACCTGTTTTTTCTATATACCATCTATATCTACAAATAAAAGATATGAAAACTTGGCAGCAAGTATAGGCTCAACAAATGAAATCCTTAATCAGTCCTATTCTAATGATTTTGACTCCTCGGAAGCCCCTACATTCCTAGGATGTTTTAAGCTTCCTGTGCTTCTCACTGTTGGGAGGCTGCAAACAATCACATGCGCAGCTGTAAGAGTCCAGCAGGCAGGCTAGAAAGCCATCAGAGGGAGTTTTGGATTGAAACACTCATATTATGCCCAGGAGATTTATTATCTAAAAGCTCTAAATTAACCTTTTCCAGAAAAAGGTAGTGGGGGGACAGCCCCCTGTTAATGTCAGAAGAGTAGGTGGAAAGCATAACACAGTAAAGCAGGCAGACTCTGGTTTTTGGGGGTAGATGCTCGGGAACAGGGGGTCTCCTGAGGCTCGATCCCGCCTTTGTGCATGCCGAGCCTCCTTCTTCATGATCTTTGCCATGGGCGGAGTTCCTCACGCTGGCTCCCGGCATGGCTTCTTTTTTCTGACTACTTCAACGGCTTTTCCAAACTTTCTCATTACACTGGGGTTCACAGAGTTACGCTTTGCTTTTGTAATATTCACTAATGCTCCACTGATTTGTAGGAGGGTCCCAATCCATGCTGCTTGTTAAGTGCTAAGTCGATTCGGTCATGTCCTGCTCTTTGCAACTTTATGGGCCATAGCCCACCAGGCTCCTCTGTTCATGGGATTCTTCAGGCAAGAATACTGGAGTGGGTTCCCATGCCCTCCTCCAGGGGATCTTCCAGGGGACCATGTCTCTTGCATTGGCAGGAGGTTTCTTTACCATTAGTGCCAGCTCAGAAGCTGAAACCCTCTAAGCAGCTTCTGTCCTTTTATACTGAGCTTTATATATACACATAAGATTGAAAGTAAATGGTTCTGTGCTGATGCAGCAGACAGAACTCATCACTAGTGCCCCCTTCCTATTCTCAAGCTTTTATCTCCATTTCCTGTGGCTTGACTCAGCCTGAGTTGTAAACATTTGCTTCCACGCCTGTCTCCCCAACTGGCAGCCTCATTGAGGGTCAGGACCCATTGTGCCTGGAACACAAGAGACCCCAGGAAAGAGCTCAATGGGAAGAAATGGGGGCGAGATTCCAGAGACAAGAAAGCTGACAGTTTCTGTAGGACTCCCAGTATATCAACCCATCTTTGGTGTGGCCCCAACCTTCTAGCTGTGTTTGCGAGCTTGGTTGCTCTAGATATTACCATAATGAGAGGGGAGTTTGGGGGAAAATGGGTACATGTATATGTATGGCTAAGTGAGTCTCTTTACTGTCTGCCTGAAACTGTTACCACATTGTTAATCGACTATACTCCAATATAAAATAAAAAATTTAAAAAAAAAATAAAAGAAGACTGTGCAGGCAGCGTTGCCACCAGTAACACTGACAGCCAGCATCTTTGGAAGTTTCTTGTTTGTTAGGACCATCTTAGAGATATATTGAGCAAAATACACCCTGCCCAGTTGCCTTTTTCTTCTCTGAAGGTGATATTTGACTGTTCCGTAGGTGGCAGCTGGCTACATATTTAGTAACGATTCTTGATGGGAGAGAATTTTCCTCATTAATTTTTTAAAAATTGAGACGGCCAGAAACTGACATCAAAAATGGTTCTGATTAGTCAAAGTAGAAACACTAACAGAGGCGAAATATCCAGCTTTCCGTGCTGTGGTCGAGTATGTGTGGAAATGCCTTAACATACTCTTAATAAAAACATCACAGTGATAAATGTAGAATTCCAGAATGCTTATTATGTGCTGTGTGGGTAAAGTGACAATTAATAGTTGTTTGCAAATGAAAAACAATAGACATGAATATTTATCAATTTCATGGTCCTGGAACAGCTTTCAGATTACTTTTATAACCAATTTATTATGAATTATGAGCTCATATAAACTAGGCTCACACAATCTTGCATTTCTTATGCTATAAAGTATTACTTTAAGATACAAATGATTTTTATCATAAGTAGTCTCCATGATTTCTGTTGATTACGTGACCCATCACAAAATAATTAGCTAAGAGAGCTACATTTAGTCATATTAAAAAACTCTTTTACTTTTCAACTTTCAAAATTCAGTTTTAGAATTATTTTCAGATGCATAAAAATTGAAAGCATTAGTTGCTCATTCGTGTCCAACTCTTTGCAACCCCATGGGCTATAGCCCACCAGGCTCCACTGTCCATGGGGTTCTCCAAGCCAGAATACTGAAGTGGGTAGGCAATCCCTTCTCCAGGGGATCTTCCAGATCCAGGGATTGAACCCGGGTCTCCTGCCTTTTGGGCAGATTCTCTACCATCTGAGCCATCAGGGAAGCCCTCAGATGAATAAGGCCCAAGAATATCTAGTAGAAGACAAGAGTGGCAGCTCTTATACACTCAATAAACCAATGTAGGTTTTACTAAGCCTTCTTTAAGTTTGCTCAGGAGAGAGAAGAATCCATAAAGCAGTTAGGCTGTTTATGATCATGCCACCAGAAATACACTGTAAATAATGGAATTGACACAGAATTTTGGGCCCAGAATTTTATGATTGACATTAAGGGTCAGTGGCTGCATTTTAGATCCATCCCCAGAAGCGATTCCATAATCAACAGAAATCAGAATTCCATTCACTGAACCACTGGCAGAAAATTAAGTAGAAACTCCGAGTTTGCTTTGGCTCCAAGGAAATTTCAATAACCCTGAGCTAGGGAAAATGACATAACTGCAACCTGAAATCCCATATCCAAAAAGTGAGATGCTCATTTTTTGGTAGAAATGTGAAGAGTTATGAGCAATGTAGAATAGATGGGGAAAATGGTGATGCACTTAAATGGAAAACTAGTAGTATTGAAAAAGTTTAATAGGTTTTAATTCTGTTTCTCATTCTTCTGAAATATTTTTACATTAACTTGATTGAGTTTGTAATGACAGATGTCCATTTGGTTAAAAAAAGAAAAAATCTTACCATATTCAAATTCTACTAAGGCAATACCTGGTGAAATTTAAATAGTCTTGTTTATTTCACAGCAACAGGTAGGCAGCTTTTTCCCCCTCTGTAGCTCTTACATTTAAATTCTACGCTCTCTGTTTACAATTGGCAAGAGTCAGGTTATCCTTGATTTTTGCCAAGATGCCAAGTTAACTTGGCCGATGTTGGATTCCAGAAGGCAAAGAGCCTTCTTCCCTGAAGCAATTTCTGATTAAGAAAAAAATGAGATCTCAAGTGTATTTTTAGCATCTGGAACTCTTAAAAATATTCATTTATGCAGTTTTGACTTTGAAGACCCTTTCAGTTGTTACATTTTGGGGGTGTACAGTGAGTAGCACTACTATGTAATTCATTACATCAACTTCAAACAACTGTGTTGCCATTCCTTCCAGAAACCTCCTTTGTAAGTTCGATTCCTGGGTTGGGAAGATCCACTGGAGAAGGGAAAGGCTACTCACTCCAGGATTCTGGCCAAGAGAATTCCATGTCCATGGGGTCACAAAGAGTCGGACACAACTGACTGACTTTCACTTTCAAGGCTCATAGGACTTCATAAGGGCATCTATCTATCTGCCTTTGTAGTCTCTGAATGTTCGTGAGAGTCATGGACAGTCAAGGACTGCAGGGAGGAGAGAGGATTCTTGGTGGAGGTTGGGGGGAGGCTATGAAAAACTTGACAGTAGAGTGTATCAACTGGCCTGACCCAGTGTGAAACGCACAGACTCAAGGTTTCCTGTGGCTGTGGAGATGCTGTTGTTGGGTTGCCAAGTTGGCCCTTTGTAACACCATGGACTACAGCACACCGGCTCCTCTGTCCTCCACTATCTCCTGGAGTTTGCTCAGATTCATGTCCATTGAGTCAGTGATGCTCTCTAACCATCTCATCCCAGTAATGTACTGGACACCTTCTGATCTAAGGGGCTCATCTTCAGGTGTCATATCTTTTTTGCCTTTTCATTCTGTTCATAGGGTTCTCGCAGCAAGAATAACGGAGTGGTTTGCCATTGTCTCCTCCATTGGACCATGATTTGCAGGAACTCTTCACTATGACCTGTCTGTCTTGGGTGGCCCTGCACGGCTTGGCTCATAGCTTCATCAGGTTATGCAAGCCCCTTTGCCATGACAAAGCTATGATCCATGAAGGGATGGAGGTGGTGGTCTGCAGAGAGTGGCCTTGTTGCCTTACCTTTTCATACCCCAATGGACTGCATGCTGGATGTCAGTGCATAAAATGGCCTCTTCTCCTGCCACAATATTTATGCCTGCTTTGGGACAAGTTACTCCCCAGCAGTTCTGAGGACTAAATAGGGTGTCCTGGAGAAATGAGTAAATCTTCCCTTGATTTTGACATTTCCTCCTTGCCCTCCCCAGACTTCCCATCTTGTTTTGTTTCTGATTCTGTAGAACTGAACTGAACCTAGGACACGATGCTCTATGGCATGAAGGACTATCTTTTACAAATGTAAATTTTCATTTAAACAAACATATATATTAATATGTGTGTTAATTAATATGTGTATTATTTAATCTGTCAGAAGATTCATTAAGATGCCACTGGATACTATGGCCTTTTACCCAGGTGACTATGACTTAAGGAAAAGGAAATAATTAGTCTTTGGGGGAATTACTGGACATAGGCTCTGAATTGGAGGGCCTCTCAGGTGGCTCAGTGGTAAAGGACCCGCCTGCCAATGCAGGAGACTCAGGTTCGATTTCTAGGTTGGGAAGATTCCCCTGAAGTAGGAAATGGCAACCCACTGTAGTATTCTTGCCTGGAAAATCCCATGGACAGAGGAGGCTGGTGGACTACAGTCCATGGGTTCACAAAGAGACAGACACAACTGCACACATGTGCAGGGACCAGGCCCTGAATTGACACTGATTTGTGAGACCCAAACATCATTGTCATCAGACCAAGGATTTTTTGGGGTGGTGATAATTGGAGGTTTTAGCTCAGATCCATCTCACAGTATGTGGGTCATCCCTAAACCCATCCTGTGGTCCTTTCTGCAATTCCAAGGTGCAGAAGTGGAATGGAATGGACATACTCAGCGTCTGGCAGAATTGTGTTAGAGAGTCTGAGAAATATGTCTAATGGAAGAACACTCTCTGATCTGGGTGTTCTTTTTCCTGATAGATGTATATCTTAGAGAGGGAAATAACCACTGATAGCACTGAGGAAACTCCACCTGAGTAGCTGTGTGGCCTTGACCAGGGTCCTCAGCCCACCCAAATGTGCCTCCTGACCTAAACACAGGGAGTTATACTAGTTGCTGTTCCAGTTTCCTTTCAGCTCTCAAACACTGATGTTTTCATTCGCTTACAACTTGTTTCTTCCAGCACTTTCTTCTTTAAGTCACACTAGAGATGTGCGGGGTTCATATCTTCTATCCTATGACCAAATAAAGATAGCGTGGTGCTCTGGCACACCCTTAGTGATAGATGGTGCAATAAATGCTGATGTTTTCCTGCACTCTTTTGGTTCCGTGTGTGTCAAATTTGCCTCTTTCCTCTTCTGTCTTGCAGTCCCAACCTCCTTATTTTGGAGTTCTGGCTAGCTTGATATGCAAATGTGCAGTAGTAAGTGTAATGGATAATAGCATCAAGGAGAGGGGAGAATGATCTAAATTTCAAATTCAGAATAATTACCTGTCTTAACTGTAACTAGCCTAACCTAATTAATTTCCTTTCCTACTTATTTTATTGTTCTGCAAATACAAAGGTGATTTTTCATTAACTTTTAATGCTGTTTATAACTCCATTCCAGTTTGTATTCAATGTAGCTTTGAATAGAGTTCTACACGCAATAGAATGCAATATTGCCAAGCTTTGCTGTAAGACACAGACTCTTACTGAAGCTGTAGGAATAGCATTTTTATTAAGGTCGTTTTGTTTAAGGGAAGGGACAAATCCACTCTATCTGGGATCATATCTTGGCAATAACAGAGTTTCTGAGCAGTGCAGGATAGGAAATAGTTTTAAACTTTGAAATTTATCTGAGTTCATTTTAAGTATGTTTGTGTATATGCTCAGTCACTCAGTTGTGTCTGACTCTTTTGCAACCACATGCACTGTAGCCCACCAGGCTCCTCTGCCCATGGAATTGTCCAGACAAGAGTACTGGGGTGGATTCCCTTTTCCAGGGGATCTTCCTGACCCTGGGATTGAACCTGTGTCTCTTAAGTCTCCTGCATTGCAGGCAGATTCTTTACCACTACCGCCACCTGGGAAGCCCTTGATGTTTACTCTTCAGTAATTGTAAAATAGAGAGCTGAAGCAATGACAGTCCTGCCTTCATCTCCCGTCTAGACTTCTGCTCTTGCTTCTTTGGGTTGTTGCTGTTGCTGCTGCTGCTGCTGCTGCTAAGTTGCTCCAGTCGTGTCCAACTCTGTGCAACCCCATAGACGGCAGCCCACCAGGCTCCCCCGCCCCTGGGATTCTCCAGGCAAGAACTCTGGAGTGGGTTGCTGGAGGTAATCTTAGCTTTTCTTCTCAAACAGAACTTCACAGCACTGTGGAAGAAGCCACATTGACTACAAATATGTCAGAAAAACACCAAGAGGCATTGTGCAGAATGCTGGGTTTCAAGTGACAGAAATCCATCTCCATGTAGGTTAAACCAGTGGACGAATAGATAGATACGTTGGACAGGAGACTTTCTTAGTCTCTGCCCAGGCTTGGTAAGTCATGTGGTGTCAGAACTAGCAAGATCCAGAGTTCCAACAAGTTCATTGTGAGGACTCCATCCATCTCTGGCTTCCTTTCTTGGCTTTATTTTCCAGTGCACAGTGGCTTCCTCAGCAGGTGCCTGAGTTTGATGGCAGAGACACCCATGGGAGATCCCACTCTTTTATTATCTTTAGTGATTGCAGTTTCAAAGAAGAGACTGCTTCCTCCCCTGGTGTCCACATCAGTTACTGAAAATAGACTGATCCATCCTGCAGTGTCTTCTGCTACAGTTCCTGTGTCCGTGGACATAAATATTCGGACCAGCCAACCTCACCTTCTCCTGGCTCACAGAAAATATGATCTGATAATTGACAGCTTTGTGCCAGTCAAGGAGGTAGGGATTGTGGAGCTCATACTGCAGAAGAAGGCATGAAGGCAGGATTTTAAACTGTAGCTGATATTCATGCTACCACCTTCAACTCTGTAGTGGCAGAGTTGTCCAGCTCTTAAAGGTGCTCACAAAGTGATGTCCAGAGATGATCCAGTGGAAGTCCTCCTGTTTATGGGACAATCCTGAGTTGTCTAAGTCCCTAAACTGGCATTCCCTTCAGTGATTGTCTTTCTTATCCAAGTATGTTACCCAAAGTCAGGATTCTCTACCACTTTTTATACTCACAATAGCTGCATAAGGTAGATACCAGTATTATTCTCAGTTTACAGTTGAGGCAACTGAGGCACAGTTGCCTCAACTGTAACTTGAGAGGGTAAGTAACTTGACCATGGGCACACAGTTAGTAGTATACTGGGGTTTCTCAAGCCTTTTTCAAATTACAATCACTGGAGCACCTTTTGTTAAAATGTGGATTACCTGAGTCTCACCCTGGGACATCCCAGTTCAGTAGTTCAGGAATTTGGTGGGGGAACCTTACAGTTTATAATGGCCAAAGTGATTCTGATGAGTGACAGGCTCAAGAGCCACTGATCCTGAGAGCAGGCAGGAAGCAGAATGGCCAGGGGTCAGAGGATTTTAGTTACGAGGTAAGCGGTAGTAATGAACATGAAGAAAAAATATATATATATTTAAAATCTTTGTGGCAACCTGGTCGTGAAAATGGTCCTACTAGATCAAGAAGAGAGCATTTGGGAGGAGGCTGAGTGGTAGTGACTCTGATCTCTCCTCGAGCCACTGCTTTCTCTGTAGTGCTCAGTTACTCAGCCATGTTCGACTCTTTGTGACTTCATGGACTGGAACCCACCAGGCTCCTCTGTCCATGGGATTCTCCAGGCAAGAATACTGGCGTGGGTTGCCATGACCTCCTCCAGAGGATCTTCCCAACCCAGGGATCAAACTAGTGTCTCCTATGTCTCCTGCATTGCAGACAGATTCTTTACCCGCTGAGCCATTGCGGAAGCCCCTACCCCTTTCCAAAATCTACCCTTACATATTTATTTGTTTAGTTATGTTGGGTCTTAGTTGCAGCCTGTGGGATCTTCATTGCATCTCGTGGGATCTTTGTATGAGGTGTGCAGGCTCTCTAGTTGGGGCTCTCAAGCACAATGGGTGCAGTACAGGGCTTAGTTGCTCTGCAGCATGTGGGATCTCAGTTCCACAACCAATGATCAAACCCGTGTACTGTACATTGCAAGGCAGATTCATAATCACTGGCCCACCAAGGAATTCCCTCAAAATCTGCTCTTGATATAGGCATCTGTTTCCTCTGTATCTGTTTCAGCTATAGTGGAAAGACATGTTTTATTTTTGGCTAACCTTCTTATTATGGTGAAATGTAAAGCTTAAAACCTGACGGTGATTCTCAAGTTTGTTTCTTCTGTTTGGGGTAGTGCTGTCCATCCTCCCCGCTCACTACCACTCACACTTCAGTTCTCAGGTTTAGTATCAACACCTCCATGAGGCCTTCCCTGATCTACCCATCTTTACTAGATTCCCTGATACACTCTCTTTCAGCACTTCGTAATTTTCCTTCGAGCAATTGCCATAACTGGAAATTGTTCATTTACTTGTATGACCGTTTGATAGTCTGGTACTGCTCTCTCCCACTAAATTATAAATGAGTGACCACATCTGATTATTTACCTCTGTATTCTCAGCATGCTGTACTGTGCCTGATCACATATTAAATATGTGATAATTCTGTTGAATGAGTATACAGGGAGTCTCCTTGAAGCAACCAGTGATGCCTGGAATAAGTCCTAAAGAGACATCTCCCTGGATGGGATTTCTAAAAGGAGAAACAAGTGAAGAAAGGCGGAGAGAACCTAAGAACAGGCTTAGAGAGCATATAGCAAAAACACTGATAAAGAAGCAATTATCACCTGCAATCTAAGTATAGACTCAAGTAAACAGAGCCTTAAACTGTGAAAATAGCTGGGGACCCACAGGAAAGGGGCAAGTAATCTGGCCATTAGCCAGAGAAACAAGAGCTAAGTACAGGGGAGAGGATAGAATGCTCTTCCAAGTATTTTGTTGTTGTTTCTTTTTTCACAAAATGTTACACTGGAAAATATTTTTAAAAACATTTTTATGTGGACCATTTTTAAAGTCTTTATTGATTTGCTACAATATTGCTTCTGTTGTTTAAGTTCTGGGTTTTTGGCCATGAGGCATGTGGGATCTTAGATCTTAGCTCCTCCACCAGGTATTAAACCTGCACCGCCTGCCCTGGAAGGTGAAGTCTTAACCTCTGGACCACCAGGGAAGTCCTTAAAGAGACTTTACTCCAGCAGTCATCAAACCAGGACCCCCATATTCCGGATGCTCAGATTACTGGGAGCTCTTAAAGAAAGTTCAAAATGAAAAAAAAAAAAAAAAAAAAACACGCAGAAGAGGAAGAATGAATTTACCTAAAAAAAACCCTCAAACCCCCCCC